>BMAO01005897.1:0-67087 GCA_019973975.1 Trichonephila clavata
GGGATTACAATTACAGTGCTTTTTGGAATTATTTTCCATCAATATCTTTAAATGAAGAATAAAAAAATCCCCAAATTCAATTTTGACAAACAAGAAGTAATTATTTTTCTCGGACTTGTGGGGGTTATTTAGACTCGCAGTTAAGATTTAACCCTTCTTGAAAAAACGCTAAGCGAACATAAGCAGATGGAAATCCAGCTTGCAGCGCCATCTAACGAGCAATTGCTGCAACTTCAACTTGCCGCTTTCTGGGTTCCTGTGTCGTCACTGCTGAATTTGTGCCAAATCAGTGATTTCCTTGAGATGACTCTTCTTTTTTCTATTGTTCATTTCGAAACCCGGAAACCGTGTATAATAATTTCAATGCAAGTTCACTCTGACATGATATTCCATCATGCTCAAGTAAAATACATTTAAAAAAAATGAAAATTACAAATTGTGTGTGTGTTTTTTTTTTTTTTGGAATACCACATTTGAACGTTACTTGGAGAATTAACTATCTTAGAATTATTTTTTGTTCAATGCAAATCTAATTGTGCGACATATCTTATATAATTGATGATAATTCCTTCTTTACTAAAAATATTCGAAAAAATTAACTTTTTTATAAATTTAAAAAATATTAATTGTAATATCAAAAAAATTTATGAAAATATTAACTTTAGACGTTGTATTGATATTTAATTTCGTAGCAATAGTTAAGAGGCAACAATAAACCGTTAGACGATATTATTTATGTATTACTATGGTAACTAACCAGCCTCAGTGAACAAAAAAAAAAATGCTTTTCAAAGTTGTTTAGTGTTATTGTTTGTTTGATGCATAAAAAATTTATTTGTTTTTCAAAAATTGGAAACATTTTCCCTCTTTTTTTTAAGAGTTAATTACGATTAACGAACAGTTGATTAAACACCAAAAATAAATGAAAGATTTAAAAAAAAAAAATTAATGTCTTTCTGAGGGAAAAAATCATTGTTCAAACCATATAATCTGAATAATGTTAAAAATAAATTTCTTTCCATTGAGAATTGTTCCATTAAAAAAAAGGAAAAGAAAATCGTTTGGTGATTTTACATTCGATGCTGATGTTTTCACAAGCCACAATATTTTAAAATTAAAATACTTTCCGGAGAGAAATGCTATTGAAGACCAAAACAAGCGTATTTTATTCAGATGCCTTATTAGTTAGTTTTTTTTTTTAAGTCAATCTCTTAAACTAAAATTTATTAGTACCATTTTGACAGGGAATAATATAAATTTCCTAATGTTGTATCTAAGATAAATATCACTTTTTCTTTCGATTTAAAATATTAAAGGCATCCTCTATAACTATTTTATTACTACTATACCGTTAACTCTCTTTTAAAGTTTCAAGACTGATGTGGAAATATAGCCTACATGTCTATTATTAAGGTAGTATCAATGAAATATACTGAAGAATTTTCTGTTGATGACTCAAATGCACATGTACGTAACGTAAGAAAAAGAGAATTCTGACTTTTCAAAAGCTACAAAGCTCTAATATCTATTTTTTTAATGTTTAGTTGTTATGAAGGTTATTTATGTTTGGATTCTTTGGTCGTTTTCATTTGTACAGAATACTGTTAGTTTGTTTAAGCTTTTTAATGTTTTTTTTCTGGAACAATGTCAATTGGTGTTTATATTTTTTATTACTCTTTTGTAACTGGCACTGTTAATTACTTTTTTTATGTTTAAAAAAAAGATTTAAAAAGTATGAACACTAAAGTGTCTCTTAAAATTAATGAACCTGTTTGTTCTTTATTTCGTAATCTTCTCTCTATCTTGCATTACATTGATTCAGTTTGTAAAAACATATCTAGAAAATTAAATTAAGGGGTGGATGTATTAATTAGAAGGGTTTTTTAAAATATTTATCTGCATGGACATTCAAATATTCTATTTATAAAATATTGCGTGTTTAAATATATACAGTAGAACGCGTTTATCCGAACGTTTATTATCCAGAGCGTCAAATATCAGGACCAGTTTTTTTTTTCCAACTACATGTACTGTATATGAATACGTTTTCGAACAGTGCAATGCTCAACCAGTTGTTTCGCGTGAGACCAAAAGTGACGGGAAAACCCAAAGTGAGGAATATTTAAGGAATTCCAGTTGTGTGATTTGGCGAAAAATGCATGGAATAAGCTGTGGCAAGATTTATAGAAGGCGAAAAAGACTTCAATGACGACTATAGGGAGGAGATTACCGAATTTGTCCAATCGATCCCAGGATTTCAAGAATGCGATGAAGAAGATGTAAAAACCTGGATGGCATACGATGCAGAAGACTGGGGATTTCAAATGGTAAATGATGACGAGATTGTGACTTCCGTGCAAGAAAAATCCGACCCTGTCGACGATGAAATGGATGAAGACGAGGACAACACACACACAACGAAAATAGCAAGGGTCCATCAAATGCTGACGCGTTTGTTGCGTTATAGACAGAGCTGTGGAGTGGAGTACAAGAAAAGAATTATAAAAATTCTAGGAGTATAATCAAGTACAAGAAAAGAATTGTGGAAGATTTTATGAGTTACATCGAGAATAGGAAAATGACTGGGATAGATTCTAGGAATTCCATCGAGTATAGGAAAATGATTTGGATAGATTCCAGGAATTCCATCCAGTATAGGAAAATGATTGGATAGATTCTAGGAATTCCATCGAGTGTAGGAAAATTATTTGGATAGATTCTAGGAATTCCATCCAGTATAGGAAAATGATTGGATAGATTCTAGGAATTCCATCAAGTATAGGAAAATTGTGAAAAATTCTATAAGTTCAGTCGAGTACAAGAAAAGAATTACAAAAATTCTAGGAGTACAATCAATTACAAGAAAAGAATTGTGAAGATTTTAAGAATTCCATCGAGAATAGGAAAATGATTGGAAAATTCTTGGAGTTCCATCAAGCATTAACAACGAATTATGGAGGACTTTGGGAGTAAGAAACTTATAGCTTTCTACAAAAAGAAGTAAGTTTTTTTTTAATGGTCTGAAAATGGCAATCAGAGTACAATTACTTAAGTCAACAGGAGGATGAAGTAAATGCTAGGAGTAAGAGTCAAACATCGGAAGCCATTATTTCCCGAGATTGAAGACATCACCTGGATACTGACAAAAGAGCAAAGTGTTTGATTGTACGCCGGGCTGATATTAACAAATTCACCTTTGCTATAACACCAGAAGAATTTAAAGCACGACAAATGGCTTCATTCAATTATTTGAACTGTGATGAGCTTTTTTATGCGAAAAATTCATTTTGAATTCCATCCTACTTGCATAAATCCAAGGACCTGGAATGAATTAAAAATATATAGAGAAGTAACGCCAGACATAATTAATATGCAATTTTGGAAAAGAATATATATATATATATATATATATATATATATATATAAAGAAACTATTCAGTGCTTATTTACAAAAATTTCTCGTGAATTCCTTGTTTGTCAGCGAATTCTGTATAAGAAATTAACTAAATGTGTTTTGAATTTTTTTCATAGCCTTGATAATAAACAAGTAATATAATTTTTTTAAGTCAATTCCAACTTTGAATGGATGAATAGAAAGTATTTTATTAACGATTGAAAATTTTAACAATATATATTTATCTGCATTGTTGTAACAATGCATACCCAGTTTGGCTGAAAAACCTGTTTTCGTCGCCAACCTTTGCCATTATTTCAACAATTACATTGTTACAACAATGGAGACAAATCTAAGTGTTGGCGTCAAAAACCAGTAATTAATTTAATTAATTAACAGATAATTGATGAATTAATATTTGAAAAACTGTATTAACATCAAGTGTCATCCACTACAAGTTTAAAAAAATATTTGAATTTGATTGGATGCATAGAAAGTATTTTATTAACGATTGAAAATTTAAATAAGATTTATAAATATATATATATATATAGCGAGAGAGTGAACTAACTAATAGTTGGAATTGAAAGAATACTTTAACATTGCTTTACACTGCTGTTTGATTTAATTGCAGTTGATGAAAACAGTATTGCAAAAGTGGTATCGTAATCGGTGGATATCTTTAACCTCTCATTTGTTTTATAGTTAATGCGCTGATAAACACAAATTTAGGTCAAGATTTACAATTTTTTTTTTTTTGAATCTATATTAATAAAAATGTGTTTTTGACTTGTTCCAAGAATTCTAAGAAATCGTGCTCAAACACAGTTATTCCGTACTTTTTATTTATTTTCTTAAAAAATTTAGGAAATGATGTCAGCTATAAAGAAAGAATAAAACATAAATTTGATTTTCAAAAAATCATCCTTTTTAATAGGGTTTTTTCTTAAAATTACGATGCATTCAAATTTTTCTTTTTATTTCCTTCAAATTTATTGTATGTGTGTAAACCACACAGCTCCTTCACAATTGTCTTCAATGGATTATGTAACTAACATCGATTTGTCATAGTGCTGCCATCTATCGTTCTACAACTGAAAGTATATAGAAATTTTACAAATTTAAGAAAGATAATATAACGGAATAATGTACAGAAACAGCGAATATCTAAAGAGAAATTTTAAAAATATTGTGAGCAACGATACGAAAAACACGTTCTTGCTTTTTATTTTTAATTTTTTAACTTCAGAGTAACTATAATAATATGCTTCTCTGCAGTGGCTTAACGTACACCAACGCAACCCCTGCATCGCGGGGGAAAGGGGCAGTGTTCTAGGGAGCTCAAAGCCTAACTGCCATCAAGTATCTATCCTTTATAAAATCCAACTTGGGGGGGGGGGGGAGGGCCCAAAACTTAACTTTGTAGGGAGCCCAGATGCTCTTAGTTGCTCTATGTACTCTGTGTAATAACTCTGCTCGCGTAGAGGTTATTGGTGTTTGGGGGTTCGAAAAAAGATCTGCCATAATCAATTCAAAATATAATTTATTAATATTTCTAACTAAAATTGAAAACAACTCCGGATAGGAAATGTACACCTCTATTAAGTATAAGAGGAATCACTTGGCAATAAGAATACTTAATATTTGAGTGTAATCTAATTCACTTACTCTTGGCACACTTTGGACGTCTACGGTTTAATTCACCGAAAATTCTGTTTTTTGTTGCATGACCTCCGGACGATATTATTAATCTCTATCTTATGACTTAAACATCAATTAGCAATAGTCAGTCACCCAGAAATTTCTCGTCTATTAATTCTCGACTGGCTCCCAACTACTCTCCACTAACTTCGCGTATCTAAAAGTCAATGCTTAAATAGAACCATTCATTTGGATAAATCAAGTCTTCTTCTTCGGGAGAAAGTTTTCAAAAGAGCAATAGTTAAAAAGAAATAAATTTTCCCCAAGAGGATTAGGGAAAGGTTCGTGTACAGACCCGTAGCATCTGTATCCCTCTAGCCTCTATTGTTATTACATTTAGCCTCCATTGTTGCTAAATCTAAAAAAGCTATATCAGAAAATAAATTACCATTTTCATAAATCTTTTTATATTGCTCTATTTATTTATTTATTTTTTGCTGTGTGTTATTGTATTGAACACTTCTAGCTATCAATTCCAGCCGACACAAAAGTCCTTTAATTCCAGCTAATTTTGAACTACGGTAGGATGACAAGTTTGACCCCTAAGCTGGCACATTTCTCTACACGGCAGGTCTTCAGTGTAGTGAGTGATTGTTTATTTACGCTGTAGTTAAGGCAACACGAGGGTTATTGGCAATGAACCTTGTAATGCTGAGCCATGGTTAAGTGAAGGGGACGACCAAACTTCAACGCCGCTTCAATATAAGATCTCTGAGTGAGGTGCTATTGGAGACGGATCTCGTAATTTTGAACCTTGGTCAAGTGGCAAGGATGACACGTGAGCTGCCCCCCCCCCTCTCCTTACTACCACACCAATGGGAGGACTTGAGCCTCGACATTTTTAACACTTGAACGTCCATCGGTGTCAATTCGTCACCGCAGCCTGTTCAATTTGTTTTCCTTTCCGCATTTTTGAAGGGAATTAAAAAAAATTTCGTGACTTTTAATTATTTTCCGTGGTAATTACACAGTAAAAGTTTTGTGGTTCTAGGTTAATTAGGAGAAATTTTACAACTAAATATACGTAGAACGTCCGCTGGTGTCATTTCGACACCAAGACAATTTATCATCATAGGTAGCTGTCGTTCATCATTACTATTAGTAATCAAAACCTTCCCAAAGAACTATCGCATATTTATTTGACCTTGAATGCAGTGCTATTGGGTTAACAGCGGCAACAAATCTATTTTTTTAAATTGTTGTGTCTAAGTGTTTCGTTACATAGCATTTAGTTATCTGCTCATAAAAATAAATAAATTCATGCAGAGCAGACACCCTGAAACGATGGCTCGTAGAAAAGGTCTAAGCCCTGACGAAATTGCTAATTTATTGCAAGAGAATTCTGAGACTGAATCGGATGGTGGTGCGCTGTCTTGCTCTAATTTAGATTCCGATGAAGGCAAAAGATTGAAAGAAAGTGACTGCGAAGAATCTGAAGAAAGTGCAGATGAAATTGATAATATTCCAGAAAATCCTGATGTATATAGCGCTAGGGATGGATACCGCATAATAGTAATGTCCCTTGCAGCTTTGCGACTCGGAAATGTTTTGAGACAAAACAGTGGTCCGACATGCTTCGCGAAACATAATGTCAACGTCAGTTATTTATGATATAAAGGGTCATAAAATATGTTAATTGCATGAAATAATATTAAAATGTCTTAAAACTAAACCCTACTGGAACAGTAGTCCTACAATTGTTTAGTTATTACAATTATTTTATATATTTGATATCACGGTGTCGAAACGACACTGCGGACGTTTAAAGGTAATCGAAATTCCGGACGTTGTAGTTTAAAAAGCATCGGCCTCCCTCACACGAGGAGTCTTCAATAGCACCAGGACTTGAACTCGCGACACTACGATGGCCACAATCGTGACTATATAAGGCCTCTGAAACAAGACAGATTAATTTCGCATCATCCCCTCTACATGTCGATTCTTCAGTGGTTTCAGGACTCGAACCCGCGACTCGATAAAATCGACCACGAGATTATTCAGTGTGTGACGGATCTATACGGTCTTTCACTAACTTTTTTTTCCCCCTTAAAACAATTTATTTTATTCAACCAATCTTCACCGAGAGCCAGGCGTGTGTGATTTATGTAAATAAGATATATTATATAAATTCGGTTTTCGCGAGTTAAGAAGCTAAGTTGTAGGAAGTGAGAAGTCAAGTGAATTAAAGATCGAGAAGTCGACACATAGTTGTTGACAAGTGAAGCGAGCCTGATACGTGTTGATGTACGCGAAGAGAAGCGGATTAAAAATAGTGAAATTCATTATTACGAAGCGTGGAGTCTTCACCAATTCTTCCAGCTATATAAAAGGCCTGAAGTCGTCACGAAGGAACCACCGCAGTAAAATATACGGTCAGTGACTTAGATTAAGAAAATCAGATTATTCTCGTGTGGCGTAGTTGTAATTGTGCGCGTTTAAGCTTTCCTAGATTCAGTTGAAATTCTGTAGTTTCCGCTAGTATTGATACCCACTTCATTACTCCACTCTCGCTTATTTAACTTGAATTGTGTTGTGTCTAAACTTATTTACTGATAAGCAACAATAAATCTGTTTGAATTGTAATTATGTCTTTTGATCATTCAAGTCCGCCTATCCAGACGGATTTTCAGATAGACAGGAAGGTATAAGTGTAAGAGGTGGCTACAGGTCACCACAAGTGGAGTGAAGGAATATTTATTAAAGTCGGACTGTAAAGCAACACGAGGGCTTTTGGAGACGGACCTTATAATTTTGAACCCTGGTCAAGAGATCTTCATTGAAATAAGTACTCTTAACACGTGACTGAAATGAAACACCCCCAGCCATGAGTTCCAATGTTTTGACTGTACGACTATAGTGGATTTTTTATCCCTGTTTCTCGGCTAAATGATTTTTTTTTTTTCGTTTCTTCATTTCTCTTTTGTTGTTGTATTGCATTCAACAAATGAATAATATATATAATCTTCACTTCCTGAAATTACTGTATTAACTACAATTCTTTAACAGTATAGAACTAATAATAATGAAGTATTTTGAAAATTATGATGGAAAAAAAAACGAAAGCACCCATTTCCTTCTTTTTATTTTAGAGGTATTGATTACGGTATCAAGGCCATGACATAATAACATGTTTTAGGTTCGAAACAGGAAAAACACTGTTAAACATCAAATGATGGTGCGGGAAAGTTCGATTTTATTTACTTCACGAATAACAGAACTTCGAATCATTCATCTTACTCGTATACTCATTCAATATATAAAAAAGAAAAATCAAAGAAAGTCCTATGACATTTTCGTTTATTTTCCTTTTCTTCTATACATTACTCAAGAACTTACAATACGTTGATAAAAAGTTCAGGAAATACTATGCACAAAATGCAAATGAAATGAACATGGAATATGGTTTTTTTTTAAAGCAAAAATTAGCAATAATGTAAAACATTATTGAATTCATTAATTTGATATATCTGAGGTTTTCTTTATCCCAATTTTTTTTCTGGAAATGTTTCAATGATAGAACTTACAGATACCAACTTCTCTGATTTTAGGGTTGTTGCATGGGTCATTGAGTAACAAAGGCTGTGCTACCCAACAAGGTTTACTTCGTACGAAAGAAACGTTAGTAAAATCTTACCTAAAGCATTCAAACGAAGTTACCAGTTAAAGGGTGAAACCCGTTATTTCATAGAACAAGTAACATAAAAAAAAAAATTTTAAGACAATTCCTACTTAGATCAACAAAAAGAAATTTAATTTATTTCCTTTTTATTAAACAGTTACAATTAATATAAGGATATATTAATTGACAGGGATTAATATAAGGATATACATATGACAGAATCACAACATTAAGTGGCAATTAATTTTTATAAATTATCATTTGAATATATCGCATTGTCATCCAAACTAATCGTGTACATAAAATTTCTGTTCAACTGAATGCTTTGAAACCTGAGGGGGAAAAAAATCTTTTAAAGGTTTGACCCAAATCGCCAAAAATGAAGCCAAAGTGGCTGTATCTGTAATTCCTTAAATGATTAATTTCAGTCAATAATTTTAATTAATTATAATTAAATATATCGTATTGTTACCCAAAACAATAGTGTATAAAAAATTTCAGCTCAAATGAGCGCTTTGAAATGCGAGTAAAAAACCTTTTCAAGTTTTGACACGCCAAAATGGTCACTAAGTCGCCAAAAATGATGCCAACGTGGCTATGTATTTGTAATTCTTTGAATAATTAGTTTTAATAAATTTTTATTAATTATAACTAAATTACTATATTTTCATCCAAAATTAACGTGTATGTAACATTTCAGCTAAACTGAGTGCTTTAAATTGCAGTTTATTAACGACTGAAAATTTGAACAAGATAAATATAGAGAGAGGGTGAGCTAATAGTAGGAGTTGAATAACTAGGTATTTCATCAAATAACTAGATAAATCAGTTAAAGTATACAAAATTATACGATTCAAATAGGTTTCTATAGAATAACGATTACTTGATCGTTAAGGTATGAAGTATATCACTCGAAAGTTCTTTGAACCGATTCTAGCTGCTTTACAATGACGTGTGTGTGTATCCTTCATTCCCTTGCTTTTAAATGTAGAATTTAGGTGGTGTATTTATGATAGCGTTTTACATTTGAGATTATTAACAAATATTAGTGCAAACTGTTTTCAAGTAGTGATTTCTTCAAGACTGAAAGAATAACCTGTAAGTAAGAAAGATCCAATGTAAGAGATTTGAATCTTTATTAAATAAGCGTGGGACAAAAGAAAACACTGCTGCACTTACTCGTGAAAAATTATTAACTTTGATAGCAGAAGTAATAATCTTCTTAATAAACATTTCTTATGCACCATGTTTTTATAACCATTTTCAAGCATTGTCATCCATTCCTGAGCTATTGTCCAAATTTCAAGTCTCTACCTCATCGGGAAGATAGTTTCAATTACAAAATTCCACCCCGATGGACATTCAAGAAAGCGAGTTAGTAAAAACATGGTAACCTGGGGGCCCCTCTTTGACCCCAGAGTCACGAAATTGAATACGTAGACGCAACTCGACTCATGTTATCGACAGGAGGTGTTTTTTCGTGTAAATTTGTGTAAGTTCCGGAGCAATTGGGCCCCTGTCGAAATCGAGGCCCGCCTCTTCGGAAGGCCGGATTCAAGACTAGAACTTTCTTTTTCACATTTTCATGCATTGTCATCCACTTCTGAGCTATAGTCCAAATTTCAAGTCTCTACCTCATCGGGAAGTTAGTTTAAAATCAATTACAAAATCCACCCGGACAGACAAGAAAGCGAGTTAATAAAAAGATGGCAAAAAGGGCTTTAACAGCACAGAAAAAAGTACCACGTGACTATTGGTTACTTCATCATTATGATATCCTTGAAGTTCAAGGAGCAGAAAAGTTAATTGTGCCAGTAACAGATACAAAACATATTCTTTCTCCCCCCCCCCTTCTGTTTATCTAATGCTAGCAATTTGAGCTGATTTTTTCTTGTTATTTATCAATTAATCATCCGCATTAGGATTTCAATGTATTTTTCGAGAAGTTTTAGCTTCATATGATCAATTAATTTATAAAATAACTTTGAAATTATTTATTTTTCACTTTAACAGTCTATAATTATTTATTTCATAGAATAACTAGGCAAAATATGAAATTTTTTATCTATTATGTACTTCAACTGACTTGTCAAGTTATTTCATGAAATACCTAGTTATTCTATGAAATAACTGAATTATACACTTTAACGGTAACATATACAAAAATAGCATACATAATTATTAACATTTACCAGCCCACTTCGCTGGGTATTTTCATGCATTGTATGATTACACATTCTTTATTCTTATCTAAGTCCTAGCATAAGCCTTGGATAATATTGAAAAATATTCATACAGCACTCGCCTCTAGAGTTAAAAAACACAGGACTTGAATTTCTAAAACAAAAGTATATTTATAATTTACGCCCCTGTAGCTGTACTCGTAGTCGATTTCCTGAAACACCTTTTTTCAACGAAACTTTACTCATTAAAAGAAACATGTTTATCAAATTCAAGGTTTTTAAGCCTCATTGTTCAAAAATAGAAATTTTTATCTGTAATGAGCCCGCAACCACTTTTAGGAGTCGATTTCCACAAAACTCGTTCTTAGCAGATCTTAATTCAACAGAAGAAACACGTTTGACAAATTTCAAGTTCAGCTCAAAAACGGAAATTTTGAAATTCCCTTTGAGGGTTGGATTTTACCAAGCCCGTTCTTAGCGGATCTCTAATTAATTTCAGGAACATGCCTGCCAAATTTCAAGTCTGTAAGTCTAATAGCTTTGGAGATATCGTGAGGAGTGAGTAAGTCACTCGATTCATCTTTAAATATTTTAATGGTTCCAGGAAAAAGATCGCAAATAGAGGTTCACAAAATGGAGGTCCGTCTGTATACAATATAATTTTGATAAAATATATACGTATTTGATATAAATTATGACTTCATTTCCCCAGCCTCTAAGCATGCACACACACATTTTTTTTTCATCATAATTTCAATCTGTAAAAAGCAGATCACATTATTTACATTATTAGCAAGTTGTCATTCTTACTATTGTATGAATTTCATTGAAATTAGTTTTTTACTTCCGATAAAAAACACAATTGAACGAAAAAAGACTTAGTAACTGCAAATTTGAAAAATATTCCTTTCTATAACACCAACTAAGCATTGTGTGTGTAGGTAATTAATAATCCAGAATTAAATTTGTAGGTATTTTGTACTATACAGAGTCCTAAATCAGTACACACAGCTGTTACCTCTGGCAGTTAAAATGGTTATAATCCGGTTAGGCATCGAATCAAATTGGGCATCTTAACAGATACGTTCAAGTCATTTCATGTTGCTTCAAGTCTATGCCACACTTCAACAATCATAAGGATTGGAAAGCGGTCGCGATCCAGTTTAAGAGCAATTCATGACCGAAAAAAGATCAGGAGAACATTCTCTGACCAGGCAATATCCTCTATCTCGAGATAGGTTCACGACAAAACTGGCAACATGCGATCTTGCACAAAAGTTTGGAAATATTACACTTCTAATGGCTCGAAGATATGTTTCAGATGCCTTTTCTCATTTCTGCATTTTTCGATTGCACCTAAATGCTAATCACTTGCTTATTCCAGCATTTTCTCCCTTTTGTGTGAATTTGACGTTTGTGTTATCAATAAATCTGATTGACCAACAGTGTATGTATTTGTTTCTCATTCATGGGCCGTGATGGCAGTTTCGCATTCAATGGACAATGAGTTCGAATATTTTTCTATATGTCGGTGAATACTGAGTAATGAGGGCTACTTCAGGTAGAAGCTAGGAATGGCGTGGAAGTTTGGAGAAATGAGGAAGTGTGATTACTAAATGAGTGTTCCCTCTTTGTCATTTAAATGTCAATAAAAATAAAGGGATCCTTCTCTAATATTTCGCTATATTACTTGAAGGAATTACTAAGCAAATCAAATTTTTATCTATATATGTGAGGCCTTAAGAAAGTTTTTATAATGTCCTTATAAAGGTTTTCCGCATTAACAAATCTATTACAAATGATGTAAAAATTGAATTTTTGATTCTGATATAACAAAAAACATTAAGTCCATATAACTAACAAAATAATTAAGTAATTTCTGACTTAATCAGCATAAGAAGCAATGAATTGGTTTTGGTGTTAAAATCTTTGCTTAAAATTTCCTGTTGCCAAATATGGAATACAAAATAATCGTATTTTATAAGCATTACGCATAAAATTCGAAAGTTGATTGTCTTACAAAAATTCAAATACTACTCAATTAAAACAAAAATTATTTCTATCATTATTTTCAATAAGGTGTTTTAGCTATTTCTGATTGTTTGTGGGGAGTAATTTTTATATACAAAACAATAACGATAACTTTGCGGAAAAATGTTTTTCTCTTAACTTTCTCAAACGATAAACTTTTCACTGTGGTAGGAGGAAGTCTGTTTTTGTTTTGTCTGTTCGAAATTTAAGCTTAAGGAAACAATTTACACTAGCCTGCAGTGTTGGTTTTCTGAAAGTCATAACACACCAATATTTTTTTTAAAGTTTTTCACTTAACTCTTTTAATAATGGGCAGAAAAGCAACTCTGAGAAAAGAAGGAGTGATATTAATTATTTTAATTTTGAACACAATTGCTATGTTCTGCAATCAGTACTATGTTCTGAACTGCTTTCCAAAATATTTAAATGGTATCGACGACCTTTTTATTAGAAAATCTATTAATATTCTGTTGTTTTTTTATTTTGCAACTTCTTTATATAATTCTTGGTACCCGGTTAAATTTTCAGATCTCTTTGGAATTTTTAGACGTATTATATGTTTTGATGAATGTTAAAAAAAATCAATTTTGCTCCAATTTTAAGGCTTTTGGAAATTAAGTTAGCAGTTAATAGTTAGCACAGATGTGGAAACCTATGGCACGTGTGCTACATGGCACAATTTTCTGTGGCACTCTGCACTACTCTATAAATTTGTCAATTTTTGAATGGATGAAAGCTGACAAATTTGTAATTGATCTCATTGGACAATTTTCAGATTTAGGGACATTTACGGAATCACGAAAGAATCTAAAGATAAATTTACAGCTATTTTGTAAACTATTGAATGCCATTGCAGGAGAGATTTAATTGTTTGAAGAGAGAAAATTACGTGTACTCTGCTGTCCTCTTTTTGTTCTACATATTTAAATAAAAAATCTTTCCTCATATGAAAAATATTTCGCGTTCATAAAGAAATTGTTTAACAACTGAATGCTCAGAATCGTATCAAATTATGTCTTCAAAATCAACTGTTAATAATATTTCATTTTTACGGATATGAGCATGATGTTGGACATGATTGTCTGTTATAAACTATATGCTACTGTTATCAGTTGGTGACCGCAGTAGCCTAGTAGTTATGGTCACCAGCTCGGACCCTAGTGCCACTGAAGACCCACCATCAGAATGGCTGGTACACGTTTAATCTGACGTGGTTCAGAGCCCCTTTGACGTGATGTGGCATTTTGGAGAGGGGTGTCCCAGCTCAAGTATCTTCGCCGTACCTTGATCGAGGTTCACATTTACGAGGTTCGTCGCCAAAAGCCCTAGTGTTGCTTTGTGTGTAGTGCGACTTAAAAAAGACTCACTCACTGTTGCCAGTTAACATATAGATCGAAATTTCAAGTTTTTCGGTGAATATGTTCGAGAATCACATTTGACGATTAAAATTATTCAAATCGAGACTTCCCTGAGGCCGATGCTCTGACCCTGGGCCCAGTTGGTTTATGCCTTAAAACTTTTTGGAAAATAATGCTAAAGAACTGATGGAATACTTTTTCTATGCGGTATTGTTTTTGCCTCGAAACAAATATTACACAATAGGTTTCTCAATTTCATAATAATACTTCAATAATACGAACAGCGTAAGCTAAAACTGAGTACTAATTCACTGAGAGCCAGGCGTCCCTGATTAAATTTTAAAAATATAAAATTCTTATTGTTGAACACATTTGATGAAATAATTGAATAATTTGAATCCCTATCACCGACATAAACGTACCATTCACTTTCGGTTCTGAGAGAAAAAAAGTATCTGTGAAGCGTTAAATCTATCCATCGGTATTGGTTGCCATTCGTAAAAAACGAAAAGTAAAATATTGCCTTCAAAAAATATGTTTAACGAAATCAATAACTGTTAACAACTTTCTCTGTGCAAAAGAAATATTTTATTCCCATTCCATAAAAAAAAAATCCAAAAATATCGTCTGTCCTGTTGCCATTCCTTGAAAGCTAAAATAAAAATGTGGAATCTTATTTCTAGAAGATCGACAGAAGAATGCCGTAATTCTTATCTTTCCGGATGTATCTGAGTTCCGTTAACCTTACTGTGCATAGGAAAAGAGAAATTAATTAGCGAGGCAATTAAAACCCCTCTCGCTGTGTGACAAACGATTTCTCTTCTGAGGACTCGACTTCGACTTCCTCTTCTGAGCTGCTGAGTTGTTGAGGGCTTGAAAACAATGGCGTGGGAACAGGTGTTCTATAAATTTTCATTTTCAACCTCTAATTGAGAATCGTTTGAACCAAGGTCGCGTGCACGGAGATGAGGAAGTTCTCTTTCGCGACTTTCAAGTTTTAACCTTCTGAATGAGCAGATGAATTTTTAAAATAGTGATGAGTGTATAGAAAATTTGAAGAATGAAGCTCTAAAAAATATCAGCAGAGTGCACAGACTATTTTCATGGGAGGGGAAACCTTTTTAACCCCTTAAGGGGACATGGTACGATTTAAGCAAAAAATTTTAATTTAAGTATTTTCAAAAATTTTTTGGTTGCCTCCTATGTGTGTATACTATGTAAAACAGATTTTGTGCTCAAAGTTTCATTAAAAGCTAGCCATTTAATTTTTTAAGGAAAAAAACTTGAAATTTGTGAAGTGATTTTAAAATGCTACTTCTCCTACAAAAATTTACGTACACGCATGAAATTTGATTTACAAGTACGTCAAACTATGCATAACAAAAGTTGGTATGGGTATTGCGATAACATGATTGGTATTCGTACAATACTTCTTTTTAGGAATGCTTATTGAAAATTCCTTAAAAAATGTACAAATTCTGAGTTCAATTATTTTTTAAAAAATAAGCATTGCTTTGATTCCAAAATGCATACCAACTTTTGCTACATGTACTATTAGCAATAGGTAAAAAAAATTCAAAGTATTAGGCACAATAGAAAAAAAGCCTTAGCATTTTAAATGAAGACAAACTAGTCATATTATCTTTCCGAGATAAGTAAGTTTAAAGTTTTGATTTGCCATAGGGATGTGGAGGAAAATGAACGCAAAAGTTATCATAATTCTATGTTTTTTACGTTTAAAGCTTTCAAATTTTGTTAGGTTATAGAAAAGTGTATACAGATTAATTTAAGCTAAAAAAATTAAATTTGATTTTTTGACCGACTTTTGTCAATTGAATCGTACCCCTTGAGCGGTCAATTTTTATGCCCAAAATGCTCCAAAAATAAAAATATGTGAAAATCAAAGATGGATAGAACATTTAGTGCCCATACGGCGGTTGTGACCGGCTTTCGGTAGCCTGTACAGTATACGGGCAAACCAGTTAAGGGGTTCAAATATCGCTTGCAAAATTTATATAAAAGTGTAATTTTTTTTTGTAATACACTTAAACCTGTTTTTGTGCGGTGGATAGGGACTGCATAAAAGAAAACGCATAAAAAAAATTGCACAAAACTTCACGAATAGCTATAAAATATAGTTTTCGGAACACAATTAAAAAAAATTTTTTTATGCGGTGGATAGGGACCGCATAAAAAAAGTCTCACGTTTAAACTAACTCAAAACCTTACGAAATAACTAGTACATACCTGGAATTTCGCCAAACGTTTTGGAATCTAATTTAAAAAATACACTTGCGAACATTTTTAAATATTTTATTTACATATTATGTGATTATTTTACACATACAAAACTTTTCAAAACGTATAAACCTTATCCTTCGCAGTCTGACAATTTACGCGAGCTTTCCTGTGATAAACTGGTTCAAAATCGCTTTCGTCACTTGAAGATACTATCTCGCACTCAGAGTTGACTTTTTTTCAGGTACCATATAGTCAGTGATTAGTTTTTGCGACGACTGTTGTTTCACTAGACGCTTGTATATGTCCCGGTAGCCAGATATGCACGACTGAAGCTCCTTTTGGAATTTTGAAGTTCTTTCAGAATTGGCATCGATTGCAAGAAAATGACATTCTAATTTATGACAGAGTTCGAGTCCTGCATAGATTTTATCTGCTGTCATATGATCGGGTTCTCTTTGAAACAGAGAGCTTTCTCTGAGAGAGAGCTTGCATATGACATAATTATTTTGTATTTTTTTAAATGTCGAATAGAGAGTTTTGGAAATGGACTAGTCATATAAAAAATCGAAAAAACTAAATGACCGATCAATCCTACTGATTTTTTTATTGATAACTTCGTCAATTATGTTTAATTTGATTGAAATTTTTATTTACCGCACAAAAAAAAAATCGCACAAAAAAAGACCGCACAAAAACAGGTTTCAGTGTGTTTCAGTGTTTTTAAAAAAAATAGCTCAAAATTATTCTATTACATAAAACATACACAAACAAATTCAGTTAATTATCTTCTTAATTGTTGCACCTATCCCTATTCCCTTTGCAAAATTTTCTGATAAAAATGAAACGCATTTTAAAGTCGATAACTGGGTACGTCCGCTCTTACTAAAACGGTTGTAATTTTTGTACCAGAGAAAATCGAAATAAAAAAAAAACTTGGTCGTCCAATAAACCTAATAAATTGGCTCACAAAAGTAATCCATAAACATTTTTGTCATTTTTTTTTCTACTAAATCCACGATTTTGAGCTGTATAGTATAAACTAGTTATAGTAAAAAGCTCTACAATTTGAATTGGGTTTAGCCAGGTTTATACAGTTATAAAGAGGTTTCATAGAAATAATGACTATCATTCTCAATAAAATGGCGCAAGAGATCATAATCTGTTATTAACCTACAAAAGAACTAAGAATCAACAAAAAGTATTGAATGTTTAAACTTTATTGAAATAAACCTGAAATAAATGTTCTGTTTTCACATATTAGAAATAATTAAGTTTTGTTGTTGTTGTTGTTGTAGAAAATGAAAATAATAGTAGATAAATGAAACAAAATAATACAAAGGGGTGTTGACTTTTTCTTAATTGCATGTTACTAATTTTTAGTTTTTATGTACCGCATTTCATATTATATAGTTTTAGCTTTCTAAATATGAAATGATATTTGGAGTGTTTTCTAAATTGCTAAATGGAGAAATTTATTAAAGAATTAATGTGGAATTTGATTTACGCAGAAAAATATTGTTTGTAAATTATAATTCGTGTTTATTGAATACGTGCGGATATTATTGATTAAATGCTTTCGTTTTTCCTGCATAATTTAATAATTACGAATAAAAATGAAAAACTTGTCAAATACTAACATGATAACGTTGGATTTCAATGATTTATTACTGAATAAGATTAAATGCTTTTATAATTTATTTCTAAAAATTAACGTCATTTTGTAAATAAGGCATCAATAAAAATTACATTTAAAATTTAAAATTTTTTTTAAAATTCAAAAAGTTGTTTAAATTAACACTCGCTAAATATTTATCAATTTACTAGCTTAATTTCTTCGACTTCTTTTCTTTGTCAGACGGGTTTCTTTTCCCTCCGTTCCAAGTATAAAACTCTTTTTTTTCCCCCCGGTATGAAATCTTTTTTTTCTTTCTAATTTTTATTTTTTATTAATAATTTACAATGTACGAATTTATTATTAAATAACTAATTAACCGTCACCCAGTGTCGGTACACAGAGAATTTCAAACTTGGTGGACCGAGAAATACAGCATAAATGCAACAGAACGGTGCGTTTGTGTTATGTTCTGGAACAACGGTATGTAGGATATTGTCTGTAAAATGGCATTTTGAAAAAAATCACAAATCCTTTTTGTCAAAAAAGTGAACCAGAGAAAAAAAGAAATGTATCGAAATTAATTGCTTAAAAACCGTTTGGCAGATGACTCCAATTCGGCATGCATTCTGCTAAATGTCACTAACATCTTACCAGGGTTGTAGCTCCCACCCTATCAATGATACAGTGCCCTGACAAGCGTAAGCAGAAAAAAAAATCGTAAGGTATTAAGGGCCCCAATGATTTTTGATACAGGGCCCACAAAAGGCTAGCTATGCCAGAGCTTCTTACAATCTTAATATAAGTCGTTTGTCACCTAATGTGCAACGACAGAAGTCACTCTAATTTGAACTACACGCATAACTAAAAGATTTACTACATTTATGTAGAGTCCAAAATGTATTTTTTCGTAGTAAATAAAGAGTTTTCAGTTGTTAATATTTGGTTTTTTATTATTTTTCCAGTAATCACAAGTCAAAATTATTTAACGGCAAGTCTTACCTCGTTTAACATTTCTTTACAAAAAATGGCACGCTAATCCAGTGCTTCTCAAACTTTCAATATTTGCGACCCATTACTAAATCATGATTTTCATCGCGCCCTCTTCCTTACAATAACAATACATTGAATTCAATAATACTATACTTTGACGCTAAAGGTACAATACGACTTTAATCTCTTAGTCCCACCCGCGTATATAAACGTCTCGCCCACCCAAAGTGTTAATTGCCTCGGACGTATACATACATCTTTCCAAAGTACGATATTTTCTGTGCACTGCTAACCATAAAATTATTCAAGACTTTGGAATGCATAAAAGGACCTTGACAGTGTTTCCGTCGGACTTACTTATTTCAGTGGATTTACTTATTTATTCCTCCCCCCACCCAATACGTCACATACGCGTGTCTGCGAGGAAAATGGTGGCATTGGGAAGCAAGTCGCGTAACTTTTTATCTGCAAAATGGATTCATTATAAACCATACAAATTACTAAGAAAAACGTTAATTTTTTGGCATATAATTTTATATGTGACAAGCACACGTGGGATCACTGTTAATTATTAAATTTCCTCTTATAATATTATTTAAATTAAATATGAAATACACTGTGCAGTACTGATACATTTAAAAGTTTATTATTTCAGTGTAAATGTGTATTTTATTTTTTTATTATGTCAGAATGTATTCTGATTGTTTACTTTTGGTAAATTAATAATTTTTTAAAATAATTATTTGTTTACGACTTTTCAATAGGCTCGCGCCCCTCTCGTTGAGTTATCACGCCCCCCTAGACGGGTGCGCCCCACAGTTTGAGGAATGCTGCGCTAATCCATAAAGGTTCGCCACCCCTGCCCTATACAGTTCCAAAAACAAAAAAAAGACTTCATTTATTTGACAATATACATTGTCTGATCCCAATAAAAAATAGAAATGTATAACTTTCGCTTTTGACATTTAATAATAGCAGTTTCATTTTATAAATACCCAGAAATCCTGTAGACAAAACTATTCCGATAGAAGTTGCACCAGAGCTTGGACACGGGTTTTCAAGTGTTAAAATAATAAAGCACTCATTTTGTGATTATCTAAAAAAAAGACTAGACAAAACATAATGACGATGTCTATGACTCACTCCTTTTCGGTATTCTTGCTTGTTGCAAATTAAATCAGCAAATAAGTTAATGATTTTTTCTAAATCTTTCGCTTAAATTAACCTGTTTTTAAGCCGCTCAAGATTTTATATGATGCTCTATATACGAATTCACCATAGCATGTTTTGGATTTGATATGATTCAATTTACGTCAGACGTGAGCAACGTTGAAAGTTGCTGGCGGTTGTCCAGGTTCCATTTCAAGGAAAAGACAGACAATTAAATTAAAGGGGCAAAAAAAATCCCTTCCTGGAAGACTTTTCAAGAGCAATGTTGAGTTGGCCCGTAAAGATGTTCTATTTCTATCACATATATCCAACAAAGTTTTTTTTCCCCACAATTTTCGTAATCTTTAAAGAACCTACTATTAAGTAAAGTCATCAAAAATAATTTTCTTAATAAAATTTTTTTTTTATGTACCATGTTTACGTAACCATTTTCATGCATTGTCATCCACTTCTGAGCTATAGTCCAAATTTCAAGTCTCTAGCTCATCGAGAAGTTAGTTAAAAATCAATTACAAAATTCCACCCGGACAGACATGCAAGAAAGCGAGTTTATTAAAAAAAAACATGGTAACCTGCCCCCCTCCCTTTGACCCCAGAGCCACAAAATTGTATATATAGACGCAACTCGACCCGTGCTATCTACAGGTGGTCTTTGTATACATGTATAAATTCGTGTAAGTTCTGGAGTTACAGGGCCCTTTGTCTAAATCGGGGCCGGCCTCTTCGGGGGCCCGGGTTCGAGACTAGAACTTTTTTTTTCACATTTTCATGCATTGTCATCTACTTCTGAGCTATGGTCCAAATTTCAAGTCTCTAGCTTATCGGGAAGTAAGTTTATAATCAACTACAAAATTCCACCCAGACAGACATGAAAGCGAGTCAATAAAAACACGGTAAAATGGAGACATTCTCTACAAATTTCGTAATTTTCATCACAGCTGGAGGTGTAGGGGGGGGGACCAAAAGTCTTTCCCCCTGATAATGAATATTTATTGTGCTCAAACTATTATAATTAGATACATGTTTGTTTGGATGTATTGTAAGAGTACTGTTTGAAATTTTAATATAAGACCATTTACTTCAATGAATTTCAGCGTGTACTCCCACTGGTAACTCGGAGAATGTTTGACATAAGTCATATTCCAGCTCCCACCAAGTGTTCTTTAACATGTCTCGCTTTTTATAAGCATGGTCAACTTTAGCCTTTTATAAAAAATTCTTACAAAACTATTTGCGATATTTGAAGTTCGCGGGATGCTTCACAAGTTGATTTAGTAGGACTCCATTGAAACGATTGTCAAAACGTGTTCATCAGTTGCTTCACTCACACTAGATCTGTCACTTTTAGGAAGATCCTTAACGCTGCCTGTTTCTTTCAACATTTCATACCACCGCTTTTTTTTAAAAAAAAATTTAGATCAGGCGGTTTGCTTCCATATCAATGTCCAACTTTATTCATTAATGGACGATTTTGTGTTTCGTGAAACCAAAGAATCTCTTGAAACGACGCCATTTCGGCAAAAAAATGATTTTTTCACACATGTTCCCCTGAATCTTTCTTGAAGGAGCGTCCGTGACATTACTGTACAATAAAACTAATGAAGCTGGCATATCTAACGGTGCAAAAGTTGATTAAACGATTATTTTGTAATGAATTTTTATAATCGGGGCAAACCTTGGGTTCACCACATACAACTGATATCACAGCTCAGACTGAATTAAGTTAAAATATTGCGACAGATTAGTTAAATAGTTTAATACAGTGGCGTAACGTACACCTCCGCAACCCCCGCATCGTGGGGGGGGGGGAGACACAGGGCTCTAGAAGACTCAATGCTTGACTGCCGCTAAGTACCCATCCTTTGTAAAATCCAACTTTGCAGGGGGGGGGGCAAATGTTCTCCGTTACGCCACTGGCTTAATAGATACAGTTAATTAACTTCTCACAGGGAGAATTTTTAAATCATGGTACCCTATTTTTTAAACCTTATTTAGTTCTTCCTCTTTAAATTAAGTTTCGAATTTCATAAGAATCTCAAGAAACGTTTTTGAGTTATAGGGGATTAAAAAATGGATCCTTATTCTTTAATGTGCGTCCCAAACAGGTAATGATGAAAAGTTTTTGGAACATACTAAATATTGCAACTGCATTAGTAACATTGAATTAAACCGCGTAATTCTAAAAACGGAATACGCTGACAGGAGTATGGAACGCGTAGTCGAGATACACTATGTGAAAAATAATAAATGCTAAAAAATAATTAATAAAAGAAAATATAACTAATTTTATTACTTACTTTTTTATTATATTACAAGTAATTTTACGTATTATATTATTATTTTATTATTATTATATATGTGGAAATCTAACCGAAATTTTCCAAAAAAGTTAGATTCTTCAGATAGCAGGGTGTCTAGGGGTTTTTATGATGTATGGGTTAACTTTGAAAAATAGAATAGACAACATTATTTAAAGAAACTAAATAATTTATTATGAGTTATAGGAGAGTATTTACAGGGGGAATATTTACAAAATAGAAATTAGAACATGCAGGCATTTAAAAATATAGGAAGGATAGATAGTCCCTTCTGGGTGGACGTTAGAGATTAAATATAGGATGCGCTGGTGACTTACCGCCTAATGTCGGCGAAACAAGCGCGGACGCGCTAAGACGCTGCTTTGTTGTCGAGTGTTAGTGGGCCTCTGACGAAAACAAATCGCGTCAGCGTTTTAATCAGCACGCTAGATGGCGTTGCTGTGGAATGCTGTTTTTTGACTAAAATTGCCGTCCTCTGCAAAGGGATATAAAAAGTTTCATGGGATATCCTACATATATAATAATGATGTGTGTGTGATATAATAATTAGCCTACAAACACATCATCATGTAATAATAATTATATTGCATTGTTAATTTTATTATTAATTCGGTGAATCCTAGATTCGGATTTTAGTATTCTATCTTGCCATATCAACGAACGATTAGGCTTAGAAGGGTGGCCATCGGAGCAATATGAAGTGAAGTCCATGGTTATCAATTTAGTGCCTACGACACGTGCGCAATTGGGGTTGCCAATTAGGTGAATTATCTTAAAATATCGCATGGTTTCGATAGTATGGAAGTACCCAATTCATATAGAATGCACAGATATTTATAAAGTTCGATAAATAGTTTAATTTTAATTTTAAAAAATGTTAAATTATTCGAAAAATTTACATTTTGGTGGGGGGGGGGAAAGCTTATCAAAAAAAGAAATTGAAAAAAAAAAACTTAAGGAATAAAGGTAAATCACAACATAGCAAAATGTTTACATATTTGCAATCTACATATTCCGAAACCCACAAAATTTTCCACAGCTCACTCGGACAATTAAGGATATATTCGAAAAAGAAGTTTTGTTTCCATAGCCTTTCTGCATTTAAGTGCCATTTTCTAGTTTTCACACTTTTGAAATCGTTTGCTCTGAAGTGAACTAAGTTCCCCCTCCCCAAATATCATTGGAACTAAAGATTGGATTTGAATATATATAAAATTCGGAGTGCGGGCTATTTAAATCATTCTCTACATAATTCCACATACAAATCGAGTTTCTAAAAATAAAATTCTATTAGAAGTTAATTAAGTATGGAAGTTAATTCTGAATAGTTAGGCGTTTTAAGCATAAAAATTAGTCAAATATTCTATTAGAAATTAATCAAGCATATTGATGATGATGATGATGTCGTTTCCATGATGAGACCAAATCAGGTAGTACCAAGGGTTCAGAGGACCGTTCTGGCAATGTGTTCTATATTATCCTCATAGAGGTTTGTTGAAGAAAACAGAATCCTTATTTCTTGTAGAGCCGCAAGAAAAGCTGGGCAATCAAAAATATGAGCAGGTGTTAGCCACTGGCGGAGATAGTTCTGACTGAGCCCCATATTAAAATTCCTCTAGAGGCCCTTTTTTAGAAATGAAAGCCCTGTTAGTAGTACTTTAGTAACACATGTTGGGCCCCTGTAGCTTGGGGGTCCATATCATCGATACGATTGTGTGGCGGTAGCTACGCCTCTGTATCTGGACAGTTATCACAATTCTACAAGTTCTATCATCCTTATCAATTTGCCTTATCCTTGTCATCTTATCAACCCTGTTCTTAGCCTAGAAATATTTTTTCTTATAAGGTGGTTTCCACTTATATTACAGAGTTGATGCTTTACAGCAGTGATTCCCAAAGTGGTCTATATGGATCCCCAGGGGTCTATGACGACCTGCAAGGGGTCCACGGCAGTGGAAAAATAATTCGGGGGTCCATGAGGTGTAAATGGGGGTCTACGATAGCCTAAACCAGATTGTGACTTTATTTACTAAATTTACTGGGGTTAATTTGCAATTACAAGGTGACAGCCTACATTTTATTAAAAATGGCCCATCATTTCAGTGTTTCTTGCCAGGATCAAGCTAAAGGAGTATAAAACTGGACGTCGTGAATTTTAACAGTTTCTCAATTTGTCACAATCTGCCAGAAAAATGACGTTTTAACCTATGTTCAACATTTAAATGCCTTTTACTCAGGTTTTGAAACTAGGTTTGAGAATTTTTGGCCATGGTAATATCACAGACAGTAATGAATTCATGTTGTCACATTAAAAAAAGGAAAAAGAAAAAAAATGCCTGATTACAATAGGAACTTATTTTAATAACCCTAACGAAGTTCTTAAAGTTTAAAAACCAATGTCAGCAATTTTGGCTTTAAAAATATATACCTGTTATTTTTTCAAATTATGGAACATCTTAAAGTTTTTAATTGCTTTTCCTAGAGAGGAAGAGTTTCAGTATGGTTGCCAATCTCCAAAAGAAAAAGAAAGATTGGATCCTACTACCGAGGAGATTGATGCCAAATGTTAGAAATGTATTATTGTGAGGCACCAGATTCATCCACCTATTAAAAGCCCATATGTTTGTTGTGCAGTTATTTTATGTAACAATTATTTTATATATTAAATTAAAATTCAATTAACTAATTCACATGTGTTTAAGTTATAAGCACACTAACTCCAGTTAGAAACATAAAACTTTTAAAGTACGTAGTGCTATAGCAGCTGTCAAAAAACATTTTAAGTTGATAGGTAAGTAGGGGTCTACACAAAACCGAAAAACATGGTAAGGGGTCTATGAGACAAAAAAGTTTGGGAACCTATGCTTTACAGGAATTGACTTCTCTCTCAATTTGAAATCTACAACAGCAGTTGCGCCTAATAAAGTAACATTGACAAAGTTGTCAACATTAAGATTTCTAGCTTCTTTCGCCAGTTTTTCCGCATTTAGAATTGCCTGGAGGGCTGTTTTTGAGTCACAAAAAATAACGAGACTTTTAACCTGTTCTAAAATAGGGAGAGTCTCATATAGATCAAGAGCCTCAATTATAGCTCGAAGTTCACCAGTGAAGACATCAAGTACATTAATTAATTAATTAACTCATTAAAAACAATGCAATTAATTTTTTGAATTGCTAATAGTGATACAAGTTGTTCAAAACCACAATGAAAATTACGAAAGATGTATTCAGAGATCTCTCTCTCTCTCTCTTTGGAGAATGTGCATAATATTTTTTAAAGAATTCCTTCGTCTTTTCAACTTTATTAAGGAAAAGAGCAAACAAAAAAAATGTAATTCAATTCATATTACCAGGTTATTTTTTTTCCGTGCTTGATGTGTAAAGCACGATATTCCTTCAATTAAAATAATGGGTTCAAGCGTTCAAATTTGGCATTTTTTTGAACATTTTGGTACAAAACTATTTAAGGAAACTAAACTTATCAAGGAGTATAATATTTATAATTAGAAGGTAAATTTTTAAATTTCCGAAAATTATGCAAAAATTCATATTATATTTCTTTAAAAAGATAAAATTGTGATAAAGTGTAAAAAAAAATAATAATTTATTGAATAAATTGACAGTTAAGTTATAATTTAATTTAACTTAATTTAGTTATAAGTCAGTTATTTCACACATTACAGTTAATAATAACATCCATTAGATATTATTGTTTAATTATGATTGTCTACAAAATGCGATGCAATCGATTTAACAGATGAGTGTTAAGTATCAGTGGTACATACAAGGGGGAGCTGGGAGCTCAACCCGTAGAGACAAATAGATTTTTAATTTTTACCATAGAGATTACCCCTCTGCGCTTTCGTCTACGTCAGCGGTTCTTAAACTATGGTTCGCAAACCCCCGGGAATCCCCAGCGCTTTTCTAGAGGGTCTGGAAGGTCTCTCTTTTTATGTTAGGTTTTCCTCTTTTACAGACTGAAAGACCTCGTGGAAAGTTGGAAAGATGTGCGTTTTAAAGGAAAAAAGAATGGTTAAAAAGTCTATATAAGATTTTTTCCTCTAAAGGGCTTCATTTTGGCAAAGGGGTGTTCAAATCCTTGGGGGTCCGTGATGTCAGACTGATGCATAAAGGGGGAGGGTAGCGATCGAAAGCTGAAGAATCACTGGTCCACGTGTTCTTTTTTACTGCAACCCCCTATAAAAGAGGTATTTGTAAGTCATTGTAAAGTATTAAGGCACCATACACTTTAAGTGACGCCCCATGCGTAAAAATCTAATATTTATTAAAAAAATTGGCAGTTATAGAGACTGCCGATAGAAGTGAAAACTTAGAACTTTTAGTATTAAAATTTGAAATTTCATAATTTTTGAATTAAAATTATCAACATCTATCTGATTTTCACATCTATTGACATTCCGAGTATCAATTAAATGCAGGTTTATATGGTTTTTTATTATTCAAATATATTACGGGCTGTGCAAGATCATGACAAAATATAAATACAATTCAATTGAAATAACAATTAATATACAATCATATTATTTATGGATGGTATTTGTATTTATTTAAATTTCAATGTACTTGATTTTTAACATTATTTTAATTGTTTGCAACATTGTCATCATTCATTTCAACAATACTTAGACTTTTTGTACTTTCAATTGTTTCATTTTGTTCTAAAAAAGATACAATAAGCTTATGGTAACTAAAGTAAGAAAGGAAAACGTTGGATTCAAATTTATCTAAGTATCGCGTAAAAACCGCATCGATTATCGTTTTATATTTTGTAGTACTGAGTTTTCAATCATTGGACATAATTAAATTAAGTGTTTCATTTAGAAAATCAATTAGTGGTAGATTTTTATCATCTGCTAAATTGATATTGAAGTCTCCACTTAAAATCATCGGTACATTATCATTATTTTTTGCCAAATCTTTCTCCGAGTATTTCAGAACCTTCTTTTCTGTAAATCATCAAATTTTAGAATAAAAATTGTTGTATCTGTCTCATAGATTTTCCAGGCGAAATATAAACGGCAACCACATTAATATGTATTGCCCATTCTCGGAATCGCAACGAGCAATGCACAGTATATACACATTGAACTTTTCACTAAATCCATTGAATTTCACTTATAAGATATACACAGCACTATACGTCAGCTGTATAGCTACAGATATACTGCTATTTGCATGTCGGTGACGCAAACGCACGAGATTTCACCCATCCAAAAAGTGTCTAAGGCGAACAGCACACTGCGCGTGCGCCAGTCAGAGCATGTCGGTGACGCGAACCCATGAGATTTTCCCCTACCAAAAAGTGCCGAACGCCGCTAAAGAAGTTTTCACCTCAAAAATATCGAAAAAAAATATTGAAATTACTATTTATTCTGTACTTAAATACCTATTTGCTGAAATTTATCTAATCAAAGTAGATATATTGCTCGGACAAGCTATGATTGTAGACCATCAACATGTCGCCCACAAAATTGTAGATTTAAATTCGAATATTGAATAGAGAGAGGCAATTTCTCATTTTTTGAGGTAAAATACTCATAAATAATTATTGAAAAAAGATGAAATTCCTCCATATTGAGTCTTCCATATAACCTTTCATAACATTCTGCTTACTTTCCTTAAGAATATTGCCAAATGCTTTTATAAGAATCTTTTGTAAAAAAAAGGGAGGAGGATTTCTGTCTTAAAAGCTACGCGATTGAATTAATTCCGTACATTTGATCCTTGCAGGTAATTACCAAAAAAAAATTATTTTTTTTTATTAAATACAAACAGTTTTGCCAAATTATAAGTCTGGTGAGTAAGAAAACCCAATCTCTTTCTCTACAGAGCTTTTTGATATGCACAGAAGTTTGGTGGATAGAGATATAGCTACAAATGTGTTTTAAATACCAAGAGCCTTAAATCTGTCATTATGGAGAGACTTTTAATCCATAATAATCCTTCGGATATAGAAAAATATTTCGGTTTTTTGGTTCGCAGAGCATTTAATACATTACTTTATGCTTAGTCCTGGTAAAAGTTACAGATGACCTCGTTCTGGAAATGTCAAAGCATTACCCATTAGGTGAGCTTTTTATTTCTGTGGGTGCAGAGACAAAATTCCAAACACAAAAGAAGTTTGAACGGAAGCCAAATTGCACCACAAGACAAAGAGATATTCCCCTTTTCTACTATCTGCCCCATCTGTCATCGATTCGTTTTATAATGATTGCGAAATTTTACTTTTTAAAAGATTGCAAGAGTTTCTTCGGCAGAACCACATCCAATAGCATGAGTGAAAAAACACTCAAAATGAACATAAATTCGTATCAATGCCAGAATGAGGAAATTATTATTCCAGAAAAATATCAATTATGGAATGGGAACTTAAACCGTATACCGTCATATGTCTGACGAAATGCCTTTTTCTCAGTTTCTCTTTAGCATTTGTGAAAATATATTCTCCCCTAATTTTTTGTTTGAAGAATCATGGTAATTTATTTTGATGTCGATTTTTTTATCGTTATATACGGCTATATTGGAAGGATCAATTCAGTCATATAACGCAGCTCAAGTATCACACAAGTAAAATGATAAATAATAAAAATAAATAAACATTTAAAGTAGGAATGCTGGAACAAATTAACATGGAAACAAAAGTAAGTAGCTAAACATTTAAATAACAAGAAAAGGAACATAGGAGATGCAGTCTTAAGACAAGGAATTCATGAAAGTTCTGGCATTCCAGTAGAGTTTGCTTATCGTACCACGTTTTTGAGACTATTTATCTAGTTGTAGGCTTATACGAGTAAGAAAGTGCTTCTCAAACTCTCAATATTGGCGACCCAATATTCAATCAAACTTTTCATCGCACCCCCTGCATACAATAATTATGTATTGAATTCAATAATACTATAACTTGATGCTAAAGCTACAATACGACTTTAACCTTTTAAGAGCCACCAGCGTATATAAACGTCACGAACAGCCAAAGCCTTAATTGCCCCTCACGTATATATACGTCTTTCTGTACACTGCTATTCATAAGTTTATTCCGAAGGCTTTGGAATGCAATAAAAAAACCTTAACAGTGTTTGCGAAGGATTTACTTATTTCAGAGGAATTGCTTATTTATTCCCTTTCTTCTCCCCCGCCCCATACACAACATATGCGTGCTTTCGTGTAAAATGGTGGCATTGGGGAGCAAATCGCGTAACTTTTAATCGACAGTCAATGGATTTATTATAAACCGTACAAATTATCAAGATAAGTGTTAATTTTTGTACGTAATTTTATATATGACAAACCCTTGGAGTCACTGCTAATTCTTAAACTTGTGCTCAACTTAAATTGTTAAATTAATTATAAAATACGTTGTGCAGTACTGATACATTTATAAGTGTATAATATCAGTGTAAATAGGCATTTTATTTTTTATTGTGTCAAAATATGTTTTGTTTGTTTATTTCAGTAAATTAAATTTTTTTTAAAAATAACCTTTTGTTTTCGACTTTTTAATATGCTTCCGCCCGATTGTAGAATTATCACGCCCCCTAGGAGAGGGGTGCGCCCAACAGTTTGAGAAACGTTGGAGTGAGAATTTGTTCTGCATTCATAATACTCGAATTACAAATTTGGCTTATACTAGATGGGATGCATATTTTATTTGCCACAGTCTTTTTACGGGGCTTTTGACAAGACTTTTTTCAAGTGTCTTGAATGTTAGCCAAGAATTTGCCTGTTGATTTTGCTGCCTGGTCAGATTTAGAGGTATCCATTAATTTCTCAAAACTATGTTTTTTAAGTGACTCTGGAGAAAATGGTTAATTGTCTTGTGGCTTAAGGTATACGACTACCCTAAAATTGTGAATTTTGCCAAAAATCGACAAATTATTTTATGATTTTGTATTATAGGCCGTCTTATTCGCTTTATAAAAATACCATTTATTATTTTCTGTTCGCTAGAAACAAAAACTACAGGTGTTTTGGGAAAAGCAGATGCCATTACTTTCAGCAATATGTCATACTTTAAAATGCATTTTACTCGAAATGTGTGTTTTTTTTTTTTGTTTGAAAATACTCAATCGCGGACAGCGATTGCTCAAAAAGTTTTAAGAATAATTAACTGAAATTTTTTGTGTATGTTTTGTATAATAGTAGAAAAATTTTACCCTTCAGATTTATATATATCCATCACTGTTATATTACAAATTTTACAGTTGTGGTTGTTGTTGTTTATGCCACCTGATCGACAGTAGCATCAGATCGAGGTCCACGAAATTCATCGCGGCTAAGGGCTAGAATTTTACGCCTGTCGTTAGCCTAAGCTTTGAGCCCTTAAAGAAGGTGACAGTGCGATTTTGCTCACGCAACACGATAGATGGCGACACCGTTCGGACCCACAGATTTAACGAGCACGTTCTCCGTTTTGTACTCGGTGGGCATTTGGTGGCATCGGGCCAGCCTTAAAGTGCCTTATGTGAATATAATCACTGTTTTTTCAAACAATTTAATATAATAACTAAGATAAAGTGCTCTAGTTTTTGAAAAAATTAAAATATCTCTTATCCTGAAGATCATTTCAAAAATGAATAACATAGTAATACATCAGAATTGAAAAATTGAAAATTTGTTCATAAAATTTTGGTACAGAAAGGGCCACGTGTGTACTATCTTTTGAACATTTTTACCCATTTTTCCCATTTTAGTAATAATATATTCTCTTTCACTTCTTAATTTTAGTATATTTTTCATAAAAAATGTGCAAAACAAATCTAAAAACAACAAAAAATCCACACATATCCCTTTTTCTTAAAAAAAAAAATCCAGATATCTCCATTTTTTTAAAAAAAAAAAGCTGTCGGAGGTAGTCGGATACCTTAACTATTCAACTCTTGGCTAGTAAAAATCTGCCTTTTCTTTACCGTTGATACCAATAAATAAATGTATCCATTTTAAACCATTCCCCCCCCCCCTTCAGTTAAAGGTTTATTTTATTTCTGAAATACGAACGTGTGTTTCACTATGAGACTGCTTTGTGATAAGTTTTCTCTAACCGCTATTTAGTAGTGGCTCTCTTCACTCTGGCGGTATCTTTCTTTGAAGTGGGCATAGACAAGTTAGTTTCCCGATATGACAAATGTCAGAACAATGGTTGTAGCTATGTAGAAAAATAGTTCCCGATGTGCTTTTTCGTCTAAAAATAAATTTTGTTTTGAAAAAAAACCTTTTTTTTATGCGAGTTTTTCCAAAATGGTACTTAAATTTCCGGACACGCTACGTATTTCTAAAACACACACAGGCAGGATATTTTAGAACCGATGCAAAGACATGAGCACGTTTAACAGCTTCCGCAATTCTCATCAGAGCTAGATAAAACCGATCTAACTTTTATTGGGAATTAAGTTATCGGAGTAATGTGTCAATTATTAACTTAATTAATTCACTTTAAAAGATTTGAGTACTGCGAGGGTTATAAAATAGAAATAAGTCCTCTATTAATAAATGAGCCTCTGAAGATTTAAAAACCCAGAATTGCTTACAGGAAATCTTTCCTGAGATTTTTACACCAAACAATCAAAATTTTTTTATAATTCTAAAAAAAAAAGTGAGAGAAAAAAAATTGAAAAGTAAAGCGTTTATGAAAAATGCAATCTATATTGAGTATTCTTGCGAAAAAAGTGGACTGTATCGCACCAAAAGTTTCGGATATCTGGATTCCCGTATCATGAATTTCTTCAATCCGAAATTAAATCAAATTCCTTTCGAAAAATTAAAAAAAATTTCAGTTTTGAACAGTGGTTCCCAAAGTGGTCTGAACGGACCCCCAGAAGTCCCCGATACTATCCAGGGGATCAGAGAAAAATTAAAATTGATTTGGGGTTCCCCGAAGAACGTCAGGGTGTCCACGCAAGATTTAACATAAAATAAAAAAAATTGATCCATTTTTATTTTTACTGAAATTTGAATAAATAACAATAATTCAGTTGGATATTCCCGACTGGGTGTTGAACCCGTTTGCGCGTGGACTAACTCAGATCCTAAAGACAGATGAATCCATACTGATACAGGAGCATCATATTGAAATATCCATAAATGAGGGACTTAGACTAATGTTTGAATAAGGATACCACACACATTCTGGTTACAAAAACAGATCCTAGTTTTATATCCTGCAGTATGGGTTATTGTACAGAAGTTGTTGACTACTTTCCCGTCTTTCAAGTCGGCAGAACGTAGGTTCAGTACCGTAAAAGCTTCATCACAAACAAAAAAAAAATGACTAAAAACTAGTTCTTGTGGTGATGTACGGTCGCTACTCACAAACATTGAGACGGACATAAATACTCTTGTAACATCTCATCAAATTCATACAAGTCATTAATTTTTTTAAATTTTATTTTAAACACAAGTTATAATTTCTATAAATAATTCTTCAACAAACTGTTTTTTTTTTAATTTGTAATTTTTATACTATGTATGTATGTATGTAACTTTTTTACTTGGGAAAGTTTTGACTATAAAAAGAGGTACATAAATTAAAAAAGTTTGGAAACCACTGATTTAGAAAAAACGCTTGGGAAAAAAATCACCAAGTCTTATTTCGTAATTAGTTTATAATATTTAATTATCATTTTAAGAAAATCCTAAACAGCGCATCACTAAAGGGTTTTCAAAAGCGGAGTGGAGGAAATGTTATGAATCGTGTGCGAAAAGAAATATAGTACATGATCCCTTACCATTTTCCCTGAAATATTTCAGGAACCAGTGATCGGATTGGAAGAAAATTTGAAACACAAGTTACTTAAACAAAAAGCTGACATAAAAAGTGGGTGAAAAAAGTGGGCAAAAAGCTGCCATTAAAGTTTTTTTTTTTTTTTTTGCTGCCCATAAAGACAGAAAATTATCTATATTTTGGTCAACATATATATATATATATATATATATATATATATATACAGATTGACTGGGCTTAAGGTATCCAAAAGTTATGACTTATTATTACGGAACTACCCATCAGAATGTAATAAACTGTTAATCAGTGAATTTGAAACCCCTCCGAGAGATAATCAACGATAATAACGCACATAAGTAAGTAAAAAGAACACATATAAAAAAAATTTTATTTTTGAATTTTGAAAAACTTTTGGAAGAATCAGTATATTTGAAGATTTTTAACAAGGATCAAATTTGATATTTTATTTGAACTTTGCAAATAAAACAAGTCTCATGTCAATTTTAAATTCAATGGAGAACACGTGGTTATATTCATCACGTGATCGTCATGAATTTAGCCCATTATTTTTAAATTACAATGAATGAAACAGGAAAATGATGTTCTTTTAAGAGATGCAAGGAAAATTAACTGGTGGTGATACAACAGAGAAAATCTTTCCAATCTAAAACTGCAATTAACAAGTGCTAACTAGCCCATAAAATTCTCAAATAACAAGCAAGCGATGTACACGACCACTATTTCGTTAACGTTAGTATTTGGTAATCTATTCACAATGGAAATGAGCAGTCGTAAAATTGAATTGTTGCTTTGCATTAGAAAACAAAATGCAAAACATGTGTTTCTTAATTCTTAACTGGTTTACCCGTACACCATACGGGCGACTGAAAGCTGGAAGCAACCGGTTTGCCCATACGCTATACGAGTACTGATATTTTCTTCTTTTTATCTTTGATTTGCATATATTTTTAAATCTTATAGTGAGATTATTAGGGCTGGTGTTTTTAAAAGATGCAGTTTGTCCGTGGTACTGAAATACTTCTCATCCGAGATTTTCTTTGTCATGAAGGTTAGAACTTTTCACTGAAGGCGGGAATTTAGATTCTTGAAAATATTCGATAAAGAACAGGGATTGACAAGGCAATGTGCAATTAGTTGCTTGAGAAGAAATGAAAATGGAAAGATAATCCAAAAAAGTCGATATTATCTCTGTCCCTATTGCAATGTTCGACATGGCATTTACACCATGCTTCAGATTGTGCGTGCACACACAAAATTCTTAATCGTTTGAAAAAAAGGTATGAACATGTAATTTTTTTGTAAGTATGAGAGAAACCCTTTTAAGATATATAAAACATTCTTCATAGCATGCAGAGTGTACTAAAAAAAGCAAACATTCAGGTGTTTTTGTGTGTTCCACAATTATAAAATAAAAAGTAGTGTAAAAACTTTAAAACTGAAACTATAAAATTCTTCCATTTTTGCATTCTATTAAGTATCATGCTTAGATGTACAAAATAAAAGAAAATGTGTAAAATTGGGGGATGGGGGAATTCAGCTCTTAAGGGGTTAATTTTGAAGAAAAAAACATTCCAAGGAGAGAATGAGAAGATAAAGTTTTCCTGCAAATTTAAATTAGCTACAATTTTACTTTGATACCATTGCAGAAAATCTACGCTAGTCTCAAAATAACTTAACTATATTATTATAATAAAATAACGAAAATATCTCATTTGGTTTCATGAAAAGTATTGGATGAACTACGTGGCATAAGCGCATGAGTCATTCTTATATTTCCTACCTCAGTGAGTGTATCCCAAAATGCAAATGGAAAAGCGTCATTTGCGTAATATGCCCATCAAAAGTACAGCTGAGAACACACCAGTCGGTGATTTTTTTCCGCCGTTGTTCCGCATAAAACTGGAATGTATAGTGCATGAATTTATGTGATTCATAGCGGGATTTCTCCTTTTCTTTAGCTTTACTCTTATCTGGAAATTCCGAGGTATAAAATAAATTCTTTTACGAGATCAAGAGACAGACATTATTATAGATCTCTGCGAGAGTGTGTTCGTAGCAGGTATAATTACGAGATCAGGATTTCTTTTTAAAAATAATTTATTAAGAATAAAAAAAAAAGGTACTCTTCCTTGCGATAAAGAGTAAAAAGTAAAATATACTTCCAAGAAAAAATATTTAAAGAAAGTAATAAATTTGAACCTGATCTCGGGAACTGATCGCAAGAACATATATACATCTCAACATCGTCATCTGCAGTTGTATATTTATAACATGCTCTCTTATTTGCATTTAAGGTGTTACCAACTGCAGATGACTAAAAGTTCACGAATCGGGTAAAAATATTTTGAGATTAGAATCTGAGATTATAGCACGGAAATTGGAAAAACATTAATAAAATGTCTATTAATTACATTTAAAATGAATTGTGAGCGCAAACTGAATTGAAAACAAATGAAGGTAAATAGTGTAATACCGGCAATTTTGTAAAGCCATTTAAACAGATTCTTCAATCTTTTTGGTGAACAAAACGTAAACTTACATTCCAGAGAAAAACGCACATTCTCTTGTATTCCGTAAGAAAAAAATTATAATACAGAAAATTGCTTGTGTGGGTGTGTTTGCATTAAAAACTATAATGAGAAGAGTAAAAAGCTTGCTTTTAACTTGCCATTAAAATTTTGAAAAATAAAAATTACCTTTAAATGCGATGCATTAACTTCTTTGTTTTTTAAAAAAAGTAATCCTTTCAAAATAAAATTTTAAAAAGCAAAGAATTTTAGTATTTGGAAAGCCCTCATTTTGCTTAAAAGAACTCCATGCCTTCAAAAGTACCTTTTCACGTTTTCTACCAGAAAAGAATTATACTGTATTCTTACTTAAAAATAATTACTAATTTTGTTATTAATTATTCGGATGCCTCCTAATAATCATACAAAACCTCATTTTGCATGGCGAAATGCAGCAGCTTGACGTGCGATGATTCAACAAGTTATCGGTTATCTCCTGAAGAAATATTCAGCCTCTACAACCATCTATAATTGCGAAAGTGTTGTTGGGGAAGGGTTTTGTGTCCAAAAACTGGCCTTTCCATTCTCTAATATATGCCCCATGAGATTCATGTATGGCAATCTAAGTGGCCAAATCAATCGCTAGAGCTGTTCACTCCAAAAACACTTCTCCGGTCCTGACGTTCAAAATTCTTAACTCCTTCATGGTCATAGTCCAGGTCTCCGAAACGTAGGTCAGGGCAGGACGGATTAGTGTCCTGTAGAGTAGGGGTCATCAACCTTTAACGCTCGAGCATATCAATATATCCACAATAATCCGTGGGCCGCATCAATAAATTTACAATAACCTGCGGACCACGTTTGTTTTACAAGACTACAACTGATTCTATGGTAAGAGATAGGGTTACAGATTTGTATATATTAGGTGGAACGGAAAGTAATGTCGTTTTTCTACGTTAAATTCAAATAGATGAATTTTTAGCAAGTTTTTAGTTTTAATCGATTACGTAATCATCCTCGTTATAAACAACCTTTTGCCATTTATTATGGAAATTTTCAATGCCGGATCGATAAAAATCAAATGATTTTTGAGCAAAATATCTGGAGATGGTATGTTGGACGTGGTGTCCTTCGAATTTTCAAATTTTTTTACCACTTAAAAAATCTTTAAGAGATCGGAATAAATGGAAACCTTTGGAATAGTATTGGGCGAGTATGGATGGTGAGGCAATAACTCCCATCTCAATTCGTTAACTCATTCCAAGGTTCGTCTCGTGCAGTGTCGTTTTGCATTATCAAATTTCAGAATAGCACCTTTTCTGTCGACAATATCTGGGCACTTTTCAATTAAAGATTGATTTACTCGATCCACTTATACACAGTAAGGGTCTGCATTCACAGTTTGTGCAGTTTTCAGCACTTCAAAATGAACGACTCCGCGAATTCTCCACCAAACACACAAAAGCGCATTTAGAGAGAAAACCGTTGCCTTTTGCGTTTCGGATTATCATAGAGGACTCATTTTTCATCTCCTGTGATCAAGTAATCAAAAAGCATTTCTGTAGTGTGCCGCTGAAGCAATAAGTTGCATGTGTTGGATCGGTCAGCATAGTTTTCTTCGGACAGATAATGCAGGACCCAAGCACCTACTCTGCTCACTTTTCCAGTCTGCTGCAAATGTTCTTGTAGGGTCGACCAAGTTGGTTAACAGTATTTGACAGTTCCTAGATTGTCTGGCATGGATTTGTCTCCACTTCAACCTTTAGCATGCCAATGTCTAAAGATGTTCGTCTTCCTGGGGAATGCGAGTCGGAAAGATCAAAATTACCCAATTTGAACTTTAAAACCCGACCTATGCACTTCCGAACGTCTAATGCGTTTGGATAAACATTGCAAAAGAGTTTGATATCAACCATTACGTAACTACACTTGTGAAACTCAAAAACCATACGATGCAGGATATGCACGTATTCTGGTATTTGGCTGACCATTTCTCCTTAAATTTAAAAAAAAAAAGATTTAAATATTTACTAGTAAGCAAATCACTCTAACCATAAAATGTCTTTGGCACGACTTTGAAGTACACAATGAGCTGATAAACGACTAACTAATATCGACATACGCAGAAACGACATTACTTTCCGCTCCATCTAATATATACAATCGACTCTAACTAATTCAAACCTTCGATAATACTAACCTCTAGATAATTCGAAGTATATGCTCAGTCCCCTAGAAAAAAACTCTTGATATTTCGAACTAAAACAACACGTTTGGATACACTCAATATTTCGGAAAAAAACCTGTGGCTGGCCAGACTGCAACACGCTATAATTCGAAGTTATCTTATAAACCTCTCGACAATTAGAACACTCACTGTCATCTGCAGTCCTGTAGTAAACAGATTGGAGCTTACAAGTTTTGCGTTGGGTTGTCTCTGCGTGTTTCCCCTGTAACGTGGCCTTTTTGATGACCATCTGTGTCTGCTACCTCTTCTTAGTCTTTTCCGATTCCTCCGGTGAAAAGACACTTTTTTTTGTTTTCATTCCTTAAAGTGGACAATAGACCAACCGCACCTGTTGTCAGCCGTCCATATCTTTCGTTTAACACGTGGCCTTGCTACACATGTGTTCAGAAAGGATGATCCGCTATTGTGAAGAAGAGATGCGTAGGATTGTGTATGAATGTATTCTTTTACTAAAGGACTTTTAAATTCTGTAAATTATTTATACTATATATAATATGTACTTTTTAAAAATACTTTAAAATAATTTTATACATTTATACAATTGTTGTTTTATTATATACAGTTACTCCCAAAATTGAGGGTACACCTACTTTTAAAACGGGAATCAATGTTTAGAATGAAAAAATTATATTAAATAAAGGAAATAATTAGATGCGTTTATTAGATCATAATTCATTATTTTGAATGATAAAACAAAATATTTGATAGTTTAAACATATTTACAATAACTTATAAAGAAAATTAACATAAATTAATAGCCACAAAATTGAGAGTACATGCATCTATTTTCTTGCATAAATCATGAATAATAAAGAGTTAATATTTAGTATCATAACCTTTTGCTGATATAACAGCTTCCAATCGCCAAGGCATCGATTCCACAAGATGTCTAGTGGTCTCGGGAGCAATATTCAGCCATTCTTCTTGCAATACCGATTTCAATTGTTCCTTGCTTGTAATTTGATGTTTTTGCACAGCTCTCTCAAGGTGGGACCACAGATTCTCGATAACATTTAAGTCGGGAGACTGTGGAGGTGTATTAAGTTGATTCCGACAATGATAAAGCAGCCATTCTTTTACAACAAACGCAGTGTGCTTGGGGTCATTGTCTTGTTGGAATACGAAATTCGACCCCAGTCCCAATTTATCAGCACTTTCTTTCAAATTATTTTGCAGTATATTAAGATAAGCCATCTTGTGCATAATTCCATCAATGAATACTAGCTTTCCCACCCCGACGCAGCCATACACCCCAAGACATCACCGACCCACCTCCGTGCTTCACAGTAGGAATTGTGTGTTTTGGGTGGTGTGAAGTACTTGGCTTACGCCACATCATACGACGACCGTCACTGCCGAAGATGTTGAACTTATACTCTCATCGCTGAAAATGACTTCGTTCCAAAACTGTTGAGGCTTTAAAATGTGTTCTTTAGCGAATTTCAATCGCTTGACTCTATTCCTCTTACCAATTAAGGGCTTTTTTCGAGCAACTCTACCATTATAGCCAGCTTTTCTTAGGACTTTTCATACCGTTTCTGCAGAAACAGATCGACCTAAGGTATTAGAGGTACTGGCAGCAATTTTAAGAGCACTAATTTTAGGATCAATCTTCACTTGATGTATAACTCTGCTTTCGGTTATAGAGTTCATAATTTTCTTTCTCCCTCTTCCTTCTGTATTTGTCAGCATACCAGTCTTTTTGAATTTTTGCAGGATTTTTTGGATGCAGTTAACACTTCGTCCAACTACTTTAGCAATATTCCGCAGGGATTTACCTTCATTGACAGTTTAATAACAAGTTTTCTCTCTTCGATCGTCGTTTCCTTCCGATTCACCATTTTAATCAAGACATCAAATTACAAACACAAATTTGTTATCAGATAGCCTTTGAAAGCCTTTCTTTATGATAGATCTATTATCAAATTTCTATTTAAAAAATTACTGGTAGTTTTGCATAGTGATTAAAGAAGTGTACCCTCAATTTTGTGACATTAAATAGTGTAGTTTTTCTTTCGAACCTTCATATTTTTGTTTCAATCAATTTCCATATCTTACTTTTAATGTTATTTGGAAGAGTAATGTATGCATTTTGAATGTACAAAAGTGCGTTAACATAGCGCATTAATTTCTACACCTGGTGATCCGATGGTGAATTCGGAATTAAGTGTACTCTCAATTTTGGAGTCACTGTAGTTTCAAGTTTAAATGTGATTAAAGTGTTAAGATTAAATGTGTGTAAGTTAAAAAAAATTTTCTTCGTGCAATTTGGAAATTTTTTTCTACCCTCTTGATAATTCGAAGTTTTTCATTGGTTCCTCCAACTTCGAATTATTGAGAGTTGACTGTATATATAGGTTTCGAAAACATTAAATGGAAGTGGAATCAAAATACTTTGCGTGTTAAAGATAAAAGTCCACCTTTTCGTCTGAAATCTTCTGAGATATTATGCATAGTCAGATTTTTTTTTTATATTTAAAATTATTTAAGATACAATATGAAGTTTTTGAAAAGTTCGTCGTTTTAAGAAAATTTTATCTCAAATGGATATCAAGCATGTCAATAAAATGTTTTAAATATCAAGAACAACAGAAAAAATGGCGTTTTTTACGACAAGGCAATTTTTCATGAAATTGCTTCAGATTCAAATGAAGGTTGAAGACCGCTATTGTAGAGCAATAACTTTGTCTTTCCAGTTAAAAATCTAGATCTGAGAAAATGCTTTAATCCATAAAAAAAGAAGCTTCATTAGTAACAAAAATTAGTCTCTTTATTTCACATGTACAGTAAGTGCTGATTTATCCATTTGGCGCTTGGGGCAGGGGCCCGAATAAGTTGGACTTAACCAGGTTTTCTGATTATAAATTTCGATCCTCTAGTGCCAAGGGGACCTGGGGATCTTCTGCCCTCAGGACCCGAAACGAGCTTAAATCGATACTGCTTTTACTAAACCTTGATCCCAAATAAATGAATTCTGTAACCGTTTCAAGTTATATTTCGCATTTAAAATACCCTCAGGGGCTCACCTTCTATAGGTGAGTACGGGTGTCACAATCCCGAGGTGCCCTAGTGATCTTTTCCTTTTTCGAAGGGGTTTGCTGTCTTTGGTAAACACGGGCTTTACGAACCGGGGTACCCTAGTGATCCTTCTCTATTTTCGACCCTCTTTCTTGTCATTCAATTCATTCTTTCTTTCTCTCTTCCCGCCTAGACCACAGATATTAAAACAAATGTTTGGCACAGTATAGCCGAAATCGGCTCTTGCGCCAATAAACCCAAAATCAATCACCATTTAAAATACAAGTTGGAGTTATGCGGCTGTAATTTGCTTGAATGCCAGATAAAGACAAACAAATCACATATCATTGTAATTTCAGATGAATTCCAACACGACGGCCGTATTGCAATCTGGGTACACTGCAGCAATATATTAGCAGAGCAGTATATTTATATCGAATATTTATAAATTTTAAAGCTGTAGATAAAAAAAATGCACCTTTAACTATCACATGCATTATAATCTGAAGAATTCATATTACTTTTCGGGATTTATTTTCCATCTGAAAATTTGTTTTGAGCTTGCATCTTTAGATTTTAATCTTTAGAAAAGAGAAAATTAACACATAATTTCTTTTTCGTATACACGAAAATTCATTATCGCGTAAAGAAAAATCACAGGATAATTTTTTATTTTTCTCTTCATTAGCGATTTTTCGAATTTTTTTGAGGGGGGGGGGCTTGCATGAAATGAGCCTTAAAGTATTTTTGTGTTATGATACAGAAATTAACAGAGGGGAACATCTACTCAAGTGTTGCATTCTTAGGATTTATTTATTAATTACCTAAGCAGAGGAGCTCAATCCGGAATGGTCTTTACACTTGTCTCCCGAGAAAGCATCCACAGGTTTAACATGGTTCAAAATTTAGAGCTTGGCGCCATTAGTTCTCGTATTTCTAGTATGACGTTAATTAATTTTTTTTATAAAAGTGGTGAATCGATTGACCACTTATCTTTTCGTTGAACAAATTACATTTGGGAATGGTCAAGCGTTATATACGTATATATAATACATACACACTAGTCGTTATCCACTTCCTTCACAGGATATTTCATGACGATATATTGCTCTTAAGGTATTTATATCTTTCCTAGCATTAAGTTTAATGTTGCATTCAAAAACACTCTTTAGCTCCACTTCTTGATCTAAAAAGAGCAGGAGTTCTATTCGAAAAACGGAAGCATTTTAAATTTTTTGCCTCCGTAAACCCACTCTTAGGAGTCAATTTTCACAAAATTTGTTTCTTGCGGATTTCTCCTCAACAAAAGAAGCATGCTTCCCAAATTTCAAGTCTATAGATCTTATTGTTCAAAAACGAGAATTTTTGCCAATAGCGCCTCCGTAACTAATCCTTAAGAATCGATTATCGCAAAAACACGTTCTTAGAGGATTTCTACTCAGCAAAAGAAAGTTCTTATCAATTTGTAGGTATAATAGTCTCGGAGATCTCGTGATGAATAAGTCGGTAAGTCGCTTACGAGTATATATTGCATATATAACACAAAATCAGTTGTACTGGCAGTATGAAAACTTCATACTCTCGTTGAAAATAGGAAGGCATGCCTTTCTTTTGTTATAAAGGATAGACTATGAGGTGAGAAGATACACTTTCTACCACCGTCATTTCTATTGTGCAAAATAAAAAAAATAAATAAAAATAAAAAATTACGTTAACTATATTTGTTACTTTTGATAATTTTTCTTTACTTTAATGCGTTCTTTCCGTTTTGCCTGTGATGAGATGACCTCAAAAAGATGGAGCGAGGATTCATCTCTCCCTTCCGTCGATTGAATACAAAACTCTTAACTTCTGCATTTTTCAATTAATACTCTTAGCTCACTATAGATCACTCTTTCCCTATATATATATATATATATATATATATATATATATATATATATATATATATATATATATATATAGGGAAGACTATTATCTCCAAGACTATCTCAATCTCAATCGTTAATAAAATACTTTCTATTCATCCAATAAAGTTCAAATAAATTTTGTTTCACCCATTATACCTACAATAATCAGTGCAGTTGTTATAGCCTCAATATAGATCAAACTTCAAACTTGTAGTGGATGACACTTGATGTTAATACAGTTTTTTCAAATATTAATTCATTAATTTCCGGTAAATTAATAAACTCAATTACCGGTTTTCGACGCCAACTTAGATTCGTCTCCATTGTTGTAACAATGTAACTGTTAAAACAATGACAAAAGTTGGTGTCGAAAACCGTTTTTCAGCCAAACTAGGCAAACCGGGTGTGCATTGTTACAACAATGCAGACAAATCATGCTCTTTTTTCAATATAATATGTATATATATAGAGAGAGAGAAATATATTTATATATATACACTCAAGAGCCAAAACATTATGACCACCTGTCAATAACGAGTTGACCCATCTTTGGCGCGCAACACAGCTTCAACCCGCCTTGGCATGGATGCCACAAGTCCTTGGTAGATGGCCGGAGACAGATTACAACAGATGTTTAAGCAACGGTCACGCAAATACGAGATATTGTGAATTGGTGGCCTTTGAACTCTGAGCTGCCGTCCCATGACATCCCAAATGTGTTCTATCGGATTGAGATCCGGTGAGTTAGGCGGCCAGGACATTAACTGGAGTTCAGCATCATGTTCCTGGAACCACTGCAACACAATTTTAGCCTTGTGACACGGGGCGTTGTCCTGTTGGAACATTCCACGTCCAGCTGGAAAAACAGAGGCCATGTAAGGGTGCAACTGGTCGGCAATGATGTTTGGATACCCTGTAACATTCATGGTCTGCTCCAACACAACCACGGGTCCCAAAAACGCCCAAGAGAACGTCCTCCAAAGCATAATACCGCCGACACCGGCCTGTGTATGACCTACTGCACATTGAGGGAGCAAATGTTCGCCTGGAAGACGGCGTATCCTGACATGGCCATTGGCGTGACGAATGACAAACCGTGATTCATCTGACCAGACAACTCTCTCCCACTGATCCATGGACCAGTCGTGATGTTCCCAGGCTCAGCGCAGGCGCAATTGGCGATGACGCTTGGTCAGGAAAGGCACACGAGTGGAACGTTTGCTGCGTAACCCCATATCCAACAGTGTCCACTCAACAGTGTGCTCCGATACTATTCTACTTGCCCCTGCATTGTATTGGGCTGTCAGCTGAGCCACTGTCTGACTCCGGTTTTGCTTCTCCATGCGAGACAATCTCCGACGACCTTTTTCTTTGATAGCGTGTGGACGTCCAACACCATGTCATCTACTACTGGTTTCACCGTCATTCACCCACTTGGCATAAGTACTAACAACTATAAATCACGAACAACTTACGAGTTGTGCAGTTTCGGAAATATTTGTTCCGAGCCTTCGAGCCATTACAATCTGCCCTCTATCAAAGTCGCTTAGATACGCAGCCTTTCCCATCACACACAGAAGTAAGGGGAGAAGAATGGTTCTTCAGACTCTCCAGCAGCAGTTAAATACCACTTCCACCTGATCACGTGCCTTCCACGTCATCCAGGCGAGTTCATTGCAAAATGTAGGGGTGGTCATAATGTTTTGGCTCTTGAGTGTGTATATATATATCTCTTGTTCAAATATTCAATCGTTAATAAAATACTTTCTATTCATCCATTCAAAGTAGGAATAGACTTAAAAAGATTTTTTTTATATTACTGTTAATATTTTAATAAACTTTTTATCAAAGCGTAAAACTTTAAATCTAAAGCTTTTCAATGCGCCTGTTCATCGTTAAAGCACATGGGTGTATTTTTTATCTCTTGGCCTGGTTTCCATAGTAATATAGTAACTACGACATTTTTAGTTTCATCAACCGTGGCTTATAATCCACCTCCCGCTGCTTCATTCGTTCATTCAGAAACACAACTGATTGCCAATCCAGTTGCGAGGTTTCCATTGATGGATTTTACGACGTCAGCCCGTGGGTGGGAATTCCGTGTTATTTCGGAAATCCACATTCACAGAATTCTCGGTCCGTTTCTTTCACGAAAACGTCTTACGATCCAATTAAATCATTGGGCAATAAAAGTCGTAACAATCGTGGATATCCATTAGCTGCTGGGTTTGACGAGCAGAAAGGGGAGGGGGCATTTTTTCTTTTCGAAGATACGTATTATAAGCTATCTTTATGAACTTGTGAGGTATTAAGTAAGGCAAACATCAGGGGCATAAAAATTCAGATAAGAGATATGCACCTTGATTTGTAGTACTTTTTGTAAACACTTATGTGAGATTGGATGAACAAAACTCAAATTATTATTCTGATCTGAATGAACTTATTGATAAAATGTTCTTAATTAAAATAATAATAGTGCAATTTCAATAAAAACAAAATAAAATTTGATATCATCTTTAAAACGGTACTGTTTGAACAGACTCTTAAAAAATTAATGTATAATCTTTCCCCTTAAACCAGGGGGGGGGCAACCTTTTTAAGAAAGGTGCCACTTTCAGATAAAAAATAACTAAGCGTGCCACTTCCAACTTTTCGAACAAATGAAACGGTGAAAACATTTTACTTATAGGCTTATTATGTAACTTTAACTCAAAGAGCCCATTTTTAAAGCACAAGTCTAAGAAGTGGAAATTTAAAAACAATTTAATAAATGAGACCAAAGCAAAAACTTAAATTTTGTTTTAAACCAGTTCAGTTAATTTTGAACGATATTTTGATTTTGTTACGTTCATAATATAAAATACATTTGTTCACAATCGTATATTGTTTCAAATCTAAGACAATTACTGACAGCCAAATCGTGTAAAAATGAATAAATTGTTTGTTAGTACAAATTACCAAAATTCAATAGAATTCCTTTCATTTGCTTTTCTGTGTAGTTTGGCTCTAATTTCGATTTTGAGTTCAGGTGGGAAACAATTAGCATTTTGCAGAAAAATTAAAAAAGGATTTGTGAAAAGATCTGCATTTTTTTTTTTTATCATCTTGAAAATCATTAAACCTAGAACTGAAAGAATCGTGCAAAAATGGATATTAAATTTTTAAATCTATCAAAGTTACGGAGCACTATTAAATTTGATAGATAGTTCCTGCAGTAATGTGAAAAATGTTAATTTTTCTCTCCAATATTAAGACAAAAAAAAAGCCTGTCCACCAAAGAAGGTATTTGACCAACTAGGGAAGAAAAAATACATTCTTTTTCTGTAATCTTAAATTTAAATTATTTTAATGTCACTTAAGGTAAAAAAAGCTAAATCACATTGTCTGTCTACATTTTAGAATAACAAGCAGTCCACACAGTGTTTTCTTCCAGATATTTTAAAATACACTGCCTCACAAATTCCAAAATCTCTCGAGTGAAAAAAGCTTTGGAAAGTCAAATGTTAGTTATTATCTTTTCGAATTTTGAAAAATTTTTTAAGTCTTCGCGTGCCACTGTTACAATTCCGCCGTGCCACACTGTGGCACGCGTGCCACGGGTTGGCCACCCCTGCCTTAGAACAATGGTACTCACCCCGTGTGCCACGGACCGGTACCGGTCTGTGGATCAAATGGTACCGGACCGCCCATGAAACCTTAAATTATTTCCATTTAAGAACTGTGGTGTACTCTCAGGTTTGTGCGACTTTCCATGGAAATGATTTTATATATTCCATGTTAAATTACTTTATATTCATTTTTTGGTGTAACTGTAGTTTATTTTGAAGGCATATTTAAGTACAATTAAACTGCAATCATTAAATCTAAACAATCTAAAATATAAACAATCAACGTCATCCCCCTCAGCTGGCAGTGGTAAAATTATCAAACGTTAATCGGTTCGCGGCGATAAATAGATTGGGGGGAGCACTGCCTTAGACTACGCAATAGAATATAGACTCCGATAGGATTTTGCAGATTCTAAAACTTTCTAATTGTTATCCCAATGGTTTTTTCCTACCCCCCTTCATTTAATACGTTTATAATCAAATATAAATAATTACAAAAAACCCATCAAACAAATTTTTGATTAAAAAGCCCACATTTAAAAAGACCCTCAAAAACGGGTAGTCTAAGTGTTTAAATTATAGAAATATGCAGGGTGATTCAGATAGTATACACTTTGTAGGGAATTAACATTTCTTATTCCCCGTGACCCGGCTAGATGTGTGGGAGGAGCTAAATGATCAAACGACATGAAGAACTTCACTTATTTATTTATCCCTATATTCAACACAGACACAAATAACACTCGAAATTAAGATAAATTTGATCAATTAGAGGACGAAGGTGAGACAAGATAGCATGGGGATAATATATACGATCGTGCAAATCTATCCTTACGGTAACTTATACAAAGCTTGTTTTAATTTAGAAGCGCGCTAATGGTTTAACTCTCTAACTTCTATTTGAAATAAGATCACAGTACCTGAACTCTTGCAATCCTTTAATCTTTTAGACGTGGCCTTAAGCACTTCTCCAATAGTGGAACTAAGCACTTTCCTAATTTCTAAATTCTCGCGTCGTACACTGTTTACTATACGTACTAATGCCGGTTTGCTAGCTTCTCATCTAATCACTGCACATCCAAGCAATCCTTACTTCACTAACCTTCGATTCTCACTTCACTAACCTTAAAACTCGCGAATAAAGAACATATACATTAAACTTAATTTTCATAATCACGTTTCCTGTCCTCGGAGAAAGTTGGTTGAAAGAATGATGGCCCAAAAGGAATCCCCAAGGGGTCAGTGGAAGGAACCGTATAGATCCGTCACAACTTTCCAGATTCTGTGAAACAGTAATAGACAAAGACATGCAAGACCTCAGTGAACCGCAAGGTAGATGTACGTTATAGTTCGTGTCTAGCCCTGAAGGAGGGATGTAGTCAATAGTATGCGTGTCATCTGGCTAGTCAATCAAAATGGCGGTGTCTGTAATGGAGAAGGCTTCTTGAATTTAGCAAAATGGAATCCATAACTGCCGTGAAACAAGATTTTTGATCACGATTTGGAAAAGAACTTCCATCCAAAAAAACATATTTAACAATGACATGAAAAAATTTAAAGCTATGGGGGGGGGGGGGTGCAAAAGTAAAAGTACTGGACAAAGCTGAAATAGCGTATCACAGCCGCTATCAATGAAGTTGATATCCTAACACACGTTCGGGCGGAAAGGGATTACCGGCGCGATGTGTGTGGTGTGACTAAGGATTCACACATAGAATATCTGTGACGGTCTCTCAAACAAAACTAAAAAAAAAAAAAAGAAACTTTACAGTGTTCTGTTACAGGTAAAAGATATCTCAAATTATTCTTGATTTATTGTGCATGGAAACTGTATACTTTTTTATGAATAACTGTTCAGTACACTATTCTGTACTTAATATTCTTTCCATTCTCATTAGAAGCTAGGTTTTCTCCTTTTTATTTGATGTTTGCATTTAATTGAAAATTTGTATTAGACAATAATAAGTGATATTTATCTATCCAAATTTTAAAATTATTACGACTATTTGAGGGTTCTAATCCTGACATCATAAGTGACCCACCGTGTATAGGGGCTGATACACATTGAATCCGCAGTGTTTGAAAATTCTCTCTTTGATGCTGAATAGAAGTTTGGAGAGTGGGATGTTAAGGCATCCGATTATTGCGGAGAAAAAAAAAATTTTTTTAAATGAAGATATGGGGATTTTTTTTTTTTTTTTTTTTTTTGTGGTTTTTAGATTTGTTTAGTACATTTAAAGAAAAATAGGCTTAAACTAAGAAGAAAAAAAGAAATTATTATTGCTTAAATGGGTAAACATTTACAAAAAATAACATAAACAAAGCCCATTCTGTACCAAAAGTTTATGAACAAATTTTCAATTTTTCAATTCGGATGTGTTGCTATGTTACTCATTGTCGAAATGACCTTTGGGATAAGAGATATTTTAATTTTTACAAAAACAAGAGCACTTTATCTTAGTTATTATATGAAATTGCTTTAAAAAAACAGTGATTACATTCACATAAGGGGCTTTAAATTTTGTAATAAAACAGTGATTGATAAATCTGAATGGTAAAACACTTCTATTATTATACAGAACATCACAAAAAAATGTTAGGCAATTAATGTCAAACTTTTTGAACAAACGCTGGCCCCGTTTGGCCATTTTCAAAAAAACACATTTCGAGTGAAACGCGTTTTTAAAGCATGACATCTTGCTTAAAGTAATGGCATCTGCTTTTACTAAAACACTTGTAGCTTTTGTTCTAGTGAACGGAAAATAATAAACGGTGTTTTTATAAAGCGAATAAGATGGCTTATAACATAAAATCATAAAAAAATTGTCAATGTTTGGCAAAAATTCACAATTTTAGGGTAGTCGCATACCTTAACTGAGATGCCGTCTTCGTCACTTGTACATGTTTCAAAATGAGGAGGTCCGTTAAACCACGTGTAGCTTTGAAGTGCAGTGTTTGTTAACAATCAGTCAAATCACTAACTAAATCAATATGCTATTTGTTGAAAGTTATGTAAACCTATCACGTGATCGAAGAAATAGGTATAATTTTTGTATTCAGCGTGTGACGTGTTCTATACACACCTTCGACTAATCCTCTGGAGAAAAAATATTTTTCAACTGTTGTACGTTTATAAAACCACTTCCCATAGAAAAACCATGATTTATGTTAATTTGAGTGCTATTTAAACTCTAGCGAAGTGAGTGTAGGAGTTAGTCGTTAGGCTGCATTGAAGTTAGATTATCAGAGTTAATATCTGAAGTCCTCGGTGTGCGTGAAAAGAGTCTTTAGTCCGATTCATCAAGGAATTCCGATCAAGTCCTGACCATTGCTGTTACATCGGATTGTAAACAAGACAATTGATCTAATTATTTATCTCAGAAATTTTGGATAGCGAGTTTGAGTCAACCGCTCCCTCAGTTTACGGCATCACTTGATGGTGAATTGATAGATAAAATAAAATTATTGATTTTAGTACAATAGCTGATTATTCGCTGTCTCTTACTTCACCAGCGACCGCAGGGTCGCGACAAGCCTACCAGAGGTCATTTACTAACCCCCCCCCCCATTAATTCTACGAATCCTTCGTCCATGTTGAGTAGAGCCACACACACACACATTTAGCTAATCAGTAATAAAATAACATCTGATAGATTTATGAAGATTTACAGGAAGAACTTTTTCCTCCTTCTTATGTCAATGTCTTCCTGTAGAGATCCCCCCTCCCCCTCCTCCCCAAGAAAATCTACAGAAAAATCAACCATTTTCTTACGACAGACGGACCGATTTCACTCCGTAAATCCGAATATAAACCAACTTCCAACGAAATTTCAGTTGCGTCTGTGATGTCCCTCTGACGTCACTACCCCTGCTCCCTCCTATCTTTAAATATCGTCTGCTGCAAAGAAGAAAGGTTTGGCCCCCGTCCAAGTCGGTCACCCTGCTCTTCTGTTCCGAAAGATGTCAATCATAAATCGCTCCACCACCGAAAGACACAAAAGAGGAGATATATATTAATTACGGAACTATAATTAACTGAATGCAAGGTTTCTCTTCCGTGGTCTTTAGATGGTTGTCTTCTTAAAGGGGAAAAATGGTTTTATATAATGATAAGGGATGGCAATGAGGCTGTGAGAGGAGTATAAAAAGTCTGAGTTTCTTACTATACATTAGGGTCGATGGCGGATATACTGATGAAAAAGAAGTTATTAACCCTTAAACTGTCCAACTATGGATTGCAATACCTAGATACCGAATAACGGTGTTTTGAGCCATTTGTCCAATTATGAAATACTGGTATTCACAAGTTTAAAAACCGGTTTTTCGGTATTTACTAGAAATTTTTTTCATTGTCTCTACTATATGTTCAGGGATGGCCAACCTAGCAAAATAGCACACGTTTTTGTTTGTATGTCTTCCTAACGGGGGAAATTAATTAGACTGTGAAAGTTGCATCGTATAATCTAGAGAAGTGATAAAATATAGGAATTATCCTAGGAGGCGGGCCAAAACTATTATATTGCAGCTGAAGCCGATACTGCACACGCGCACTATTCGTAGTCTGATATTCGTATATGTGAAAACAAGGTTGTAGTTGTGAAGAAAGTGCGTAATATTTCGATATTTTTTAAATTGGGAAGTTTGTTATTCACATGGTGTATTTGCATATCATACTTATATTTACATATCATCATTTTAAAAAAATGAAAAAGAAGAAAAGAGACTAACCAATTCATATTTGATCAAGTTTACAGTAAATTTTCTTTTACACATAAACGTTATTAACATTCAGAAGGATTTAGTACAGTTATCGAAGATGATTATGACACTAGTGTCGATAGTGAAAAGGAATTGTCTCTTGAACAAAAATTAGAATTAGCGATAAGTAAAAAAAATTCGACAAACCAAAATACAACACAGAAATCAGCTGTATCCAAAAGCATCCGACGAGAAATTGATTTATTTGAAGATGAGAGATTTAGAGGTAAATACTTGGAAAAAGGCTATCGCGTATTGCTAACAATATTACATACCAACAAGCGTAGTTGCCGGATTTTCGACAGCTGGTAATTTGTGCACATAATTACGTTCCAGGCTTAATGATATTACAATAAATGCATTAAGTTTTTTAAGATCACATTTCAAAAATTTGTAATAGAGCCACAGACCGAATAGTGTGATATTTACACTTTTTTTCTGTGATTTAAATAAATAAAATGTTCCTTTACTTTTTTTGTGATTTTTTATATACTGTTATAATGCAAAAATTACAAATTAATTTTTGGGGATATTTACACTCTCTAATAAAACTGGCAAATAAAGCAAAGAAACACCTTCATTTTCTTTCTTTTCCTAAAATTTCTACAACCGATATCCCGGGATTAAGATCTAAAAAATACCAAATACCGGTATTGAACTTTTAGTCCGATATTACAATCCCTACTGTCAACTTATCCTAGTGTTTTTTTACTTTTGCTCGTGGTGATACTGGAATATTTGGAAACGAATGGGCTGATTTCTTGGCAAAATTCGCAACCAAGTGGGGGGATTGAAATTTCAGTTAATATTCCGAAATCGTTCTACAAGGAAAAAAACTGAAGAAAAACGTTGTCTCTCTTTGAAGCACTCAATACACGAAATCAGATCACTTTTTTCTGACAAAGAAATTTCTTCCAATCATTTCACGAAGACTATATTGTGATCACTTTGTAATGCCTGTCGGTTCCTGCTTCCCTCTGAATCCCCTTGTTTACCCGCAGACCCGGCTAGGTGTGTGGAAGAAATTGAATAATCAACAGACATGATTCACACTAACTATTTTATTGGTACCAAAATATCAATCAGACACAATAACAATCTAATTAAGATATCAGATCAGATAGTAGAGCGCGGAGGTGAGACTCAATAACCTGGGATAATAATACGGACTCTCAACTGATTCTACGATAGCTTAAACACGCTCAATATAAACTACGTCGCACACTAATAAGCTAACTTCTATTTAAATAAGGATCACGATACCTGTACTTTTATGAAGTCAAGTCCTACACTTGAACTTTGAAGGCGATCCGTATCTGGATTTAATCACCGTCAATTGATCCACTCTCAGTAATCTTTACTTGATAAACTCCAAATGCACTTAATCATTCCACGATCCTTCACTCTTCAACTGACCAACTAACTCGCCAGCTCCTTGCCAACTAACTCCTAAAACTCGCGAATACAGAATTTATATAATATACTTCATTTACATAATCACGCTTCCTTCACTCGGTGGAAGTTGGTTGAAATAAATATTTTTCTGAAAGATTCCTGAAGGAGTTAGTAGAACCACGTATAGATCCGTCGCAACTTTTTTACAAACTATAATATCACGTAATTCCTAACTGGTCATGGTAGTTTTAAAGTGTACCTCAAAAGATTAGCCTGTGTCCTTCCAAACTTTATGACTGTAATGTTGGTGAGGAGCAAAGTTTGGAACATTTTATCCTGTTTTGTTCAAAATTTAAGAAATGCCTGAAAGTGAAAGTGCAGGCTCTTAAAACCAACTGGCCTCCTAATTTTTTTCAGCTTGTTTCAAGTAAAGCTTCGTTCACTTTATTTTGTATCTTCATTGATTTGATTTTGTAATTTTTTGTAAATTTTTCATTTCTTTATTTTTCTAGCTTCATTGTATTGGTTTTTGTTTCGTAATTGTTTTATTTTGTCATGTATTTTTGTCGCTGTAACTTATCTGTGTTTGTTGTTTCATTATCTCGCAACTTTTGTTTTATTTACTTTTTATTTTATTTATATTATTTTGTTCGTTTTACTTATTTCTGTAAGCCCCGTGATATACTTGTGGTATTTGGGAATTATTTTACGTTTTCAATTAAAAAACAAGTAATTTTTAAAAAAAATTTTAAGTCCATTCCTACTTTGAATGGATGAATGGAAAATATTTTAATAACGATTGAAAAAAAAATTTGAACAAGATATATGTACATAAATAAACAAACCTATATATATATATATACATACATAGGGAGAGAGTGAACTAATAGTAGGAATTGAAAAAAAAGCATGATTTCTCTGCATTGTTATAACAATGCACACCCGGTTTGGTTATTTTGGCTGAAAAACCAGTTTTCGACGCCAACTTTTGTCATTGTTTTAACAGTTACATTGTTACAACAATGGAGACGAATTTAAGTTGGCGTCGACCACCAGAAAAAATGAATTAATATTTGAAAAAACTGTATCAAAAACAAGTGTCTTCCACTACAAGTTTTAAAAAAAATTATTTGAACTTGATTAGATGAACAGAAAGAATTTTATTAACGATTGAAAATTTGAACAAGATAAATATATAGATAAATAAATATATAGAGAGTGTGAGAGCTAATAGTAGGAATTGGAAAAGCACTGTCAAGTTATTTCCATAATTTGGGTGCATAAATTGTCAAATCAATTAAATGTTTTGTATAAAAGGAAATATGCAGTGAAAATTGTTTAACTCGAAATTGAGGGGACTGAAATATTTTTTCGTGTTAAAGGATATTGGAAAAAACATATATTCAACAAAACTAAATTTATTAAGAGTACATTTTATTTACATAGATGTGTATACATGCATGTATTTAATAAAAATCAATAAAACATAAACATTCACAAGGCTTTAATGAAATGTAATACAAAATTTTAAAGTTTTTGAAAAACAATACATTTAAAGAGTTTTTGGGGAAAAAAATCTGATATTTTTCTTTGCATTGTCTTTTTTAGCACCAAATTATTCGATGCTGTCTATTTTTTTATTCATTTCACCATTAAAATGTGCGTCTAAATAACTGCGCATGTAGCTGCATTGTTCATTTGATTTTCGTCGCCGGAATCTGCATCAATGATATTTTTTAGGCTTTGAAAAAACTCTAAAATGTGTCTTTGTCGGCCATAATAGGGGTTGTTCCCACATTATCATCGCTACTACAATGAATTCTCCCGATGACACAATAGGAAAAAGTCCAATAATACAGAAACATTCTCAAACATTTCATTAAGTGCCTGGTGTTTTCCGTATTTTGTTCATTCCCAGAAGGGAAATCTTTTCGTGTTAAGAGAAAATAAATGCATCATAGCAGTTTGTCGGGATCGTTGTAATATTTCGTGTTAACCGATATGTCGTCTTAAGCGTTTCATCATCAAACGTATTTCACTGTACATTGTAGTTAAAAAAAATTGATATTTTTAATTACTAGCCTAAAAATCTTTGGCTTTTATAGCAACTTCATATTCACTTAAAGTGGCTGCCTCATAGTGGGATCCACCCTACTGTACATGAATCAAGAATTGAAAACGCTTAAGACGAAATATCGGTTAACACGGAATAATACAACGGTCCTGATAAACAACTATGTATTTTCAGGAATCCCCTCCCCTTTAACACGAAACAAAAATTGCTTAACACGAAATGATTTCCCTTCTGGGGATGAACAAAATACGGGAAGCAACAGCCGCGCAGGTGAAATATAAGAGAGATAGGAAATGAAACAGAGGTGGTTTCATATGTTTTGTAGAAAGAAGGCTAACTTGGCCTTGAAATACCCTTGAAATAGTGCTTGAACTAGCCAGTTTTGTTTAAGCTACTTTCACCCTCCGTTCCTACAAACGCCACAGAAAAGCATCTCTATCTCGCAACAGTTGGCTTTCGAATTCCGTTACGAGTATGTCACAGTGTGAGTAATAAGCGAGTTTGGTTCGCTAATGTATTAAAATGGATAGTAAAAATGTTAAACAATTTGTAGACAATTTGACGTTAAAAAAGGCAACTTCAAAGAAAAATATCAGATTATTTAAAGAAACTCAAAGAATGTTTTGATTTTCAAAGAACTTGAAAATATATTTTGTATGAAATTTCATTGAGTTCGTGTGAATATCTTTGTTTCACGAATTTTTGTTAAAGAATGCTTATATACAGTGGATCGATAAATGAGTACCAAGCTTGCTTGGAGACTAAGCACTGGGGGTTTCGCTTCAGACTGACCACCTGATCGGGATCAGGTGGTCAGTCTCCCAATGATCACGTATACTGAGATAGGCACTGTAAGCCTTGGCTCTCATGGGCTGTTGCGCCACTGAGTTTAATTTATATTCATGGTATTTTTAACTTGTTTTTTCGTGGATAGATGGAAGTGTATTATAGATAAGTAAACTTCTTTTAAATTTATTTTATTGTTAAAGAACCGCCAATTATTTTGAAATTCTTAAAAGTGCATCGTAAAAAAAAAAGTTTGAGAATCACTGCTCTAGGGTCTAATATCTATGTAATTTTTGATAATATTGGATTTTTTTATATGTTGCCGTTTAAGTGTATAGTTCAGTTATTTCATAAAATAACTAAGTATTTCATGACAAATCAGTTAAAGTATAAAATACATGAAAAATTTCAAACTTTACCTAGTTATTCTGTAAAATAACTAGTTATTCCATGAAATAACTAATGATAGACCGTTAAAAAGAGTGAAAAATAAACAATTTCAAAGCTATTTTACAAATTAATTGATCATAAATAGCTAACATCTCTCGAAAAATATATTTCATCCCTACTGGGGATGATTAATTGATAAATAATATGGTAAAGCAGATGATATATTTACTATTGCTCAATACTGCTAACATTAGTTAAGCAGAAAGGGAAAAAAAGAATATGCTGCAGAAATACTTAGTTATATTTAAATATTATCAAAAAAATACATATACCGGGGGAAAAAACTGTTGCTTCATAAAAACATTGTGTAAACTTTTCCAAACAAAAATGTCAGAGAATAGGGATTTAAATTTCATGAAATACCTTCATTTTTTTTTTCACTTTGTATTATGTGATTAGAGCAATGATTTCTGTGATGACACTTTGAACTGCGGCTCAAAACTGTCTAAAAGCATCTAGAACCAGTTCAAAGAACTTTTGAGGGCCGTATTTCATACTTTAACAATCAAGTGATCGTTATTATGCAGAATACCTCGTTAAATCGTAGAATTCAATAATTTTATATACTTTAACTGACTTGTTCAGTTATTTCATGAAATATCTAGTTATTCTACGAAATAACGGATTTCACACTTTAAGGTAAAATATATAAAAAAAACCTGTTACGTATTTATTTATTTACTCTTTTCATTTTGCACATTATTTGTGTGGAGCGAAAACCACCTGAACAAGTCTTTAGATCTTGTTGAAATTTCAGAACACATTCACGTTTGGGTCATTATATAAAAAAATGATTTTCAAGTCTCGCATCAAGTTTATAGGTCTCAGAAGTTAAACTGGAAATTTATTGACGAATTTCGTCTTTTTCCTTCATTTCTATTGCGGCTATATCACAATAGAGATTACACTGACAAACGCAATATCGACAAATTTAACGTACTTGTTACATTTTACAAATGCCTTAAAAACCAGATTACGTTAAACACATGCTTTTAAAATCAAATTGCACTACGCTTTAGCCTTAAAAAAACGATAGGAACAATTTTTAAAGCAATGGTAATTGTAACTAAAGAAAAGATTGCATACATACACATGCATTGCATACATTTTTTACGTATAAATGTTTCATGTTTTACATATCTATGCCATTTTCTGTCGTTGAAAATAATGATTATTGCTATTCTTCCTTCACCGGCATATTCAATGTTTTCTTCATTGTAGAAAAATATTGCTTAAAATATAACAGAAAGAAAATGGCACCAAATTCAAATTAATTGCTGTTAACATGTTGGTAATATTGTGAAGATAATGCTTCCTATTTATGAGAAACCTGAATGTATACAATGTTTTTTGAGTGTCACTGTTTTTTGCCTTATGGTCCCTATATGACCGATAAGAACTCATCTTTGTTTTAAATGAAAAAAAAATCAGAAATTTTTTTTTTAACAAAAAGGGGGCTATTCGCTGAAACTATAATGAGATGCACCCCTTGAACAGATTTTTCATCATGACTTAAGTTTGCCTTCTGACAATCTTGCAAACCAGAAAACTGTATCATTTGTAATGGTTAATTTTTTAGCAACATGGTTTATTCTTTGTTTCATTCAGTACTGTTGTTGGTTCTGGGCTATTTCAATGGGGACCTGTTTTTTCTGTTTTAGGTAGATTTTTTTTGGTTTTAGTTCATACTAATTAAATTTTTTTAGTACTGAATTACATTTCAATACTCTATATTAAATGTATTACAGAGATGTTAGATAGCATTGCACCCCTACCTCATATAATACTAATTTAATTTTTTTTCAGTTGAAAGTTTCCTAATATTTCTTATTTATGATAGCATTTAGTGAGAATCACTTCATCATCATTAATTTTTTCTTTCGGTTTATCTATTGCAAGTTATTTCACCCATAGTTCCCATAGCAGAAACTTACTACTGCTATCACATTTCTAATAATTTTTATTTATATTTGCATTCATTCATATCTATTTACTCTTTAGCATGCTAATTTTCTCTCTTACATTGAAATATTTGTTTTTGTTAAATTATTTATTTTAGGCCAAATTGCAATTTGTTTAAAATTATTTATAATGTGAACATTCATTTGAAAAAAATATTTTTAATTTTTGGTTATACTACTTAATACAGGGTTTTACCCTCCCTAAAAAAATATTATGATTGCTATAATGGATGAATTTTGGTTTTTAAAACTTAATCCGTGCGAAGAACGGGCATTTCAGCTAGTTTTATATAAATACGTACAACAATAAAATTGACCAGCCAGGAAAATTATAACGTATTAACTGTGCTACTAAATTTCAAATTATTTGATAAAGATTTTAGAAGAAAGCGTGTCGACTAAAGAAGGGCGTTCTACTAAGGGCGCATCTGACATGAGGGGCAAGCACAATGGCGCCCGTCGGCGCCGCCTTGGCGTCCGCTGGTATAAGTGCATATGCCGATTCAAACATAAAAAGGAATTGTGCGTAAAATATGCTTTTCTCTGTAAGTCAATGGAATTTGTATACGATAGTAAGATTAGAGCACTTTTTTTTTTATCTGGACGTTTATTTTGTCACTACTCAATTTAAAGTGTCATTTAAACATGAAACTCTTTATAATATGGAAAATGATCTCACATTAAATTAAGTTTAAACAATTAATGTACATAGATTTGCTTACTATACTATGTCATGAACATTTTAAATTTCAGTATATTTCCGTGTAGAAGCGTAGAATGTTTGGAACTATTTTTAAAGTAATAAGCTTATGAAGGGATCCAATTATATATTAGAAAAAAACGTAGCTTAGCAAAAGCGTTTTTTTTTTAAAAAAAAAAACAAACATTTTCTATTAAAAATGTGGGAACGGTTTTAATTTTTTAGCTTTTTGGATACTTTTAATGGAACTTTATCCTAAAAGGGAAAAAAATTGCTCACAAATTCTTCAAAGTCAGTGTCAGAATCCGAGTTTCCGAACAAATGTATTACTTACATTTACTCATTACAATGTTATGCCCTCATAAGGCAACGAGTTTTTTCCCCAGGCATGAAACATAGATCGACGATCCCGCACCGTATACGAATTTCTCTTTTCCGCTCATTTTCCAAATAAGAAAAACAAGATATCAATCATTGGCATGGCCAAGTAATTTTAGCGCGTTTTTCACATGTTGTATTTTACAATAATGCAACTAATGAACTTTTTACTAACAGAAAGTATATACTATACTTAAAAAAAAAATTTTTTTTAATTTTTAGTTATTAAATTTAAATATGATTTGGCTAATCTAGGGCACAAATGCGACCCAATGCCGAAAACCCGAGGTCAATCGGTTAATTATTGGCTGGGAAAAAGGTACGACAAAATATGAAACGAAGACGAAATTTGCGTCCTAATAGCGCTTTTTTTTTACACTACGTGAAAAACGCGCTAAAAAGGGGGAGTGCAGAAATATGACTAGCGCCGATAGCATGCAAGAAAACAAATGAAGAAAATGTCTTAGCTTCGATAAGGCTACCAGAAATAAAATTATCATCTTTGGTTTTCTGGCATTTTAAAATACGGCAATTTGATTGGAGAATATTTTACTCCTCTTACCCATTTGGCATCCGTTTTGCAGAAAATTATAACAATTATTATTGTTATTATTTTTTAGTTTGGCTTATGGACAGGTTTCGAATATTGGATAAATTTTTGAAGTAAAAACATACTCTCGGTTTAAACCCGGATCAGCTTATACTCGGAGATATGCAGTATCTTATAAATTCCTGATTATAAATTCCAGAGAAAATGTATTGTGATTGGAACAACAATTAGTATCGAACAGGTCCCGAAGTAGCTTGTCCTAAGTAGGCCCTGTATCAAAATTCCTTGGGGGACCTTTTCAGTTGCCCCTTAACATTTTGTGGTTTTTCACTAACACATTTTAGGGCCCCTGTAGTTTGAAGGCCCCATATAATTGATACGGCGGTAACTGCTCCCCAGCTGCTGCTGATGTTCAGCAAGGCAGTAAAAATAATTAACCCTCTGAGCGTTTGTCTCTGTTCTGAAAAATCATTCCGAAAGCGTTTACTTCTCATTTGCAAATTCCTTCGAAAGTGCAACAGATTTAATTCCTTCCCTCTTTAAAATTCGCGGGAGGTCTACAGGGGAAGATTTTATTACTCAGTTCTAATGTTCTAATGTTTCTCTTTGTTAATTTAAAACAGGGAGAAAACTCGTTTACAGCTGTGACGTTGCCTTGTGTGAATCTTGGGTGGAAAAAGTGGGGTCCACGTGGTTGTTCCCTGATCTGTTAAGTCACAATAAAAGTGAAGACTAAAAAGTTAACCCTTCTTTTATTAAAGCTCTTAGTTTGTGACGGATCTATACACGACCTCCTACAAATAATCCAGTTGGATATTCTTTGGGGCCAGCAAACTTCACCAATCTTCTCCTAAGAAGGAAACGCGATATGCAAATTAAGTTTATTATATATAGTTCTTGTTCGCGAGTTAAGAGAGTTAGAGAGTTAAAAGTGAAGAGAATAGATAACTGAAGGTCAGCAGTTTAGTTAACCAGAGGTGACAAGAAAGATAGAAGGTGAAGATTACCATACATGGTTAGAAAGTCCTTGTAAAAGATTATAGTCAGGAAGTCTTATAGATAAATTAAGTTAATTAGAAGACTGCCTAAGTTCAGGTACTGTCACCTTCATAATACGTTGATATTTAAAGTATTAAAAAGGTTAAGGGATATTAGCTACATATCTACCGTGTAAAGTAATATTAAGGAAGAACCATTATTATAAAGTGGTTATTAAATGTATTCTCCCCAAACGCGCGACTCTCGTCCCCTTCCTCTGTTTTCTGGCTGGATCATACTACTTATAGTGTTAAATTGATTTGCGTTTGAGTCGAATAAGTGATAAATAAAATAGTTGGAAATTATCATATCGAATCATCCTTCCACACCTTTTGCTGGGTCACAGGGTAGATGGGAAGTAGGTTCGTTTCAAATTGTAGGGGAAGTACAAAATTTTATCCCCTACTTGACATAAACAGAATGCATTGCACAAAAATGACTGACTTAGATGCAATCGACTGCTATGACATATTCCACACCTAAATCCAGACGTGGTATATCACTGTCCACGTCAACAACTGTATGTCAAAGCAACATTATATTTATACTCGCGAGACACCTCATCTCGATTAATCTCCCCCCGTATTCTATATATACATGTCACCTCTCCTCCTGGTTATTTAGAGAGGAAATTTATCGAGGAAAACTAAAAGTCGTAGCTCTTTTCTTTCCGACATCTTTGATAAATTTTGGAAAATAAACGTGAGCTAGCTGGAAGGAGTAATTATTTTCACTTCAGAGGCTGAGAAAAGTACACGCTTGTCACTTGAAAACATGTTTCACTGCAATCAATTTACATTTTGGAATAGCGTTGAATGAAACTTCATAATGGTATATATATATATATATATATATATCCTCAAGGTGGCCCTGCTAGCAATAGTTTGGCCAATTTATATTTACACTTTTACGAAAATAATTATATTATTAATAATGATTATTACATATTTAGATACATAGATGACCTAATTATTTTTGGTAAAAATAATAATTTTAACCCCATTATTAATTTTTATCCGGAATATTTAAAGCTAATTAAAATTAATAGTAATCCAGTTAAAACTAATTACTTGGATGTATCATTGTGCATTAAGGACTATAAATTATATAGCAATATTTATGATAATAGAGATGATATTAATTTTAACATTCTTAAAGTGCCTTACTGGAATTCCAACCTATATCAATTTATAGAAATATTATTTTCAATTATATTTATCGTAATAACGTATTAGTTAGTGATAAATTTAATATATATTTAAATCTTAATAACTTTATTAAACATTGTATGGAACACGGATACCCTCCAAAATTTATAAAAAGTTACCTAACAGTTAAATAAAAATATGTTATTAGTTGTACAGTTTATCGATAGATGGCGCCTCAAGCTACGTAAATTAACAATATTATATTTTCTTAAAAATTAATTGTATATGTCTGCGTGGTACTTTTATTTTCTATAAATTTTAAAATAAAATATAGAGTTTTTAAATGTGTATACATAGTATTAATGCTATTTTATCAAAACTTAATAATTTTATGCGATACTGTTATTGTCCATAACCTGGGAATATGAGTCACGTGGTAAGTTTTTATCTAATAGTTTAACTTTGATTTTTTTAAAAAATATTTTAGTAATTATTATAGGCTATAATATTATCGTTTTACATTAATAGATTATGGTTTTATCTATAATGATAGTTAAACTTCTCTAGAAAATTTCTTGCTTTCCCTATGGCCCAGAGTATTGGCAAATTCAGGTGAAGGTTGGCTGGCCGAAAAACATTGTTTAAACCTGCATTCCTGGTTCCTAAGGCTAGGAGTTTGCTCTAGTATTTCTGTGGCTAAATATATATTCTATCATGACTATAGTTATCTTAGATATATAACTATTTTTTGTAAATATATATATATATATATATATATATATGGTACAAATGCTGGCCGCCCATGCAGTATATTGGTTAGTGACGCTGACTGTGGTGCCATAGGGTCTGGGCTCAAATCCCGGAGAAAGCATGGATGTTTGTAAATGTATAGAGCCTTCGCGGCATGGGGGTTCTCTAAATAGCCGTCGAGCCGCAAGTCCTCCGGTGAGGTTGGTGGAAGAGGAAGAAAGGTGGGAGGCCCCTGACCACTCCCAGGGTGTTTTCCCTTAAAATTGGGGTGAAACTGATCAAAATCGTACTGTCCCCTGCATTGTGCTCAAAGCTAAGGCTAACGACAGGCGTAAAATTCTAGCCTTTAGCCGCGATGAATTTCGTGGATCTTGATCTGATGTTACTGTCGATCAGGAAGCATAAGCAACAACAACAACATCATAACTGCTGGCCATCCAAAGTGCAACATTATGAAGAGATTCTATCCGAAGCGGGTTAAATATTCCCCGTGCGTATGTATCCGCTACTGTACATAAATCAGTTATTCTACAGATTATCCAGATATTGCGCATATTAGCTAAGGTAAGGGATGGGCAACCAGAGGCTTGTGGGCAAAAAAACCTTCCCAGTTTCAAAAGGCAGTTATGAACAAACAAAACAAGATACAGAAAAAATTCTTATTTGTGAACAACAAGTACGATGCCATTTTACATTAATTGGTTTTAAAAATTATGTCCGCTAAATGACGTCCTCCAATGGTGACATATTGACGAAGTCTTTAACTGAAAGTTGTCCATAGTTCGTGTAATTTCCGGTGGAATGGCAGCCACTGTCTGGGTGATTGCCTCCTTTAGTGCCTACAGGGTTGTAGGACGTTGTTCGTCCACTTGAGGGTTTTCTGCTGCCCAGTAGAGAAAATTTTGTTTGTTCACAGTGTCTGACAAGTGGAAGTGGACCTCATCAGACAAAATCAAAACAGCGCCAGGGGGAATGTTCTGAAGAACTTTCAGGAAAGACTTCATTAATGTGTCACTATTAGAGGATGCCATTTAGTGGACATAATTTTTAAAACCAATTAATGTAAAATGGCATCGTATTTGCTTTTCACCAATAAAAGACATTTCTCTGTATCTTGATTTGCTTGTTTGTAACTGCCTTTTGAAACTGGGGAGGGTTTTTTTACCGGATCCTGTATTTGTGAGCCAAATTTTTCTTATATGAAGATTAACAAGAGTAAATATAGATGCAAGTTGGCTGATATAAACTTGCAGGCTGTGGTAAGAATTTCAACAAGCTATCTCATTCCTCATTTAAAAAGAAAATTGTAGCAAAGTGTAAGGTAAAATTGTCTCATTAAACTGATTCTAAAATTAAATGTGCTTGTGTTTGCAGCTATAGACAATATGAAATTAGCACTGTAAATATAGTGAATAAAACTACCATTATTTTACTTAAATAATATTTATTATTTTTTATAAGGAATGCAATCATTTTAAAAAGCCCTCCGGTATCCTCCACTCCCACATTGTGGCCCGCGAAACTGAAACAAGTTTTTCACCCCTGTATTAGTATAATCTAAACATTGGTAACACTTTGAAATACACAGTGATTGGTTTTTGTATCAAGCCCACCATTTAGATTTGCAGCTTTGTGCAATCAACATATCATACTTTTTAATTATTACATAACATCGAAGTGATCCTTTCTTCTTGGAAACTTTTACTCGCTTTCATCTTCAATTTCGGAATCATACTTTCGTTTTATCACTAAACACTGTTATACTTTGAATCCTCTCTTCAATCTTTTTTCCCCTTAAGAACCTTCTCTTCTCTAATATATCTCTTAAAGAGGTTTGTGAAAAATATTTTCTTCATTTTACTTACCAATTGGGTGCTTGCTTGTATAGTAGGAATTACATTTATCTCTGCTTTGAAAAAATTCCTGACACTGATTCCCTGAATAAGAGGTAGAAACGAATTTGATAACAGAATTAGCTATGCTGCGCACTGGCAGCAGGCGCAAATTATGCGAAATAAAAAATAACCGGCGGCTACAAGACGCTGGCGATTTAAACTAAAAGTGGAGGGAGAGGGGAAAGAAGTTAATGAAATGAGAGAAAAAAATCTTTTTGAACTTTAACGATACGGAAGCCGTTAATGTGCACATTACCTAGGTAAAATTCGGGAAAACTCTTGATTCCGCACGTTAATGGAGCTAGGTAATGCGGACATTAACAGTTTCAAGCTGCAGCGTGCGTAACCCCCTATACTGCGATGGGTTGTTGTTGGTAATGTTGGCGTGTCCTTTCCGAAGGGAAGGAATGAAAGTTGCCAGAGCCTGAGACAGGTTGGACTTCTACACGATAGATGGCGACACCACCTATATTCACCTTCCCAATTTAGGCATAGAAATGAAGGTGAAGGAAATCCCCAATCCCCTACACCCATGGTTTCTGCTGCGACCGCCCACAAGACTATCGGACCCACTGATTTAACGAGCACGTACTCGGAGGGTATTTGGTGGCATCGAGCATCGAACCCAGGCCTTCCGATCTGGAGTCCGATGCTCTAACTACTTGGCTACCCACGGCTTACTACGATGTATTATGCAAATAATTTATATTTGAGCTCAGATACACATCATAGGGGCCTGGAGACGGTCTTCTGCACTACAGTATTTACATGTACTATTTGACATCGTTTGCAACACAGTGGAATGTCCGCAAGGTGTCCATTGCAGTGGTTACCTTTATCTCAAAACCACGGTGTCTGCTGCTGACATAATATGTTGAATGGCAGAAATGAATAACCGAATGGCAGGACATTATCTTTACAAACTGATCATGCTTCTACTTGTAACACCAAGATGGTTGGAATAGAATCCAGAGACATCACAGAAAGAAGCTGCTTAACTATTGCTTTATGCATAGCCAAGCTGGTTCTGCGCCCGGTATTATGAATGGCTTTGGACTGCATTCCATTACCCTCTAATATGAGTTACCAGTACACCGACCAGCATTTCTATACCTCTTACACATTTAGGTCTGCAATTCTCCCTTACCTTCAGAGCTGTCCTGCGGTCACATTCCAATAGTACAATGCGAAATCATACATGACACGCAATGTTCAGGAATTCACCATCTACCTGTTTTTATTGCATGCTTGAACTGTCTGTTCTTTGGATCCGTCTTCTATCCAGAATTTCTGATTGATAACTGGGAAACGACTGGCCCTGTATACACGTCTCAACTCACTAGATAAACTTCGGTAATGTGTGAAGGTAGCCTGGGCTTCTATACCCCCCCCCCCCAATAAGTCATTCACAGTCTTATTCAATGACGCGGTGTATAAAAGTGGTAATCGCCAGCCGTGCCAGCACCACTCATTATTAATTTTTCGTCCTCATCTTGCTGAATTCTGTATTTTCAAATCATTTTTCCTTTGTACTATGTGTTATACTTATAATAAACCAGGCTTTGATATATCTTGTCCTTCTTGGTATTAGATTTTGAATGGCCAACAGTGTACATTGCTTTATTCCTCTAACCATGGATCAGAAATTTAAGGTGATGTGGTTCTGTTGAATAACCTGTATATCAGATGAAGTATATGCAGTCCAAAACGCTAAATATCCTTGTAACTACGCCACACCATGGGAGAATCTCGCAACTCAGTACTTTTGAAAGTGCAATTCTGCAAGACATGTCTTAGGTAGAAACAAAGCTTCATTACATAATTCAGTTTGAACATCGTTGGCAAAGAAACTCGATACCACAACTATTAAGTTTTTACGGTCTTCAATAACATTTATATTGAACGGTTGTACTGCAACACGCGTTCGAAATTACGCCCAGAAGTCGATTGGCAAGCCTGACAGTGGAGCTGCATGGCATTCCTTACGTTCTAGGAGATTCCTGGAATGTCACGTATCCTCCCGGTAGCTACAGATATTCGTACGATGCGGTCTTCAACTGAAGGAACGAACCTTTCATACACCAACTCTTCATGTGACCCCAAAAGAAGTCCATCTTTGATAGGTCCGGTGATATGACAGTCCAGAGCCATCACTACCTATCCCCCTCTGTCCAAAGGTTATGTTAAGGTGTAGACGGATGTAAATTCCATAATGTGGCATTCTTGGAGACTACCTTGGACCGTACCTTCTGCCCATACCTCTGGACGGTAGGGCATATCTGATCTTCTTGAAACATGTTCTGCCCGAACTGGACGCAGCACGGCTCCTCCGTCTTTGCGCCGCTCCATGTGGTACCAGCATGACGAAATTTTTTTCTTTGTTTCTTTGCACCATGGCTCGCAATTGCGGCCCTGCACCCCTGTGATTCCGAGTTGTCTCTGTACCCCCCGTACACCCTGCAAATTTTTCGGTCTGGTAGCGACGAAGCACACCCTGTATACAAAGCATTCCTGTTTTAATTGTTACACTATAA
>BMAO01005898.1:0-28676 GCA_019973975.1 Trichonephila clavata
ATATTTATTTTTGCTAAAAAATTACATGACTCTTTGTGTTAATTAAATAAAATTTTCATTAAAGATAAAATTATTGATAGAAAATTATTTCAATCATACACGATTAATTTTTTCCAGGATTTATCTTACTATTGCGTATTTACCAGGATAACATGTCATGTTACACATCATATGCGACTACTGTAAGACTCGTTCCTTTTTTTGTAACTGTATTTATATTAGAAATTCCAACACTAAAACTGTTCTTCCAAAAAATTGTGTGGGTCCCAAAACCAATACTCAATATACTTTATCAGTGGCGTAGCTAGGTATCCAAAGGTCTTGGTGCAAAAAAAAGAGAGAATATTGGTGGAGTTTTTTATTAATTAAAAATATATATATTTAATATTATTATATATATATATATATATATATATATACAAAGCTGGTTCACATCAGCCCTGTGTCAAGCTCTGCAGAACATAGGAAAGCAAAGCTACAAACTACTTACATGTATGCATATGAGTTTTCTTGTGAATTTAGTGATTACCCAGGTTCGATTTGACATGTGATAGACAGGAAATGATAAAAGGAATATGCACAAACAAGAAAATATAATACAAAATTATTATAATTATTTAAAATAAAACACACGAAAAAACAGAGGAGGGGGGTTAAAATTACATCAGTCTGTTGCAGATACCAGATTGTGAAACATTGAAAATAGCTTATTATGAATCATATTGTTATAAAAAATAAAATGACCAAGAAGAAATAGCTTCTTGTGTAGTTTTTTTAGGTGTATGGTAAGACATTTCATGGAACTTGATGTTTATTTTCAAGTAAAGATTAGAAAAATGAAAAAATTGAAAAATAATATAAACTTTTTAATAAGTAAAATTCGCAACACTATACACAAACAAAGGAAAGAATTTAGGGGAATTCCTTACAAGTTTGAAATTACTTTCAACGGAGTTGCCATGATTACAGCTATGTAACAATCTTTTATATTTATACCTCAATTATGGGAAAAATTATCGCAAGCTCGACTTGCTTGGTGGTCAAGGCGTGAGGGTCCCCTGAGCTCCCCTGTGCACGGCACTACCTAGCCCATTGGTAGTTACGCCACTGTACTTTATTAAATTTATATAAGATTTTTTTTTTGTTACATGTCTTAAACCGTTTTTAAATAAAATTATTGAACTGAATCGGAAATAAAGAACTGACCTGAAATATTTCAGGAAAGAGAATAATTTAAATCACATTACACTATTCATTCCATTAATTTTATAAATTTCTCTTGTCATTAAACTGTTTAAAAAAGGATTTTGATGCAATTTAGTATTGAAGAATATCACAGAAAATTGTTTTGCATGTATATATATATATAAAGGTTTTTGCCTTAACTAAAACTTATATTTTTATAAAATTCAAATGAAAAACTGATGTTCCTCAAAACAGAAACGAAACAGCGGAAAAAAAGCAGTTTCTTTGTACAACTAGAATGTCGGGCACAGTTTTCATGTAATTGAAAACTGCCATGGGGTGGGCAGTAAAAGAGGGGTCAGTTGTCATATAAATAGTCTTCAGTTGGTTGTAAACTGGACCCTCCAAGAACAAAAATAGAAGGCGAAAGAGGGGGGGGTTCCTGTCTCGAGCTCCCTTTGCACTTAGAATCCCTCCTCAACTGTTGTAGAAGAGGCTTGTATGATTCTGTGACGTCATTTTCTTTCATCATGACAGCTTTCAGAACATAATCATCAGAAAATGGGATCAAGTAAATGGAAATTTGGAAAAATATTAGCTTGAAAGAAATGTTTATTTCAAAGTCAAGAAAATATTGAAAATTAAGAAAAAAAGGCATATAATTTATCTTTTATGAAGGAACTATTTACCTCCGATCATTAAGACCAGTACTCATGAGTACTTGGCCTTTCTTTTAGGACCGCCCATTCCCCCCTCCCAGAAGAGGGCGCTTTCATCGTTTTAGAGTTGGAATTTCTGTCTACGGGACCCTTAAGCCTCGGTGCTTGCATAACGTTTTTTAGAATGTACCCCCACCCCCCACCCATAAAAGAGGTGTGTGTACTCCCTTTACTTAAGCGAAATATTTTTACTTGATTTTGGAAAAAAACTTTCAAAAAGAAACTCGAGATCGTTAAAACTGATGGCTGCGCATTCTACACCGAAAACTTTATTCAGAAAACACATACGTTAAGGAATGCTGAATATTAATAAAATCATCTATTATTACGCGGTAAAAATGCTTGGAAACCGTTCGGGGGTTATTATCATAAATTGGTTCCCATCAATATATTCTATAAAGATGAACCTTAAGATATAAAGGCTGATATGGGAATGAAAAATTTTCCCAGCCCCAGTTGTAATAATTTTCCCAGTCTTTGTACTTACAGGCTTTGTACTGTCATGTTCTATAAAGGTGATAAATGAGAATAACCACAACATTTTTACTTTTGCGTATAAAATAATAATATTTAAGGAGGATTCACACACACACACACACAATGGACTAAATTCATGTGACGTCACGATCACATGAAAACTATGTCACGTGACCACGTGCTGTTTGTTTACTACAGTAGCTACGAATATTTCGTTCTTTTAGTTTTACATTATAATTTTTAAAATGTCTTATTTTGCTCAAATGGTTGATCTCGATCATTTAAAGAAACGGTTATTGTAGGAGATAAAATCATTTTTTTAAAATCTGACAAAAACCTGAGTGTTTTGAACTCGTACTTGTTATTTGTCTGGTAATCTCGTACATAATTAGCTATTTGTAACTGTAACTGAGTTGCTTATTTGGATTTAATAGTTCCAATTTTCATTGCTAAAATTATTTCTGCTTGATTATGTATCCTGTTCTCATAGTTACATAATTAAAATTAATTTCAAGGCCAATTTTTGTTTTAAAAAATAATTTATGTAACTTAGAAGTTTCTTCATTAATTTTTTCTGTTCAAGATAGTGTTGAAAGTTTTTGTAGATACTCTCAAATGTATGTTTTTAAAAAGTTAGTATGGATTCTGGTTAGAGATCTCTGGTTATATTTTTAAAAAATCTTGTGTTTTTTCCAAGTTTAGCCAGAAAAATAATTACAAATAAACAAGGAAACAGATTTTCAAATTCATACTAACTTTTTTCGCAGTAACCTATGAAGCATTAATCACTTGAAATTAATGATGATCAAAGACAGAGAGCAACAGCAGTAAACGTTGACACCTGTAGTAAAAGCATATCATACAAATTTTATTTACAACACTTATATACCATACAGATAACATGACGAAATTATTTCGATTAAATTCAAATTAGATTAGATGCCAATATAGTCAAATGAAGTGCCGGGGGAAGATCAAAGTGGTAAAGTTGATTTTAGATCACCTAAAAATGAGTAGGATTCTACTTGAAGTACGAGAGAATTAAATTTTCCTAACAGAAACGACTAAAAAATTTTAAAAATTGGGCATCTTATGAGTTTGAAAAGATTTAAATTCTTAATTTTTTTTTAAACAGTGAAATAATAACTGGTCAAACTGACTTTTTGCTTTCAGAATCAACATAACATAATTTGAAGGGAAAAAAAACATATTGTATTTTTGCTGTTACTGTCTCCAAAAAATATTTTTAAAAAAGGGTACTTTTTAGCTTTAAAAACAGTGACTTAAGCCAATTTATAAAAGGCACACCCATCTCAATTAATGGAAATTATTTCTTATGTCTGGTTGCACATTTTTTCTTGTTTGAAAAATTCTTATTTTTGAATACTATGGCCAAAATATATTCAATTAATTTTATGACCTGAAAAGTTTATGGAATATCCAACACAATAATCTTGTGATTCGCTGTTTATATATATATGTGTGTTATTCATCATTGAAATTGTACAGAAATATTTGTTTGGTTTGATAAATTTTGAATTTAATTGTGAATGGAAATTTTATGCAACTATTCATTTATATATATATTGTATTGTATTTTCCCCATCTAATTGCAATTCATTGTGCTGTAAAAATGAAATTAATTTTCACCAATGGATAAATATTATTAATCAAAAATTTTCATATTAACTCACTTTAATATGAGATGAACAATGGCTTAAAGTAAACTTTTTTACAAGTTTAAATTGTATTTTGGAACCATCTATTGTTTTTACATAAATCATTATTTTATATTATTTTTATAAATTATATGTAATTCAATAAGAAAAATATATTTAAAATTAAGGATAATTAAATTGAATTTCTGAAAATTATTTCACCTTTTCTGATGATACATTCCCTTAATATTGTACAATATAAAAGTAGATCAACATGTTATAGGCACTTTATATAAAAAAAGTATTTATTAAAAATTTTAATGTATTTTTTTAATATAGTACATATTTGCATTAATAATAACTTGTGATCCAAGTGTCACATACCCCTGCACATGTTTTTTATTGCGTGATGTTATCTTTATAAAAGTTTTAATTTTTTTGTTTGATGCTTAATATAGCAACTGCTGAAGGTAAATTTTAATATGCTGAAAGAGCTCTCAACACTTGCTACAGTAACTCCAACTTAAGAAAAAGTATTAAAACAATTAATACATGTAGAAATTACTCATTTTATTTATTTAGCATGTATTGCAATATATCTTGTGTGTTATTTAAATCTCTTGTATTCAAAATCAAATTCTGTTGCTAACTGATTTCATCTACATTTTTGTTGTAAACTTAACAAAAGTCTTGTAACTTTTTCTAATTCATGTTTTTCACAGGTTTTTAAATCAGAATTAATATTTGGTATACTTATATAAATCTATTCGCGTAAAACTGTATCAATATTGCAGTGTTATAGAAGTAACATGTAAATTCCTCTACTGGTTTTTTTTATAATTTGCTAAGTGATGCAACAATTCTATTTTTAGAGGGTTTTTTAAATTTTGTTTACTTATGATAAATTAACACAGGGTCATAATTATTCATTCTATTAAACTAAAAAATTTCCATTTATAGCTGTTCATATTATTTCATGGTTTCCACAAAGTGGGAGATTAATAAATGCTAAGAATTGAATGACAAGTCTTTGAAATATCAATTTGAGTCGTTACATTTCCTTATTTATAAAAACTTTGCCATGTTCAATTTTTGTTATTTTATTAGAATCATTTTAGATATCTTTATATGTATAAAGTATTTACATTGTAAAAATAAAATTCATTTTCATCAAAGAACTGATCACCAATGAAATAAAATATTAATTTGAATTTTAAGTGTAGGTAGGCAAACTTGACGTAAATGTAATATATTTTATAGACAATTGTTACTTTTCATCTCTAAATGCTGAAAAAAATGAGAAAATTCATGCATAACATTTTTGATATATATAAATTCCCATCCGTTTGAAGAACGAGTATACCAGCTAATAGCATACTAGTACAAAGGGAAAAAATTAAGAACTTTCTATAGTATTGATAAAGCAAACCACAAAATTACAGGATCATTTCAAATATCTTACACTGGTAAGCCACACTATTATAAAATATGCAATTCATGAAGTTGTAAAAAAAATTTCATCAGAGGATAAATATATATGAAATACTTCCCTATCAACTCTTAATATTTTATGTACAAAATTATTTTAAAAAGTTTAACATTGTAAAACAGATACATCTATAAAATCCAAAAATCATTAAGAAATATCCATAACTACGAGGGGTGAGCAGAAAAAAAGGTTACAAGTCGAATAAAATATATTTATTTACAATAGACAGAAAATACAAAAAGGGAATTAAAACGCATATTCACCTATCACATTTCGTCATAATCACCGTCTATTTAGGCATTTATCATAGAGAATGCAGAACCTACTTGTTTAATCCGTCTAGGTAGAAATCAGGTCCTTGTCCATTGAGCCAGTCTCAGTACAATATCGCACCACATCAGAAAATGATATACTGCGTGCTACCATAGCTCAATCCCAGCTCTGACGAGATTTCAAGCAGAGTTACCCGTTGATCAATCTAAGTAGTTTCTTCAATTCGTGCTGTGTTGATTTCTGTCCTTGCAACATGTTGTCTGCTCATTGCAGATGCGGACACTTTTTATTCATAAAAATCATATCACGGCTCGCACTTCAAAACGAAAGCAATTTCCAAAGAGTCTTGCCATTTCAATCTGCATCGTCCTGAACCATCTGGGCACTTTCACTTTCTGCCCGCAAACCAGCTGCATACCAAGTAGCACGATCTGTCTCCACTTTTGCAGAAACAATCTTTGTTTTCCATTGGAACATAAACAGTTGCAAACACCTGCTTACAAAATGTTGGAGTGCCTCCAGCAGGACAAGTGTATGTTGCACTTATATAACCTTAAGTTTAAAAAAGTACTAAATATTAAAAAGAAATAAATTCTAAAATTAGATTGTAAATTTATATGAGTTTTCGGTATTTATATATACGTATTAGTCTACTGATTAATAAATGTTGAAAGATTTGTGCAAAAGTTAATTTTCAGCTTAAAATTTAAATTGAATTATTTTATCTAAAGACCATAATTTAAATAAATAAATTATATGAATAAAAATTTTAAATAAGTGAAAATTAAGTTTTTTTTATATATAAAAACACAACATAAAGTGCTTGGTTTAAAAATACTATGCCTTATAAGAAAAATTAGTAACAATTTGGGAGAATCTTAATGTAAACACAACATTTCTCCATATTGAATTTAAGTTTTAAATGAAAAAATTTACATTTCTTTATCAAAATGGTTTGGTATTTCTTGCCTTTACTTTTAATGTGTTGGAATTCAATTAGGATTTACTCATAAATAGCAATAACTATGTAATGACTAAAGCTTAATAACGCATATTCATTAAAATAGAAAATAATGCAATTGATATTCAACGCTACTCTAAAAAATAAGAATCAAATTATAAACTTATCATTGATAATAAAGCTATTCAAAAAATTTAAATTTGTCCATTCACATTTCTTTTACAGAAGTTTAAAAAGCTGCTAAAGTTGAATAGTTGTCATTACTTTTAATCTTTTAGAATCAACTTATAATTCAATGATAAATAACAATATTAATGTTATTAAAAACCTATTTTGTATTTTAAAACAATGAGTTAAACTAAAGCATAAATGAGTAAATAGCAATGCATTCATAATAGTTTCAGAAAGTATCTAAATTAGAACACAGAATAATTTATAACTTACCTCAGAAGTTGTTCTGATCTGAAATGGGAATGAAAAATTTTCACAGCCCCAGTTGTCATAATTTTCCCAGTCTTTGTACTTACAGGCTTTGTACTGTCATGTTCTATAAAGGTGATAAATGAGAATAACCACAACATTTTTACTTTTGCGTATAAAATAATGTTATTATTTAAGGAAGATTCAATTGTATTTCTTTCAAATGAAAATTGCATAAATGACTTTTAATCCAGTTCTTATCAAATATATATTTAATATGATATCGATATGCCATTCTATTATTTAGATATTTAACCAAGTGACAAGCTGGAGACACTATGAGTATCACCTTTATAAAAGGTACGTTGAAAGGGAGCCTCCTTAAACAACGCCCATCTCAACTCTGAATGATCTGTTTTCTAGAGAACTAACTGTCAATGATTTTAATTATCTGATGAGAGAATCTTAATTTGAGTATTTTATTAGTGAGACCATCATGACTTATCTAAACCTACGGAAAATAATATCTCCTTGTGTGTTCTTAATTTATATATAATATTGACCCTTCTTAATAGATTGCGTGTGAAGGCTTCGGTAGCCTAGTGGTCAAGGTCATGGACTCGTGGCCGGAGTGTCATGGGTTCAAGATTAGTGTCACTGAAGACCCGCCTTGTAGGGGCACAAACATACACCCTTTGGTGTTGAGTGTAAGTTAGAGAGGGAGAGGGTGCCAGCCCAGGTGTCATCCTCACACTTGACCATGGTTCAAGATTCCGAGATCCGACGTAAACGTCTGAGGAAACGATTAATATAGTTGAAATGAGAATTCAGATTGTGTATATAACATGCAGGGTTAAAGGATATAAACAGATAAAAGGAACAAACAAGACCGGACAAGTAATGCTCAATTTCGTTGGAGGCACCTATTCCTATAATCTACAAACAAGGATGGGTTACTTTGATATATTTTGGCCTCTTTTTGAAAATCGCCAAGTTCATAGTTGGCTTAATTGAACCTACTAAAATCATTCTTGCTATAGCGCTCGTGCTGAAAGGTTCATATGTGAAATTCTAGCGTCGAGATTTATTGATTAGGTATTTTATAATTTTGAATTGTAATGTTTAATTGTTAAATTTTTTTGCAGTTTTTATATTGTATTAATTTCCTGTTAAGTTTTCCATCATTTTAACATATTTGCTGATTTATGGAATTTCTAACTTATATGAAAAACTAGAAACTTTGATTCATAATTTTGAATTAGTATTATTTTACTCTTTTTATATTGTATTTTTTTTTTTATTTTGTGCTTTGATTTGATGTAATTAACATTTTCCGTTCATCGACTTTCTAGCTTCTGCCGTGTGAATGCTCGATTCTCCGATCACGTGAATGTAAAAATTTTATGCTTTGATTATTTATAATGTTTTAATAATACGTTTTAAAATTTCCAGGTATTTACCATTGTAGTAGATTCATTATTTTTTTAGTTCCTGCTGTGTGATTGCCCACTTGGCCGATCTCGTGAGTGTAAAACTTTTTCTCTTCGTTAAATCGAAAGTTCTATTGATTGTTATGAAAAATTAGCGTAAATATATGAGGTAAATTGTTTGGCTAAATTTTTAAATGATTGTGAGAATAATAATAGAAAATACAAATTTTCTGGAGGTGTTCTTGTAAAAGAAGGGTGCCCTGCTAGGATCCAACCAAAGGTAATAACACTATTCTTAATAAGAAAATGCATTTATTTAATTAAAGTAAGAAAAAAATCATTGTTAGAATGTATTATCTATCACTAAAAATTTTATGCGAATCACATGTAAAGATCTACACAATATGTTTAGATTTAACTTTCCCTTAACCTTTTCCATATCATGAGTGAAATTGTAGATTTAGATATTTAACACATTTGCTAACATGTGAAGCTTCCTAGACATATAAAAGTAACACTAGTTGTAGAAATATCAGATTCTATATTCCAATTATTAATGGAATATATATATATATCTCTCTCTCTTGGTAGAATCACTCTTTATAAAGACTATTAAGGGATTAGTGTAATATATTTTTCAAAGCATAATCAAGCATTTCAACTGGTTTATAAAACTTGTATAGAGTTCATTAAAGCTAATCTTGAAAAGGATATTGAAAAATCTTCAGTATTAGAATATGTATTCAGTTAATAGGAAATAAGAAGTAGTTAATACTGTTTTAAGACTTGCGAAAAACATTACTCGGTTAAAGTGTAGTATAGGAGATGTCAATTTCTTTTGGCGACCAAAATCGATCGCGCCAAGCTATTTCCCTTACCAATATGTGTCTGGAAGAAAGAATGAATTCGTTATCTAACCGTGATATCTATATAAAAATCGCCAAATCCAAAGGCCATCCCCCTATACTACACTTGAGCCCATTACTCAATAGTTTTTGAACAAAAGGTTGACAATAAGCTGAGAGAAAAAAAGAAATGATGGAAAACTTCTAAAATATTGTGTATGATTTAAAATACTGTGAATTGACTTCGCATATTTTCTGTTTACTAAGTTTAATTGTACTTTACTAATAAGAAATGCTTTACTCTGTTGCTCATGTTATTACTAATAAATTAAATACAGGAAATATGTATTGTGTTTCAACATTCTGAGAGAAAGGGTGCCCAGTTAAAAATTAATTGCATTACGCTTTCAATGCACTTGGAAGAAATGATTAAATATGATCTTGTTTTCCAATTTTGAAATGCGAAGGGAAATTTCTCTAGTAGCTCTTTTGGAAGGAATAAGTTCAATAAGATGTAAACAATTAATGGAAAATTTTAAAATTGCATCGACTGATAGAAAGTCTGCTTTCAATAAGTATTTTGATGATAATTATTGTAATTCAGCCTACTAATAGTATAAGTCACATCATCTACTTCCGCATGCCAATACTGATAAAAATATATATTGTTAATCTTTTCACAATACATGAGTGTCCAATTATTTTAAAATGAAAATTTAACTGTCAAGCAGATAGTTAGTTGAAAATACAGCATGACACATATTTAGCACATTATAGAATTTTAAATGATACTCTTCCCAGTTTATATCCTCACAACCTATTTCCATTTTAAAATGAATTAAAGGTTCCTGACAGATATTTATGACCAGGCAACAAATTCTTGGTTTGTAAAATTGCAGACTAATGGAGATGTATTTTATGTAGTTAAAAAGATTATGGAAGCATTTCAGAATGAGGTTGGGATCAATGCCGTTACAGGTGTGTAAAATTTAATTATTATGTTCAGCTTGGTACACATGTGAATGCTCATATAATCATGTACCATGTAAACATATTAAGTTCATTCTTAAATTGTTTGAAAGATTCCATGTTTTTGAAAATGTTGAATATACTTCTTTCCATATCTCAGATAGAAAGGTCGGCGTGGGGTCTTCCGCCAAAGAAATATGTAAGGACATAAGAAAAACCAGGAGACTGAACTTCTACTTGTAGTATTAAATTGTTTATTGCAAGGTAAAATAGTTCAGGAACAATTGTCTCAACATGCAATTCAGTAAAAGAAAGGTAAAAAGTAATTACTAAAGAATTATTTACCTGATCCTCATGTACCTACCTCCCAATCAGCATTTAAACTAGCAGTAAATATTTAAGGCAACTATTAGGGATATAAAAATAAAAAGGAAAACTCTAGAACGTTCTTTTTTTAGTTGTCAAGAAAGAAAACATTCAAGCTCAGGCTAGTCAACATTACTCAATTCAAAAACTATTTGCAAAAAAACTTATCTGTATCTTTAACACCATATATATGCTTGTAGTGGAGTATGTTTTCCAAGACAGTTAGCTATGTTTTTATGGGGTAAAGTTGTTGTATATTTTTATATCAGATGAGAAGGTAAGTAATTATCAAAAATAACCAAATTTTTGTCACAAATGGCTTTATGACAGTATATTAGAAGCATATAATTTAAAAATCATGCAGGATAGAGATTCCAATGCAGTTGAATGTTACCACACAAATTTTGGAAAGTGATGGGAATATGGTAATTTTTTATATCATTCATTCTTAATAAAATTTTAGGCAAAAAAATTGATTTATACTTTTGGAACATACGAACTTAGAAAATACATGTATACTTTTTGCAGGTAAGTGTTTAATATAAAATATATAGGATCAGGTGATGTTAATGCTTGCTATCAATACAAGCAAAAATATATTCTAAAGTAAATAATATGTTTTAACTTATGTGTAAATAATTCTTAATAATAAATTATTCATCATTTTGATAATATTTGTGCTATTTGTTATACAGGAATAAACCTTGAAAATCTGGCTTTCCTATTTAGAAACAGGTATTTCATCCATATGTTATATTTAATGGGCGATGAGGAAAGTGGTAGTGAAAGTAATGAAATAATGTGATTGCCTTCTTTATGGTATAGATGTACTAATAAGGATTTTTTTTTTTTTTTTGTCCAGTAATGGCCGAGTTTTTGAAATACTATGTTTTACAAATACTTTAAATAGTTATAGTTTTTCAGGTTGCTTTATATGTGTTCTGTGTATCAACCAGATGAATGAAGTAAATATTCTTAGATCTCTGAAAGTCTTGAATGACTTTTTGATCTTAAAAAGTGCTAGATGGGATTTTCAGCTGTGGTGACATATACATTATAATTGCATCACAGTTGTGAAAGACTTTCTAAAGCATTAAAGATTGTGTAATGTAATTAATTAGTTAGTAATATTTATATGATGGGAAATGCAATATAAGTTAATATTTTATTTAGTTTTAAAAGCATTCAATGGTCTACTTTTTTTAAGACTGTCAACAATATTAGTTACACAACACTTTTTAATACAGTAGGTATAATCCAAAACCCTTTGAAAAATACAATGGTTTGTGCAGTAAAGTAGCTTAAAGAGTGGTGCATTCCGTCTTATGTCAAAGTGGTACAAGTAATAATTTTTTCTTAAATCGAAAAACCTTGTATAGTTGATTTATCATAATTTTTACAAGTTCCATAAGTAAACAATCATTAGCTGCATAGTTATTTATATTAAAATTTTAACATTTACATACAACAAAAATACATTTAAGAAAAAAACGTTTAACAGTACATGTTTTGTAAAGAAAATTAGGAAACTGTATTTCTTTTTTTAAAAAAAGGTATAAAGTATTCATTCAGTTTTGAAATCCTAGAAGTATTATGTAAGTCAATTATTTCTTTGCTACTTTCCATCATAAATGATTCTGTTGTAGCTAAGTTCATCAAAATTGTTTCCTTCAACCACAATAATTATACTAGAATCCTAAGATGGTTTTCAGATAAAAATATAACTTAGTTCTTGGTTTTGATAGTTATTTTTATAATGCTTGATACTCAGCTTAACAAATATTAATTTTTTTAAATACTATTAATACTTCAATATTTTCGCGATTTATACTTTTGTATTACTATTTAAAAAATAATTTTCCAGATGTGCTAAGTTTTGAAGACTTTCAGAAGTATATAAAACCTGCAGCTAATTGATGAATTGGGCCTTCACATAACAAATAGCGATGTTACATCGATCGATTAAATCAGTCGCATTAAAATAGAAAGATAGCTTTTTATTGGACCTCGTAAAAAAGTTTGTTAATGTTTCTGTCTCAATTGCTACTATTACTTATTCAAACTTGCATAAAGAAGTCTATTTTTCTTTGGTGATCTTTTTGAAAATCACATCGTTCTGATTTTTAAAAAAATGTATTAAAATAATTTTATATTATTATACTAATATTTTATTTTAGTAAAATGATGAAATTCCGTAGAACTATTAATCTTGGAAGGGATTTATTTGAAATTTAAGAAGATATTGCTGCAAAATAAAAGATTCGCAATAATATAGTTTAGTATTCTAATGATATATTTCAATTATTGTGAGATGAATGAAAGGAATGCATTTATTAATTTCAGTAATGAAGCATATGTAAAACGAAATGCAAAACAGGCTCAGATGTGTGTAACAAGACAAAATTTGCTTGATAGTAAATTGAGAGAAACTCAGGAACGATAACAAGAATCTCATATTAGAAAGAGCTGTAAATCTACACTATTAAAGTTCGAAGGTAAACAAACGTATCTATCTATCTATCTATCTATCTATCTATCTATCTATCTATGTGCGTCTATCTTCTCACGAACAGCACCACGCAGAAAGTCGCGGAAGGTACCAAAAGATCGGGAATTTTCCGAGGAAGCCGTATTGCCTATTTATATTCCGATATTGTAATTAGTTAAAAAGATATTAATTAAAAACCTTAAAACGCCTAATTGTTTTACTCCTGCTGGTTGTTTACTTGGCGGAACTTCCCTTCCGTTTCGGCCGAGCGGTAATCTTACGTTTTCCACCATATTAAAATTGTCATCTAATTTTCGGTGTCAAAATTAGACAAAAAATAATTACAGAATCGGAAAGATCATTTATTTCGCCACGACACGGTATAATTGTTTTTGTAAAATAACGCTATTTTCTATTTTTTTCGAATTTTTTAAAATAGTGTTAAAACTGATGCGTTTTTATGAAAATTATTTCTAAAACGTTGGGTATGAATTACTTTTCGTGTTATTAAATCGATATTCTACACTATTTAACTTCAAGCCTTTCTCTTTTAGATCCATTCATTTAAAAAATAAAATTCCCAAAACTTTTTTTTTAAAGAATTTTTAAAAAGTAGTCTTAATTTTTACTTCACATTGAATAACTTCGTCATTTATGAAGATAATCTCACAAAACCTTTTTTCAGTGTGTACAGTAATATTATCCATAACATATACGAAGGTTGAAAAAATTGCATCAAAATTACGGATTTTAAAAAACATTTTGTGATTTTCGGAAACTGATGTTTTTCTGAGAAATAAATTAAAAAGTAGTAATTTGTACATTTTTTATTTCAAAGTACGTTATTTTTGCAAATAGTTGATGATGTTTGAGAGCATTAACGTAAAAATTATGCCCTTAAAATGAAGCGCCTTTGACCGCATCTAACTCAAGGGTTACACTAAAAAAATTCTGCCTTAAACAGGGGGAAATCAGTAACTTTGGAGAGTAAAAAAAAAATGCGAGTGAAAAAAAATTTTTTTCGTCATCCGACGTTTTTGACCATCTTAAAATTGTCATCAAATTTTCGGTGTTCAAATCAGACAAAAAGTAATTACAGAATCGGAAAGATCATTTATTTCGCCACGACACGGTATAATTGTTTTTGTAAAATAACGATATTTTCTATTTTTTCCGAATTTTTTAAAATAGTGTTAAAACTGATGCGTTTTTATGAAAATTATTTCTAAATCGTTGGGTATGAATTACTTTTCGTGTTATTAAATCGATATTCTACACTAATTAATTTCAAGCCTTTCTCTTTTAGATCCATTCATTTAAAAAATAAAATTCAAAAACTTTTTTTTTAAAGAATTTTTAAAAAGTAGTCCCAATTTTTACTTCATGCGGAGTGATATCGTGTAGCTCGGAGTTAGAATCAACGGATTACGATTTTTTCATTTCTGCTAATTTTTCCCACGTAAATTAATTGTACTGATAAATACTTATTCTAACATGTGATCCTCTGTTATTTTTATGTACTTTTCATTTTTTTGTTTAAATATACCATTCTTTAAGCAGCATATCCAAGATCACTCGATTAAATTTTTTGATTCACTCAATAGCTCTGATAATATTAATATGCAAAACCTTGAAAATTATACAGCCAATATTAAGAGGAAGCGACCCAGGAGAATTCTCCTGGACTCGTACAATCCTCCATAACTTAAATTTCTCTTTTTATTTGCTAAATTCAATTGTCTTAACTATTTTTGATCCACTTTTATTTATTGCATTCAATGTTAACTGCTCTTGTGGTGGTGTGCTCAGAGCTCCCACTACACTCAAGACTATAACTGCAGCACTGCCGTGCGTGGTCAATGCGAAGGAGGGTGTCCGCCTCGCAGAAGCCCGCCGGTCACTTTTTCCATACTTGTCTTAAATTTTTTCTCCTACTGGACATTGCGTCGCCACACATCATTACACACAAAAGGAAATATTCTGAAATATATTTTCTATCACATGTATTATTTTATTTTTGAATTTTATACTGTGAATATGCAAATAAAGGCTTATGAACAGTTTAAATCAATTTTATCATAAAATAGTTAATAAGTTAGTTTTGTATAAAAAAAAACTTTTTTTCTTCAGATACGTGTTTAAATAATTTAATTAACACAGTGTCGAATGAAAAACTAAAATTAAAATAAAAAAATTAAATGTTTTTATCAGATAGTATTATTTTCTTTTTGAATGATTTTTTTCAGTGAATGTGTACTTATAACAAGGTTTTTCACATAGTGTTTTTCTTAGCACTTACATATGTTTAATCAAACATCCAAACGTTTCAAGAGCTATCTGTAGAATTTTTTTTTATTATTATTTATAGATAATGTGGATTTAAATTAATATATTTTTTAAAATCAAATGAATATTTCTATTATTTCCTTATTAAATTAATTATTTGTTAATAAAAAGTATATCGCCTATTATTTTGGATAAAAATACGTTCTAGAGAGACATTTTTAAGCTAACTGTAAGTAACGATTGATTGATTAATGAAAACCTGAAAATTATTTAATTATTTTAGATTCCTAAAAATTATCTATTATTAAAAAATGATGACTTTTTTTTTACTCAAGCATCAAAATAGTTTTCTTTTTATTGTTTAAATTTATTATTTTTTTACTAAAGCAATATTGTCTTTTATATGTCATGAATAGAAACTTGAAGATAAATCTTATATTTAAGGGGAGAGTCAGGGGGAAAATAGTTCTACACTCAAAAAAGCCACTGTAAAACCGTGCTGTAGAAAGAGAACTGAAACCTGTTTGACATTAATAAGATCTGGAAAATATTTATTTTTTTTTCGAAAAAGGGAATTGTAGTGACGTTAATATAAAGGAATCACACACATACCAGGAACTTTGATAAAAGAAGGTGAATTTCCATGGCAGTATGTTATGCATTCGAAACAAATTTTAATAAAACACTCAAAATACTTAAAACAATCATTTAATAATTTCTTCTTTTATAAAGATAATTGCATGAAACATTTTTCCCGTGTGTCGAATATTTCAAAAAATCCTCACAATTTTACTTCAATATTTAAAATAGTAGTAAAATTTTGAAATTTGAAAAATTTCTACTTTTCTGTCTTTTTTCAACATACAACTATCTTTAAAAAGGCTACATTTTCGTTTCCAGGGACTAAAAAATTGCAACGAAAGAACTGAAAACTGAGTGAGTGATTTTTAAATTCGCACTGTTTGCCTATTCGAGGGTTATTGGCGATGGACCTCGAAATTTTCAACCATGGTCAAGTGACGAGGACGACACCTGAGCTTTCACCCATCTCTAATAATTAGAACACCACACCAACACAAGAACAAATTTCGAAAAAGGGAGTTTTAATGACATAGTTAAAGAAATCACTCTCATCGCGCACATAAGTGCTATCGGCCTGAGGGAAACACGAAATTTCCATGGGGATGAAGTTATTCACTCGGTAAAAGCCCGTGCAACACCGGGCTAAGCGGAGAGGAAAGAAACAAAGAAATCAAAGTAATTTCGAAAAATAATATTGGAAGTGTTGAATTTGTGAAGAGAAGGGAAAATGTTAAGCGGCAAAGCCATGACAAGCACTCACGGGTCATGCACTCACATTGTACGCGTCAAAACCACACAAAAGTGTTGGCGTCAGAAAGAAAGGAGGAAATTAACATGGGGATTAAGTTATACTCTCGGTATAACTTAATCCCCATGTTAATTTCACATATGCACATATGTATGCACTCGGTAAAAGCCCGTGCAACGCCGGGCCATGAAAGCTAGTCTACACTATTAAAATTCGAAGGTAAACAAACGTATCTATATGCGTCTATCTTCACACGAACAGCACCACGCAGAAAGTCGCGGAAGGTACCAAAAGATCGGGAATTTTCCGGGGAAGCCGTATTGCCCATTTATATTGCGATATTGTAATTAGTTAAAAAGATATTAATTAAAAACCTTAAAACGCGTAATTGTTTTACTCCTGCCGGTTGTTTACTTGGCGGAACTTCCCTTCCGTTTCGGCCGAGCGGTAATCTTACGTTTTCCACCATATTAAAATTGTCATCTAATTTTCGGTGTCGAAATTAGACAAAAAATAATTACAGAATCGGAAAGATGATCTATTTCGCCACGACACGGTATAATTTTTTTTTGTAAAATAACGATATTTTCTATTTTTTTCGAATTTTTTAAAATAGTGTTAAAACTGATGCGTTTTTATGAAAATTATTTCTAAATCGTTGGGTATGAATTACTTTTCGTGTTATTAAATCGATATTCTACACTAATTAACTTCAAGCCTTTCTCTTTTAGATCCATTCATTTAAAAAATAAAATTCCCAAAACTTTTTTTTTAAAGAATTTTTAAAAAGTAGTCTTAATTTTTACTTCACATTGAATAACTTCGTCATTTATGAAGATAATCTCACAAAACATTTTGTCCGTGTGTACAGTAATATTATCCGTAACATATACGAAGATTGAAAAAATTGCTTCAAAATTACGGATTTAAAAAAAAAATTGTGATTTTCGTAAACTTATGTTTTTTTGAGAAATAAATTAAAAAGTAGTAATTTGTACATTTTTTATTTCAAAGTACGTTATTTTTGCAAATAGTTGGTGATGTTTGAGAGCATTAACGTAAAAATTATGCCCTTAAAATGAAGGTAATGATTTTTAAAATAATTTAAAATACGCGATTTTACATTTAGCCAAACATTGGTTAACTGATCTTTTGGCGGAGTGCTTAGAGCTCCCGCTACACTCAAGACTATAACTGCAGCACTGCCGTGCGTGGTCAATGCGAAGGAGGGTGTACGCCTCGCAGAAACCCGCCGGTTGCTCTTTTCATGCTTGTCTTAAATTTTTTCTCCTACTGGACATTGCGTCGCCACATATTACTTTTCGTGTTATTAAATCGATATTCTACACTAATTAACTTCAAGCCTTTCTCTTTTAGATCCATTCATTTAAAAAATAAAATTCCCAAAACTTTTTTTTTAAGAATTTTTAAAAAGTAGTCTCAATTTTTACTTCACATTGAATATTTTCTTCAATGATTGAATTCACTTGCTGCATCCCCACTGATCTGAAATTTACTTCATTTTCAGTGCTGCCATTATGTAAGCAAATGGTATGTCACAATTAATTGCTAAATGAGCAATTTTAATCAATTTTATTAGAAAATATTTAATAAGTTATTTTTTATAATATACTTTTTTTCGCAGATACGTGTTTAAATAATTTAATTAACAGAGAGTGGAATGAAAAACTATAAAATTAAAATTAAAAAAATTAAATATTTTTATCAAATAGTATTCTTTTTTTTTTTTGAATGTTTTTTTCAGTGAATGTTAGCATATAACTAGGTTTTCCCCCAAAAGTGGATTTTTAACACTTACATATGTTTAATCAAACACCCAAACGCTTCAAGAATTATCTGTAGAATTTTTTTAATAGTATTTATTGATAATGGATTTAAATTAATATATATTTTTTAAATCAAAGGAATGTTTCTCTCGTTTTATTATTAAATTAATTATTTGTTAATAAAAAGTATATCGCCTATTATTTAGGATAAAAATACGTTCTAGAGACATTTTTAAGATAACTCTAAGTAACGATTGATTGATTAATGAAAACCTGAAAATTATATTATTATTTTAGATTCCTAAAAACTATCTATTATAAAATAAATGATTTTTTTTAAATCAAGCATCAGAATAGTTTTATGAGTTTTTATGAACATTATTTCTAAATCGTTGGGTATGAACTACTTTTCGTGTTATTAAATCGATACTCTACACTAATTAACTTCAAGCCTTTCTCTTTTAGATCCATTCATTTAAAAAATAAAATGACCAAAACTTTTTTTCTGCGATTTTTTAAATATTAGACCAAATTTTTACTCAACGTTGAATAACTTCGTTATTTATTAAAATTATCGCACGAAACTTTTTTTTTCGTGTGTAAAAAAATATCATCTGTAATCTGTACGAAGATTGAAAAAATTGCTTAAAAATTACGGATTTTAAAATTTTTTTTGTGATTTTCGTAAAGTACCGTTTTTGCGATCATGAAAAGTTTTAAAAAACACTGGGAAGATTTTTTGAGTTTTTTGCGCATGCGCGGTAGAATTAGTGAAGGTCAATGTTACGTTTCAGTTTTTGAACGAATTATAATAAAACACTCAAAATACTTAAATTAATCATTTAATAATTTCTTCATTGAAAAAAGATAATTGCATGAAACTTTTTTCCCGTGTGTCGAACATTTCAAAAAATCCTCTGAATTTTTCTTCAAGATTTAAAGTAGTAGTGAAATTTTGTAATTTGAAAAATTTCAACTTTTCTGTCTTTTTTCAACATACAATTATTTTTAAGAAATCTACGTTTTCATTTCGGGGGGCTAAAAAATTGCAACGAAAGAATTCAAAAGTGAGTGAGTGATTTTTAAAGTCGCACTGTTCACCTACTCGAGGGTTTTTGGCGACGGACATTGAATTTTCAACCATGGTCAAGTGACGAGGACGACACCTGAGCCCTTTCACCCTTCTCTCCTAATTACCACACCAACACAAGAACAAATTTCGAAAAAGGGAGTTTTAATGACATAGTTAAAGAAATTACTGACAACGCGCGCATACACACACATAAGTGCTATCGACATGAGGGAAAAAGGAAATTCCCCTGGGAATTATATATATATAAGTTATTCACTCTGTAAAAGCCCGTGCAACGCCGGGCCTGGGGAGAAGAAAGAAACAAAGAAGTCAAAGTAATTTCGAAAAATATTATTGGATGTGTGCTGATTTTGTGAAGAGAAGGGAAAATGTTAAACGAGAAAGCCATGATACGCACTATAGGGGCGGGCACTCACATCGTACGCGTTACACCCACATAAAAGTGAAGGCATCAGAGAGAAAGAAGGAAATTAACATGGGGATAAGTTATACCCTCGGTAGAAGCCCGTGCAACGCTGGGCCATGAAAGCTAGTTTTTTAATAAATTCTGACGGGATTTAATAAAATTTTTGGAAAAGCTGGGCATGTTTTCAAAGATTTGTCTGATGATTATAAAAATAATTCAAACAACACCTTATTTATTAAAATTTTTCCAATAAATATCTCCGAAATTTCGGAGGTTTTTTTAATATCTAACTATTTGATTCAGTTTATTAATCAGCAATAAAATAAAGAAATGTTTAAAAAATTTGCTTAGTATAAAAATACATAAAATAGCAATTGAATACCATGAAATTAGTAGAATTAGAAACCTGCGTTGCTCCATGACCCAATCGATCAATTTAAAACATTGTCAGCATATATATATATGTAGGAAAGGAGTGCAAGTTTTCTTTTACTTCTTTTGATTTTTATTGTAAGAGATGGCACCACTAATCGAAACCACGTGAGTTTTAGCTGCGCGATACGATGAGGTCATGTATTTATAAAGGTGGCAGAAAGAAGAAACTGAGAGTTGCACCAAAGCTTGAACGAAGGCAGGTCAGAGGAAATCGCTCTCTCCGTTGTTTTGAGAAAGAATACGTGTTTTCTGAATTACTATGGTGTTATCTCGAATAATTTAAAACCCCTTGTAAATAGTTAATGTTTTAGTCGTGTTATTAATAAATTAAGTTATTGTAACTCTGCGTGCTTATTTTAACATTAAAATCGAACCTTCCCCTAGACGCCGTCCCACATATATACCTGATAAGATTTGGGATAAAAAAACAAATTAAAAACATCCTTACTGAGAGCACTATGTACCCTAAGCTTAACTTTTATAAAAACAAAATATAGACCTTTATAAATCGTTTCTAGGTTTAAAAAGAAAGAACGGGGGGGGGGACATTGTTTTAGCGAAATGATTTTATGTTCAGTGCAACAATATGCGTATAATATTAATTGGATAATTACAAAGGAGTTATAATGACTAATAATTCTATTAGGGATGTTTAAATCACCTAAACCTCTTAAAGTAAGCCGCTTTTCAAGATTTGTCTGTGAAATAAGCAGTTATGTGCTGCCTATCCCTGATTTAGGGGTGCAAGAGATTCCAAAGATGAAAAGGGGAAGACAGAGAGTCTGATTGCCTTCTTCTCTGAAAAGGGAATGATTTACTTTTGACATTTATTGGAGGCATCTGGTTAAAGTGGTTCAACAGTATCGGGGCTTAGAGGTGTCGTCTTCCTGGAAAACTTTTTGAAGAAGCAGTTTGTTCCATTGACACAATGCAGAGTAGAATCAAAGCTATCTTGAGAGACTACAGCGTGACATAGATCTATAATTATACTGAAAACAGCAATATTTTCTTCCTCAATTGATTTATCTGTTAAGCAGTTGAAATGATTAAAGATAAAAAATTTCCTACACATCATGAGGGGGAAATCAGATATATAAACGAAGCAAAGTTTTTATAAGAATGTAAATACGCATTAAAGTAGATCTATCATAAAATAATTTGTATCAAATATAAGCCGAAATTAACTATGCAATTATAAAGAAATACGTTGGAATTTAGTGAAGAAATTTCTACGTAAAGTACAAAAAGTATTTTTCATGTTTTTTCCCGCGTTCACATAAAATCGAATAAGCGAAATATTTTATAAAGCTTTGCAATAAAATTCCATGTGTAAGAATATTAACAATTGTTAAGTACAGTTAGATCATTTCAAGTGGTAAAAATACAACAAAATTGCATTTCTAATAATACATCAATATCTTTTTATAATCCTAAGAAAAACTTTTCTTATTAATATATAAAAAATTATTTAACGTATGTTCAAATTTTGAAACGCTAGCAAGTAGTAAATCATTTGAAAAATGTTTCGGATGGTACCAAGTAATGAGATATATGCACAATATTATTTATAAGTTCTAAAAAACATGTCTACTTTGCTAGAAGGGTTAGCTATCCAAAATACTAAATATTATGAAGTACAGACAATTGCACAGGAAAATCAAACATATACAATAATACAAAATTTTTCATGAAACTAGTTTAGCTGTTAATATTTTTGTTTTCTAATCTTTTTTTTAAAAAAAATACGTATATTTCCGAATACGGTGAAAATTGTTTAACATGAAACTGATTATTTTGGAATTGAAATATTTTTTCATGTTAAAGGATATAGTAAAAAAAAAAACATATTTCACCAAAATTATAAGTTTATTAGAGTATATTTTATTTATATAGATCTAAATATTCATGTATTTAATAAAAATCAATGAAACGAAAACATTCATAAGAACTTAATGAAATTTATTGCAAAATTTTAAATTTTTTGAAAAACAAAACGTTTATTGAGTTTTTGGAAAATAATCTGAGGAAAGAACTTTACTAGTTAATAATGGCGTTACGTTAGAATATTAGGACCTCCGTGCAAAATCAGATTTTAGGCCCCAAGCCATATCTTACAAAGAATTGCAAAACCGTAACACGCCGGGCTTTGACCCCACACACACACGATGCGGGAGAGTACATTACGCCACTGATATCAATCATCGTTTTGCTTAGAAATCTAGCAAATCTTTCAATTTTGAATTTTTTGGTAATATTTCTGCACGAGATACAAATACTACAGGCCCAGACCTAGTTAGAGTCTGATAAATTAAGGCCTTTGTGCAGAGGTGGATTAAGCGGCCGGATGGCCACCAGGGGCCCCAGGCGTATGAATGGACCCTAAACTTGAGCAATTCATACTACAAGATTTGTACAATTTATACGCACAGAAGGCTTCACACACAGTCCATTTATACTTCTTAATATTTAGAACAGTAAGCAGGTATGTCTTTAGACTTCTTGGGGCCCGTTCGCAAAAGTAGACCCTGAGTCTCTGCTTAAATGTAGGCCCCCAACTATGACGCATAAAAGTAAACAGTACGTAGCATACGTTGTCAAATACTCGTACAAAGCCCAAACAAATAAATGTGTATGACTTACAATTGCACAAATCGGCTAGGCCTATATAAGCACGACGGTCATCACATGTAGCCCGTTGATATATTATCCGAAATTCCAAGTTTTTCGGAGAATATATCACCGGAAAAAACATTCGAACGTTGAAATTATTCGAAACATGATCTTATTAAGGCTGAGTCGAAAACGAGATGAGGCCCTGCCCCAGTTGGCCCATGCCTTAAGACGTCCCTGACAGTAAGTATTAGAACTTTTTGCTAAATTTATATAAAATATTGAAAATTATACAGGTCAGTCATATGATAATGCATTCAATATGTCCAGGTAATACTCAAGTCTACAGGCACATACTAAACTACAGTTCAAGCGCAACTTTTTTTTTGTGACAGTCACTCCTTAAATTTAGTAGAAAATTTTGCAAAAAAAAGTTGTAGCGATGTGATTAAACATATTATGCTGCCCAGAAGTTATTCATTTTTTCTCTGCATACCCCCCATCTGTAATCGAGTGGTAGTGTGTCGCGCTTTCACACCACGTCCAGGGTTCAAACCCCGGGCTGGCAAGGTCGACTCAGCCTTTAATCTCTTCAATGGGTCGATAAAAGGAGTACCAAGCTTGTGCTCGGGAACTAAGGTTTCGCGCCAGACTGACCACCTGACCGGAACATGAGGCTATGCTTCTCAGTGCCCAAGGTCACGAAAACTGAGAGGGGCACAGTAGGCCTTGGCCCTCTAGTGGGATATTGCACCACTGAAAGTTGAATTTATCAACCCATCATTGGCGAATATTAATGAAATTCTGGAAAGAAGTAAACGTGCAATATCGGTGATAAAATTTTAGGTACATGATGGTCAGCAAAAGGAGATTTCGTACGAGCTATAAGACTTTGTTATACGCATACAAGAGATACCCTGACAGAAATCCGTGACGCGAATGAGGAAAAAAAGTGTTTAATAATGAAGGCACAACTTCCCTTTTGAAACGGATGGACAAATATGAAGTTTACCTAATGACCGTGATTTGGAATACCTTACTGCTGAGAATAATTGCTACGAGTAAATAGTTGCAAAATGTTGAGTGTGAGTTATTAAAAGGATCTAGTCTACCAAAATATCTAGAATATTATTTCCAAAATTTCGGACATGAATTCGGAAAAATCATTTATGAATTTGAAAGAAGGGAAAATTTCACAGTGAATTCATTTTATGTCATATGCGATAGGACAATAACAGAACTATCCCGAAGAGCTGAGATATATGAAATTGTTTTAGAACACACCTAACTGTATTTTTGACGAGAGATTATTACCTAAAATTAAGAAGAAAGCTCTTATACAAAGACTAACGGATATTTATGAAGATGGTATTGAATCTTTTAATTTTCGCGAAGTATTGAATCAGTTTTTACGATTTTTAAAAGAAAACAAAGATGCATTGAAAACCCCACTAGAAATTTATCAAATTGCTAGAGAAATGGTATCAGGGCCGGACAAACCGGACCCCTGCCCGCAGCGGCAAATTTTAAGGGCGGCATTTGGATCGAATTTGGAAAATATTTTTAGTGTTACAAAAAGTTTGTTATATTTTTCTGAAATATGGGTGTGAATTTTATATTTCATCTAACGTGCCTTATTTCTTTATTTTGTACTCTGACTGTTTAATGTCAGTTGTCTTTTGTGTTGAAACTTTAAGGGTTCGTGGTGGGATTATATGTTAAATCATGAAATTTGATATGCTTACACATCTTTCACTGGTAATTTTCTCAACATCCAGGAGTGAGGTCACAATAGACATTCCTTTCACCCATACGATGTCCAGTGTCAGCTATCCAAAAGGGGACAGGGGTAGTAAAAGTTTTTAATGGATAGAGAGCCACAAAAGATGTTTTATTTTAGTCTTGAATGTAGTTACTATTAGTTAAAATATATACTTGTGATCCCCACCATCAGTAAACTATTTTTTCGAAGAAATTGGTCTGCTGAAATGGGCCATTTCTTCTCTTACATTTTACTCGTTTGAAATAATAATAGGTAATTATGTACTTAATTTAGAATTATTTTGTATATATTTAAGGCTTAATATATTATATATATTATATTTTTTTTTTTTTTTTTTTTTTTTTTTTATATATATATATATATTTAGGATGCATTTTTGTTCGTCAGAATTATTCAGGTTTCATAGTTGTGTATCGATGTGAACAGTTTATCTTTTTTAATTATAATTTCTTGCTTTGGAGAGGGCCGGCACTTTCCACTTTGTCCGAGGCGTTAAAACTGCTAGAGCCGGCCCTGATGGTATAGATTTTCCCTAATGTGCAGACATACTTTTGAAAATATATTTAATAATACCGATACCAAATGTATCAGGTGAGTGATCTTTTTCAGTTTTAATGCGCGTTAAAATTATTTAAGAATGCTATGGGAGATGAGACAAGATGAACAACCTTGACATATTACATATAAAACAAGATTTTTTGGACAATATAGACACGGGAAAAAATTGATGAATTTACCAAAAAGAAATCAAGACATAACGTTATACAGCAAAATTGCACAAGCTCTTTAATAAAGTTTTTAATTTTTTTTAAAGTTAAGGTTTATCTTGAGCAATTGAGTTTTAATATAGCTATACATTTTATTACGAGATTTTAAGTTTAACGAACGTTTTCACTATTTTAGTTTTTTACTCTTGAATTCATGGGCCTCAAACCTTTTACCGCCAGGGGCCTCCAAGTAACTTAATCCGTCTCTGTCTTTGTATTGGAATCAGATCTCGAACGCCACTTATATAAATGTCGAAGTCTCAGAGTTATTTAAAAAAATTATTTCAGGATATTACTGGAATCTGTCATTAAATGTAATTTTCTAATATATAAAAGAAAGTTTTTTTAAGAAAATGAAAATGAAATGAATTTAAGGCATCAGATAATTCAGTATTATAAAAAGGTTTTTTTCGATTGGAAAACACCCTAAATTGTATTAAAATGATTTCATCCTATATATGAATTTCCCAAACTCCCCAGTTATTTCATTTCATACTTACTGTTTCAATAAAATTCATCAGGTTTATAGAAAGTTTTATTGGAATTTTTATATTCATTTGCATGCATTAAATTTTATATTTGGGTTATGGTCAGGCTATAAAAAAAATGGGCTTTCCAAATGCGCTATGGTTTTGAATCTTGATTTCATTCACGACCCTTTGTATTGAATATTGTAGTATGCTTCATATTAAACGAAATTGATCCTTGCAATCCTTAGATGGCGTAATATGGATGGGAGAAACGAGATACGGTGTCACATATTTGTCACTAGCATTTCAGAAATTCGAGGTACTACGTCGCCTATCCAAATTAAAATTTTCAGTTGTTTGTGATTCCAAACCATTCATTTATAGTACTAATATTACCTTTAATGAATATGTTATGTGTATTGAAATCAGTAATTCAAGGAAAAAAATTTTGAGGAAATCCCTTAAATAGTATAAAAATACTTTACTGTAATAAACTAAAATCGACAAAATGATGATTTTCTGACTTACTAATTAATGCAGCATATAATACGAAAGTCATTTTCATTCACATTATTAGGAATAAATGTATGCATTCCATATGATATTGTCAACCACGTTGAAATATTTAGTGAAAACATGCACAGATTATCCAGAATATAAACGTTTTTGATGAATGTTAACATTTTGACTTGAAAATAATAAATTAACTTCATTTTTTTAATTAATGGTCGTTACAGTAAACGTGATCCTATTGATACGAGCTGCTAATTTATTTTTCACTACTTTTCACAAAACATCAAATTTAATCAGTTAATTCCATTTATTTAATACTTAAATCCTTCAAAATATATTTTATATATTTTTTAAAAAATATGTTAGTAGTACTCAGCGGCTTAAAGTATAACTCCGCATCGCAGGGAGGCCCAGGATTCAAGGGGCTGATGATGTCGAATAATTATTCCTCTGTAAGATCCGGCTTTGGGCTTAAAACCAGACTTTATAGGGGGTCCCTAATTTTTTCCATGAGACAATTGGTGGTACATAAAAAACTTTATAGATGACCGCCCTTCCTTTGTAAGCCCATTACAACCAAATTTATAAAATCTGAGAAGTCCTAAGTTTTCGTATGTATTCTAAGGGAAAAATTACTTAGTGCTCATCTTAAAAAAATCGCATCTATATTTATATACGAAATTTTCACTTAAACTTTTTGCTAGATATAATTTAACAGAAATGTGTTTATAAATTTTGTATAACATATTTTTTACGGTTCAGTTTTATTAATTAAAATGTTTGAATTTTACTATTGCAAAGTATTTTATGCGTGCTTCAGCATTGATTTTTAAGAACTTTTATGTAAGATTTTGCATCTTTAATTTCTAAATAAAACATAAAATTTGTACTTTTAAAATCTTTTAATTACATGTTTCGAAAATAAGATATAAATATTTGTCATGCATAACACTGTTTGGAGCTTCTTGATTTTACAAATTTCTGTGTGCATGTGAATATTTGGTACATATGATGTTGATTGTATTGCGATTCACGATTACTTGTAACAAAATGTAAGGGAAATTTTTGAAGCTAATTTTTGAAAATGCATATGAAGCTTTATTTTTCACTTTTTTTTTTCTGTTAAGTACAAACTTTAAAGCATCAAAGAAAATTTTGTAATGGAATTATTCAATTTTTTTCAATAGCAAAAAGTATGAACACAAAAAGAATAAAAACTGATTGGCTTTCTTCCTTTTTCACTAGATAACTTTTGAAGGATGTACATTATAGTTCTACATTCTTTTATAAAATTGAAAACGGAAGAATGCTTGTGTATTCTGAAAAAAAACCTAAAATTTTAAATTTATCTGCTACTTAAGTATTTCTTAAAATTAAAAACAAATTTAAACAATTCAGAGAGAAAATCCTTCCTTTCCTTGTTATTGTTACTAATGCCACCTGTCTGACGTAGTCAGATCGAGGCCCACGATATTCATCATGGCATCGGGCTAGATTGTACGCCTGTCGTTAGCCGTAGCTTTGAGCACCATGCAGGTGACAGTACGATTTGGCTTTGTTCCACCCCAATTTTGAGGGAGAACAGCATGGGAGTAGTCAGGGGCCTCCCACCTCTCTTTCCTTTCCTTAGTGTATATGATGTTGCGAATTTACTTAGTGAAAATTTATGTTATTTTTCAATTTTCCAAGTGTTACTTGAAAATAAGCTTCAGGTTCCATGAAAAATGCATCTTAAACTTACACAGGAAGCTATTTCTTCTTGGTAATTTTTTAATAACAGTATTATTCATAATAAGCTATTTTCCTCTTTGAGTATTTCGCCACAACTCGTATATGTAATAAATAGATTTATTTAATTTTGTCCCACTCCCACTTTTGCAGGGGGTTTTTAAAAATAATTATAATATTGTATCATT
>BMAO01005899.1:0-18197 GCA_019973975.1 Trichonephila clavata
AAGATTATTTCTATTATGTGTGCATTTAAAAAGAATCTACTTAATTTACCATCAGTAATTTAGGATGTTCATCTAATAATATGAATAAAAATTAAATTGGCAAAAAGAACATTTATTATTGTTATTATATGTATGATATTTATATAAAATTTAATATCCACTAGTAAGATTCTTTCTTATTTCAAAAAGACTTTAAATAACATTATCAAAGTCTTATTTAATAACATTAATTACTTATTAACTTAACTTATTTATTAATAACATTATTAAAGCCATTTTTATTCAAAAACGTGTAATGTATAATTTGAAGGAGAAGAAATTTTATATCCGTGAATTTTCTGCAGAATATGAATAATTTATATATTATAAATACATATTCAATTGAAAGTTCAAATAACAATTCATAATTTTTTTTGAAAATAGAATTTTTTTTATTTTAATTTAAGAAACTTATACTTGTTATAATTTAAATATTACATGCATTCGAAATTAGAACATTAAACTCTGTACAATTAGTGAAAGCAAATTTATTTTAAGATTCTCTTTTCTTTTCTCAAAATAAAGCATTTCCATACAAAAAAATACATATTTAATAACACAACTTTAAACTGGAACGAACCTTACTCAAATGTCTCGGTTTTATTAACGCATTCAGAAGGAAATCTGAAATGTACAGAAGGAAGCTTAAAATTCACTTTAATCGTAATTTTCTTTGAAACTCTCTCTTAAGTTTTACTTTTGTAAGCACTTAATATGAATGAAACCAACAAATGAAGCAGAAATGTAAATTTAAAACTCAGCAAAAGAGAGAATTATAATGGCTTCATAGAATTTTTTGGTGAAAAGAGTTTTCGTCTGTCCTAATTTATTTCTGGACTAAAGCGTTCACTTTTTTTCTTTTAAATGTTGTTCTATTTATTTAATTTAAATGAGAATAATTTTAAGGGAAAAGCATATATTGAGAAATTAAATTACCTTTTATGATGTTTAAATATTCTTTCTTACTTCAAAAAGCTGCACCAATCTAAAAATTATCCTCATAGATAAGTTCAGTGTATGCTCACTGACCTACCTTTTCCTTTTTTTTTATTAAACATTTCTCTAAAACATATCAAGTAAGTGCAAATTATAAAACATATAATTCGTGCTTATGATAACAGTCATAATATTTAGTAAAAAATTTCTTTATAGTCAATCATTTTTAAAACGGTAGAATATTTTAGCTCACAGTACTATACAGTGACGTTAAATGACTAATCATTTTGGACTCAAATTTTCAATTATCACAATCTTTAAAATAAATGCTTTATTTCTACATTAAATGGTCTTCTACTCACTTATAAATTCCAAGAAATTCTCCTAAATTTTTTTATTCATAACATTTTTTTATTCCTATTTTACGAAAGAATTAATTGAGATGCCAAAAATAACAAATGTGAATGTATTTTCAATTTTTATTTAAATACCAGTAATTTATGTCCTTTCTCTGTATATATACGTATATTTCGGCGTATAACGTGCACGTTTAACACACACACACAAACCGAAATTTAGAGGTGCGTGTTGTACCTTGGATATAAAAATAAAGAAAGGATGAGTATAAAATGTAGATCTCTACATGTATTTAACTGCTGTTTATTTAAAAGAAATGGTACACACATTATGGACTGCCATTATTAAATAAAACATAAGGTTCATTCAGTTTTTCTTTTGTGGTATCTTCGGCCACATCATCTAATTCTGTTTCATCTTTTCACCATCAGCGTTACTCTGATCCATATATAAATAGTTATCTTCCATCTTATTTAGATTGTTAGATATACTACAGTTCAAACTACGTTTTAATTATGTCAGGTTTAATTTCATTCTATGCATTTATTATTCACTCACCCTATATCAAGAATTCAAAAAAAAAAGGCCACTGCACATGTTCAACTTGCATATTTTAAGTTTCTTCATAAGAAAGGCTGCGCGTTATACGGTAATTATACCTAAAAATTAAAAATTTCAATTTTAAAGTATAGTATGCGTAATATGTCGAAATATATGGTGTATATATGTATAGATGTTTACCGAATTTCAAATCTGTAGGTCTAATAGTTCTAAAATAGAAATATTTGTCTATAATGCCCCTTTTTACCCCTTGTAAATCCCCTTAAGGAAATAGTTTTTTGAAACTTTTGTAGCGGATTTCTATTTCATGACATCAAGTCTATAGATCTAATAGTCCAAAAATGGGATTTTCTTTTATCTATAACGCTCCTTTAACCACTCGCAGCATCCTTAGGAGTCTATTTTTGAAAAACCAAGTTTGTGAAGAGGATCTCTGCTCTATGAAAGAAACATGCATGCCAAGTTTCAAATTTGCTGATCTAATAATTCAAAAGAGAAATATTTATCTATAATGGCACTTAATTCCTAGCACCCTTTGGAGTTGAGTTTTGCAAAAAAAACCATTCTTAACGAATCTCTACTCATAAAAGGAACACGCTTACCAAATTTAAAGTCTGTAGGTCTTATAGTTTCAGAGATATCATGATGAGTGAGGGAGGGAGTGAATGAGTGAGGAGCTTTTCTCCTGTATCTATATATATAAAGGAGAAAAGCGACTCACTGACTGACTGACTGACTAATCACGATATCTCTCCAGAACTATTCAACTTACAGACATGAAATTTGGTAGACATGTTCTTTTTATGGAGTAGAGATCCGCTAAGAACGGATTTTGCGAAATTCGAACCGCAAGGTTCGTTACGAGGGGTTAAGGGGCGTTATAAATAATTGTTTCCATTTTTAAGCTACTTGACGTACAATCTTGAAATTGGGTAAACAGATTCCTTTCATTGAGTAGGGATCGGTTACAAAATGAGTTTGGTGAAAATCGGCCCCGAAAGGGTGTTGCGGGGCGTAGGGAGCGTTATAGATAATTATTCCCATTTTTAAGCTATTAGACGCACAGTCTTTAAATTTTATAAAAATATTCCTTTCATAGAGTAGAGACCAGCTACAAGTAGCGTTTTGTGAAAATAGTCCCCAAGTGGCGTTGCGGGAATTAAGGGCGTAATAGATAAATAGTTCCATTTTTAAACTACTTGACCTATCTTCATGAAAATTGGTAGGCATGCTTCTTTAATGGAGTACATATCCGTTACAAAATGGGTTTTGGGAAAATTGACCCCCAAGGGTGTTGCGGGGGTTAAGGGACATATAAATAATCATTCCAATTTTTAAACTATTAGACGCACACACTTGAAATTTGGTAAGCAGATTCCTTTCATAGAGTAGAGATCTGCTACAAAATGAGTTTCGTAAAATAGACCTCCAAGTGGCTTTGGGAAGGGCTTAGGAAGCGTTATAGATAATTATTTCCATTTTTAAACTATTTGACGTACTGTCTTTAAATTTGATATATATATTCCTTTCATAGAGTAGTCCTCCATTGCGGAGAATTAAGTGGCGTAATAGATAAATATTTCCGTTTTTAAACTACTAGACTTACCTGCTTGAAAATTGGTAGGCATGTTTCTTTCATGGAGTATATATCCGCTACAAATAAGTTTGGGGAAAATTAACCCCAAGTGATGTTGCTGGGGCGGTGGGTAAGGGGCTTTATAAATTCCGATTTTTAAGCTATTAGACGTACAGTCTTGAAATTTGGTAAGCAGATTCCTTTTATAGGGTAGAGATCCGTTACAAAATGGATTTCGTCGAAATTGACTCCCAAGTGGCGTTACGGGGCGTTAAGGTGCGTTATAGATAATTATTTCCATTTTTAAATTACTGGAAGTACAGTCTTAAAATATGATAAGCTGAATCCCTTCATGGAGTAAAGATCCGCTATATATAATGTGTTTTGTAAAAATCGACCCAGGTGGCGTTGAGGGGGCTCAAGGGGCGTTATACATAATTTTTTTTCCATTTTTAATTTATTAGACTCGCAGTCTTTAAATTTGGTAAGAAGATTCCTTTCAGTACATTTCCTAAAAAGGGTTTTGTGAAAACAAACCCCAAGTGCCGTTGCGGGGGCACAAGGTGCGTTACAGATAATTATTCCAATTTTAAACTATTAGACGTACAGTCTTGGAATTTGGTAAAAAGATTCCTTACGCGGAGTAGAGAACCGCTACAAAAAAGGTTTCGCGAAAATCAAACTACGAGTTTCATCACGGGATCACGGGAGTTATAGAAAAAAAATTCCCGTTTTTGAATTGTTAGACCCACATACTTGAAATTGGTTAAACGTGTTTCTTTTTTTTGAATAGGGATCTACTAAGAATGTATTTTAGGGAATCAACTCCTGGGGTAGCAGGGGTAACTGGGGCGTATAGACACAAAAAAAATTCTTTTTTTTCAAACTACAAGGACTATAATAGTGGAATTTGGTTTGCATTTTCCTTTTGTTAAATTGAAATCCGCTAAGAACAGTTATATTGGAGAACGACTCTCAACGGAATTACAAGAGGGTATTGAGTATGAAAACTTCGTTTTTACTCTATTAGACTTAGTCTTAAATTTGTCTTGCATGTTTATTTACAGCATAGAGATCCACCAAAATTGGTTATGCGGAAATCTACTTGGTTATAGGATTACGAAAGAGCAAACATATACTTCAATTTTTTAAATTCTTAGAAAATACAAATTAGAAGTCCTGTCCTTTTTTATATCAAGAGTCGAGAGTTACAGGTAAACTTATATTTTTCAATATAATCAAATTCTTAATGCTAGGGCTTAGTTCTCAATAATATATATATATATATATATATATATATATGTAATGACTTCTTCTAATTCTCCTTAACTGTACCCCGTCAAGTTATTTTCTAGTTCTTTCGCCTCTGAGTGTTATAATCTTAATCTAATTGTACGACCGCGTAATCTTAATCTTAATCTAATTGCTCCCGCTCATTTGCAGCCAATCACGACTCCTGTTATAAAAGAGTCGTACGACCTTCACCGCCACTATAAAAGCTCTGAACACATACACGTTTACGCGCGCTCTTTCGCTTCGCTTTTTGTCATCATGTAGTCTGCCGCATCTAGTGTTTGTGTATTGTGTGTCTTTTGTGATTACGTACATTTATGTGTCGTCCTTGTCTTACTTATATGTGTTCAAGAATAAACAAGTTTCTTCAATCACCTTACTGCCTTATCAATCTCATATAAAGAATCCATTCCAACAACATCGTCATATTACAAAGAAATCATGTCAACGGCCATCGTATAAAGAATTCCATTTCAACGGTCACGTCTATTACATATATATATATATAACATCATGAAATGCCCAGCGTAGCGGCGGGTATCGGCTAGTATGTATATAGATGTGTGTGAGAAAGTGTGCGTTTTTTTGTGTGTGAAGATTTGGAATAGTCTCTTCATTTTTATCCTGTAAAAAAATGAAAATTAAAAATGTTTTTTTTTCTTCCGCCTTAAAAAGGCTTTTCAAAAGAGAGCAACAAAATCTCGTTTTCTTTTCAACACTCATGGTTCAATCAAACCCCAAAAAACATTAAAATCACAAGAAATACGTCCATTCCTTTAAAACGTATTCTTAAATTACACTTAGAATGACTGATTGCGTTTAGAGCCGTGATATGAAAAAGTGTATAAATGAATTTTGGGATATTTAGGGTCATTTGAATTAGAATATACATATAAAATTGTTTTCAAAACATTATACAATAAAAAAAAATTTTAAATTTTTTTTTGTTGCAAAAAATGAAGAAAGAATAACATATTTCAAAACATTTTCCTTTTATGAAAAAATGCTTTTATAATAATAGTTTGCCTATATGTAGCCAAGACTTTTATATGGGGGCTGAACTAAACCTTTTGACGAATTCCCATTTTCAAAGTTACAATCACACAATTGAAATAATAACAGATGTTTTTTGTAAAAATGTATCTATCCCTAAATATTAAAATGTGAATAAATCCACTGCTGATTTATGTATTTCAAAAATCCTGTAGTTCAAGTTGTCTACAAAAACTTGTAGCTACATATGTCACGACCCTGCGATCGCTGGTGAAGAGACACCGAATAATTAACCAAAAATCTATGTATTTATTAATCTTTCAATTTATTATCAAGAAAAGTCGTAAGCTGAGGGAGCGGTCAACTTAATCGCTATCCTAAATTTCTAAGACAAATATTTAAATCACTTATCTTTCTGACGATCCGTATTACTCAGTTTTAACCCGTATAACGTGTGAATCGAATTAAAAATTCTCTTCACGAACTCCGTGTTAGTAGTTTGACTGCTATTGAAGTTAATTATCCAATAGCAGTCAAACTACTAACACTTAAACCCATTTAGCTAGAGATCAAATGGCACTCAAATTAACATAAAGCTCGGTTTTTCTACGGGAAGCGATTTTATATACATACAATTAATATTTTTCCCTATAAGATTAGTCACAGACGTGGATAGAACCAATCATATATATATAGAGACTAAATACTATTATTATAGAAGTATTTTTCGTGAAAAGAGAATATTTTGAAAATATGTCATTCTTTTTTCCTTTTTTTTTTTTTTTTTTTTTTTTTTTTGTTAAACAATTGCATTTAAATGATCATACTTAAAGCAATTCTGACACTAAATATTATAAAAATTTTCCATTTTACTCGCTTTTTCAAAATTATGGTTTAGAACGTTGGAGGATACTGCAACTAAAAGACAACAAAATCTCATTCTCTCTAAAATATTATTATTTCAATAAAACTCCAAAAAATACGAAATTCATAAAAAAAAAAACCCACTTATTTCCATTAAAACCTCCCCTTAAACTATAAAGTTGCTTAAATTTTTGAGCCAAATATTATCATACCATACTAATCCATTTCCTTACACCCCACAACTATTAAACAAACCGATTAATCCTGAAATTAAGAGTACTCGTCACCTGTCGATTACAAACGATCCTACATTCTTGAACGTTGTTGCGTCGCTGTTCGGGCCCCAATTCTTCCAATCGATAGCCCGCAGAGCTGTTGCTTGAAGGAGATTTCGGAATGCCGGAGAAGTGGAGATCACATGCCCACTCCTCTCTCTTCCTGCCATGAAAGGACACATTTCAGCAGACCTTAATGGCACTCCGCAAACAGCTCAGAAACGTTTTCTATTACAACAAGCCACTTTAGAGACATTAAGTGGGCTATAATAGAAGCAATATTTTGACATTTATGAGCGGGGCATTAGGATGAGGCGATTAATTGTTTGGGAAGAGCTTCTTTAAAATGTTTGGAATAATCAGAACTTCTAAGAAGCATTTGTTTGAATCACTGAGCAGTTTTTATCTATAAGATAGAAGTATAATTACGAAAAAAGCTTTCTTGTTAATAGAAGTTATGAATAGAATATTGTTAGCAATTACTAATTCATACTTTTGAATTTTTTTTTCCATAACCGGTATTAAACTTTGTTCGAAGGATTATTTTGAAATGTAAACCGAAAAGCAATGATGTAAATCATAAAAAGTGAATATAAACATCTTAAATTAAACAACGGATTCGTAAATCCTTATTCCCTTAATTTCTAGTTAAGGTGGCACCCAAAGTGATTTAACCATTCAAGAATACAAATTATAGAACTTTGGAAAATGTTTTGTGATATATATATATATATATATATATATATATGTGTGTGTGTGTGGTGTGTGTGTGTGTGTGTGTGTGTGTGTGTGTGTGTGTGTGATTTTATATATTTATTTGCTCATGTGTGGTGATCTAATTCAGCTGTTGAAAGAATGATGTATGATGGATTTCAGGATATTTAAACACGCTTTTATAAGCTTCACTTGTATGTAACGGAATCTTTGAACTCGCTTTTTACCCACTTTAAAAGGTCAGATTAATTCGAAATTTTGCACACTTGTCAAGTACCGATGACAATACAAAATTTTGTACCAATGTCCTGATCAGGATCACCAGGATTAACGATTTCCAGATTTGGCAACTAATTCCATATACCATTCCTAATTCCTAAAAGATTAAGTTACGACCCTTAAAGTGTTCTTTATATGAAAAAGGGGAAGGTTGTGTCAGCAATTTCTTACCGTAATATAAACGATTCTTTAGTTTTTCTGAAAATGGAGATTTAAAAAAAAACAGACTCGTTTATGGGGAAACAATTTATGTTCTAACTGCTTAACTCTGACATAAAGTCTGTTTTTCTAAACTCTCTTGTCAGATCTGTGGAATGAAACATAATTCATTGCTTTATTTTGCCAAACAGCTGAGAATTGATTCAGAGGTCTCACCAGATTAAATAATTTCTCACAAACCCTTCGATTTAAAATGGGTACTTTTATGTCTAATGCTGATGCAAGTTTCAAAGAGAATATTGAGCTCTTTTTAGGGAAAAATATCATTGACTTAACACCTTCTTCTGCAAGAAATATTTTGAACTTTGCTCTTCCAGATTTTCTTCATTTGGCTGATAATGCATTTTGCAAACCAGGCCGTATCAACGCACTGATTGGATGCCAATAGGTATTCCAGATTCTAAGAAATGACACGTTTAAGACTAATTCATCAAAGAATAAATGATAACTTAAGAAACCAAAAAACATCTTTTTATTTCAGACCGAACTAAAAATGAAAAATGAATTATGGTTTTTAAAAAAAACTAAAAAATAAACTTAGTGGTTAATCGAACTAAAAAGTAAAAAAATAATTCTTAATATAAGAATAAAATGATAAACGAGAAAGTTATTGTCAATGTGGTAAAAGTGTGGGGTGCTTTGTACTACATTTTTACACTAATTCTGCATTTCAGAATAGAACTACTAAGAAATTATAACAATGGATATCGAGCACCCCACGCTTTTACCACAACGACATTAATTTTCTCGTTTGTCATTTTATTCTTATATTAAAAATTATTTTTTTACTTTTTAGTTAGATTAATCATAAAAGCGTGTTTTTTAGATTTTTTTAAAACTATAGTTTATTTATTCCTTCTTAAGAGAGGATATGATGAGCAACAACTACATATTTAAAAGTAACATATCACAACATTACGGCGATTTTAAAAGAGTCACATAAAAGTACAAAAAGTTGTAGTACACTTTCGCAAGACAAAGACAAAACATAATTAACACAAACCCTAGCTGCCGCTGATCAAGACATTAGTCTGAAAAAATTAAAGAATTATAATATTCTCATTAAATATTGCTCAGAACAAAAACATCCAATTAATTTTACTTATAGTTAAATTAATAAAGAGATCACACACACACACATAAATTGCTCAGATTAAACTGGTTTATTTAGACAAACAGGATACTGTTTCTAATAAATGTAATATAAATATTTAAAGCTCTATGAACTTTGTTTACATTTCAATACCTCCCTTCTCAACTCATAGATAGTAATTATGTAGCTCTTGGAAATAATAATTATAAAATATTTATTACTAGCATATTGCTATAACAGTATAAAAAATTACAAATCTCTTCTTAATATTATTCTTATATTTTAGTTTTACTTAATAGTATTAGTTAAGAATAATTTTTGCAATTATTAATTTGTCTACTGAACGAACTATATTTTTCAAACTTTGAATTTACATTTAGATCACTGAATCTGGTAACAACTGATTTATTGTTCTTAGATTCGAGTGTGATCTCACCGTTTTATTAAAAATGGATTTAGAACGTTTATCCTTTACCCTACCTGGGATTTTGCTGAATCTTATAAACAGTAATGGGGAAATTGGTCAGCCATAAAACGTATTAAGCCCCACTTGTTTAAAAAAGCAGTCCTAAGTCTTCATTTTTTTTTAAAAATACTGTAGCATTCTTCTCTTAATTGTTTCCAAAATTTTAATTATCTCTTTTTGTTTTAGTATTCAAATCATTTTTATAAAATCGAATGCATTAATTATTAAAGCATAGAAGTAATATAATAAAAAGAAGGACATTAAATAGGTGCAATATTTTTAATCGATTACAATCCCATTTTATGAATTCTATGCTCACAAAGTGCTTTCAGAAGCTTATTCTAAGAAAATTTAAATCTATTAATGTCAGATGTTTAAAATATTCATGAACTGATTTCTAATATTACTATCTAATATTGCTATCTAATATTCGTAAATGTTTCACCAATTAAAAGTACTGAAAGTTAAATAACTTTTATCTTACTTTAACTATTTTTCTTATATTATATTAAATCGCAAAAGGATTACAAAATGACCTCACTTTCTAATTCATTAATTTCCTCTATTGATTTAAATTTTCGTCTAAATTTTCTTAATTAATTCTGATTGTATACCCACAATTTTACAGACTAGTAATCAATTGCAGCTTCATTAAAAAAAGTTTGGATGAATCTATCCGAAGTAATCTCAATTTTTAAAATATATTTTACGAGAAATAAAATCTCACTCAAGAGTAAATTATAATTCGAATTATTACAAAAAAGACAAAATTGTCTACTGATCACAATTTAACGTTAGAAGCAAGTTCAAAAAACTTTTTTAGCAACAGACACAGTTCATTGTATTCATTAAGATTATACTCTACCCATTTTCTATATCACTAAAATAATAAATGCAAAACTGAAAACCGTTCTTCGAACACACCATCACTGAATCCCAGTGAAAATTTAGCAAAGAATTAGTCATGAGAATAGAACTTATTCAGGAAACACAGGGAACTTTACGGAAGGAAAGAATCGATATATGTTTGGTTACGAGCAGTACACAATAGAAGGAGGAAGTTGACATACACACGATAATTCTAAAGCCATTTTTTAAAAGACCGGAAAGCGTCACACGGAGCTATTCGATTGAAAATGCGAATATGTGTGTGGCTGGAATAGAAATATACAGTAAGTAATATCGTATCATTATTGTAATGCATTTTTGTCTAGTGTCCTGCAGCATGAACAGAATTATTTTCGAACTGGAAATGCTCAGCATGTATTCTGGTACAGTTCATATTTTATTTTAAATTGAATTCGATTGAGAATATTTAACTGGATCATTTGTAAAGAGAGAGCAAGCCCGTTTTTAACAAATTGCGTGGAACAATACATGGGTTCAATGTAAATGTGTGAAAAAGCATTTGGAATGTCTTTTGACTATGAAAGTTATTTTTTCTCATAGTGATTATTTCCTTCAAACATTTCTGCTTTAGTATTTCAGAATAAGTTCACTTTTAAACGAATTACTTTTTTTTGTTAAATGTTTAGAAACGTTTGAGCATTCGGCTCGGAATTAAACTGCAAAGAACGATAAATTTTTGAATATCTACTTAACATTAAGTCATTAAAGATAAGCCCATGCAAATATTTTACTGTTGTAAAAATCTAATCATATTTCGAAAAAAATTTTCCCCAATTTTCCTGGATAAAAGTTTTTTAAAAAACTGCAAATTTTTAACTCTTAATAAATGTATGTGTGTGTAAAAGATCACGACACAATGAGCTCATACTACGTGTTTATATATCTTTACTTATACTAAAAAAATTTTAATTAAAATTTTTTTTAATTATTTTTATTTTTGTAAGGTTATTTTCCTACATAAAATTTAGAGCGATAATGTTCATTATTAAAAATATCCCTATAGCAGTATACTACATTCCATTAAAAGTACATGAAAATCGTGTGAATACGCAACGACACTTTAAAACACTTAAATATTGCAGTCATAATTGCTCTATAATGGAAGAGTCAAATCGTGTGCTGCCAACATAAAAGTTTGAGAAATTGCCTAAATGCATTTTAATTTATCATTTAAGCTTTAACTTTTGAAAAATCCAATTCAAAGACTACAGAATTATACTCGTAAATTGGAAAATTTGAACAATTTCTTGGAAAGTATGAATTAACATTGATTTTTTTTGTGAGGATCCAATCCAGACTTGTAAATCAGAAAACAATTTTTTTCTCCGGCTGCAAGAGTTCTCAAATACTGATGTATGCTGGTTTAATTCAAAGGTATCCATTTTCATTTTTTCTGTATTCAGAAACTGTGCTTCGTTTGAAAATCTCATTCAAATTAATAGTATATATATTAAAGAAAAATGTACACACACACACAACATTATATTTGTTTTAGAAAGATAAAATTTAATACAAATTTCTTATTACTTATTGGTATTTTCACGTTGAAAGGAAGGGAATTGGTATCTCTATCCCTTTTCCCGCCCTGGAGATGAATTACATGCTATTAGAAATTAAATTCATTTTTTTTAAACCTAAACTTTTCTAATGTTAGTCAGTAACTACTTCGAATATTTTGGAAAAATGACGTATTCTGACGTCACTATTCCTATTTCAATGATATAGTGGTTAGACGATACTAGTCACAATGATATCTAGGTCAAATTCAAATCCAGTCAGATCTGAATTTATTTGTGCTTCTTCGGTCGCGTGACCGTAAACATGTGATTTCTCGATGTGCGTGTGTCTCCAAACACTCTCGGGAAACTTTTATGTGACCAAGAAAGTCAACATTTTGCATATTTTGTGGTAGAGATCACGTAACCAATGTAACAAAGAAGAATTTTATTTATTTTCTGTTTCTCTTATTTTATTGTTTTCTCAAAAGATGCACGTATTTATGCATTTGCTTCAGAAAATATCTAAGCAACTACACTGAATGACGATAATTTTTTAAATAAATTTTCTTTTAATTTGCATATTGAATATGACGTATGCTGAAATATGATTCTAAAGCGACTAACGAAATAAGTGATTAAAACGCGATGTGGATTTTTTTTCTTTTACCTACACTTTTATTTCTTTAAATTTCGTCATTATGGATCATTTCAAAGGATTTTTCATGTAAATTGATAGCTAGGAATGACAATTCCATATTATAGGAGAAGGATATTTCTTGAGGGATTAAACCAAATTAAAAATTTGAGATAATTAGGTTTATAACAATGTACTCTATTTAATTTAAAATGATAAAGAAAGCTCTATGGTTTACATTATACTAATTAATAACGTCTTAAAACTTGATAAGAATTAAAAAGTCACAATTTCCTATTAATGAGTCTTTCCATTGGTACATTTTTTCTTAGATAATACTTCTTAAAACTATCTTATTGGATACGAAATCCTTTATAAAACAATTCATTCATTCGCTTTTTGTTTCATCATTACTTTTGGTTGTTAGAGTTAAAAATTTACTATAACCAATCAACTTGAACAATACTTAAACCGTGGGTTGTTTTTTAAATTGACATTTAAAAAAACCTATTAGATTGAAATATCTCTGCAAGAATAGATTTGCATATATAAGCAAATCTCATATAAGTAACTACCTCGAAATTCTGCAATGTTTCATTCAAAGACAAATATATTGTGAAACAATCCAAATACATAATCCTGTTTCCAAATAATACGATTTCAAAATTTTAAGAAATGATTGTAGCTTCATTTATATTTTTAAATCCAAGAAATTGATTTTGATGCTATGTGTGATTCAAATTTAAATTTACTCTAAGATTAAAATTCACTGAAAATTTTCAAATTTTTTCTGAGAATGGAATTAGTTACTGATAATCTATCTATCGTATAATGAGGGGAAAAAACTTCCCAATGTAAATTATACTTCCGTTTCTAAAATGAAAATAAAATAATCTTAGTAAAATACCTATACATATCCAATTAAACCCAACAGTAAATATTTTAAAAGAAAACTTATAATTATTATTTTAATGCACTTTAATATATAAAAGCAATTCACTAAGAAGTTACTCAAATAGGCAAAAATTACGTGTCTATACATTATGATAAAATACGAAAGTAATTAGCTTTTGGATGTCATTGACTAATTAGCTGGAGCTTCAGCACATTGCAACGGAGCATCTGAATGATATATAAAATAGAGGGCATTATACAATATTAAAACATAACTTCCATAAGGCTGCGTCAATTAACGTGGTCTGTACGTGCAAGAATTGATTTCATTATTTGATAGCGGATGTACAATTTGACTAAAAAAAGCAAGGTGGTCAAATTGCAGAATCATTCAGAAATGGGTTCCAAGCATTGGCAACATACGACGATGTTAGAAAAATTGTGTGAAATATAGTCCTACAGAACGTCAAGAAGATAATGATTGACCGAAAGCGATGATGACAGAGTGATCATCCTATTGGCACTTACAGCCTGTGAGTATTTTTATCGACGATCTGACGTGTGACCTGCACACCAATGGCTGCAAAGACCATCGACAAGGGACTCAGTGATTAGATCAATGATCTCTTAAGTGATCACAGGCTTATTTGTGTCGACTATTCCTCACCATTCACCACTCCCAGATGCGTTTGTAGGGGGTACCAGCTGGATCCGATCAAGAATCTTACGAACCGAAGTATAATTAATTTCAGCAGTGAGTCCTACTTAGATTTGAGCCCTGTTGAAAAACAAAGTTGTGTCCAGAGACGTTCAGGATAGCTATGGGATATTCTTCTAACTGTCGTCCACCACACGTGTCAAAAATCAGTTGAAATATGGTATTAGGGTGGTACCATTTAATTTAATAGCCAAATCCTTTTCATTTTTATCCGTGATTCCTTTACAGCACGGGGGTATGTCGATGACATTCTACTCCCATAGCGTTGCCCTTCCTTACACAGCATACATGGCTTGCATTTTAAGTGAGTGAGTGAATATTACCGTCGCACTGTTCAACTACACGAGGGCTTTTGGCGACGGTCCGCGTAATTTTGAACCATGGTCAAGTGACGCGGACGACACCTGCTTGCATTTTAAGAGAATAATGCTCAAAAGCACATAGGATATCTTTTTAGAAATCGTCTCCTTGCTTCTCTAACTCTTTCCTGCCTGGTGTAATCTCCAGATCTCTTCCCTATAGAATATATTTGGGCTTCGACGGCTCTGGATTGCGCTGAGCTAACTCACCGATTACAGATTATAAGGCAAACACAAACCCAACATCTGTCAACTCTATTAATGAATTGCAAATCAGGTGGCAGCTTGGATCACGGTCAGAAGTAGGCCACTGTATCATTAAGGGTTGTTTTTTTTGTGGCTCTATATATTTCCGATACAAAAACATTCATCAAACATTCAATTCATTAGCATTAATTGTTAATGTTCGTTTTCAATACATGGACACATAAGTACAAACTTTCTTCCCAATTGAATCACTCTTTTTAAATCCGTTGATTTGATTGTTATAAAATTTATGTTTTTTTTAAAATAATTGATAATTTTTAATGACTTTTTAGTATATATATATCAACTTTCTTTATTTATTTACCATAAAGGAAATACAATAACACCTGAACATTTTAAAATATCCAACATAATAATATTATGATTATGTTAAAAACTACAGGAAAAAATAAGCTCTTGGTTGGAATATTGCTAAATTTTTTTCCCTTTTGTGTTGTGATTGAATGTGTTTCTGTTATAAAACTACGTTGTACCGTTGTTTAAAATATTTAAAAAGAGTTGTTACAAATTTCTTTTTTTTAAAGTTCTTTACTGTAAGAATTTATTTCGAAGGTTTTAATACGCTTTTTTAGAATTGCGTTTTTCTTTGAATTCAAGTAAAAAGTTCAAAATTTTTTTTAATTAATGAGAATTATTTCCTTTAAATTAAGTATTAAATGAACTGATCAGCTTAGTAATTCGCAGTTTAGTTATTAACCCTCATCAATATTTCTTTTAATTAAGTTTGCTCAAAAAATGCTTTTATAACAAAAATTTCTCATTTAGATATTTAGGGTTTAACATTTTTCAGAAATAAAGAAACGAAATATTTATTTTTTTGCCAAATGCTATTGAAAAGCAATCCAAAATTTAAATAACCTTGAAAATAATATTTTTAATTATCTGGAATGTGTTATTACATAGAGTTTTGAGTATATACACTCAAGAGGCAAAACATTATGAGCACCCCTACATTTTGCAATGAACTCGCCTGGATGACGTAAGCACGTGAATCAGTGGAAGTGGTATTTTAACTACTGCTGGAGAGTCTGAAGAATCATCTTTCACTTACTTCTGAGCTGTGATGGAAAGGCTGCGGATTCTAAGCGACTTTGATAGAGGGCAGATTGTAATGCCGAAGGCTCGGAACAAGTATTTCCGAAACTGCAACGACTCGTGGGTTGTTCGCGATCTACAGTTGTTAGTACTTATGCAAAGGGGATGAATGACGGGAAACCAGCAGTAGACAACATGGTATTGGACGTTCACACGCTATCAAAGAATAAGGTCGTCGGAGACTGTCTCGCATGATGAAGTAAAACCGGAGCCAGACAGTGGCTTAGCTGACAGCCCAATACAATGCAGGGCCAAGTAGAGTAGTATCGGAGCCCACTGTTCAGCGGACACTGTTGGATATGGGGCTACGCATTAAATGTCCCACTCGTGTGCCTTTGCTGATCAAGCGTCATCGCCAACTGCGCCTGGCTGGGCCCGGGAACATCGCGACTGGTCCATGGATCAGTGGGAGAGAGTTGCCTGGTCAGATGAATCATGGTTTGTCATTCATCACGCCGATGGCCGTGTCCAGGGAAGAGTTGCTCCCTCAATTACAGTAGTCATACATAAGCCGGTGGTGCGGTATATTATGCTTTGGGAGACGTTCTCTTGGCGTCTCTGGGACCGTGGTTGTGGTACAGCAGACCATGAATGCTACAGGGTATCTGAACATCATTGCGGACCAGTTGCACCTTAAATGGCCTTCTGTTTTTCCAGCTGAAATGGAATATTCCAACAGGACAAAGCCCGTGTCACAAGGCTAAAATTGTGTTGGAGTGGTTTCAGAAACATGATGCTGAATTCCAGTTAATGTCCCTGGCCGCCTAACTCACCGGATCTCAATCCGATAGTACACATTTGGGATGTCATGGGACGGCAGCTCAGAGTTCAAAGACCACCAATTCGCAATATCTTGGATTTGTGTGACCGTTGCTTAAACATCTGGTACAATCTGTCTCCGGCCATCTACCAAGGACTTGTGGCATCCATGCCAAGGCGTGTTGAAGCTGTGTTGCGTTCCAAAGTAGGGCCAACTCAATATTGACAGGTGGTCATAATGTTTTGGCTCTTGAGTGTATACAAAAATGGTAGATCAATCTTTTTTCTGATTTTTCTCGATTGCAACCATTGTAAATATAGTAAATATTATATAAAAGTAGTAATTTCTAATGTTGAAGTTAATTTTAAATTAATTTTACAGGATAAAATATTAAGCACAAGGACCTTAAAAAAAAGCTTTTGAAATTACTTCTATTTTATACAGAAAATCGTAACATTTAATGTTTAAGTACGGAGAGCAATTATTTCATTTATCATGTTTCTATAAGAAAAGAAAATAAGATTCTGTGTTCTACCACAGAGCTATTTCAAAATGCAATAGTGTTTTGTAACATTTCAGTTATGATTCTTAAGAAGAACACGTTTCTTAAGGTTTTAAAATCAAATATATTAGAATATTTTACACTGAAACAATTTAGTTTTTTCTACCCCCTTTCAGATTCCTTATTTTTTTCTATAATTTTGAAGCAAGAACTTTAATAGTGTTTGAACATTGCTGATTCCTGGTTATTGTTTAGTTTTCTAATAATATTCAATTTCTTTGTTAACCAATTTTAGTTGTATATGTATAATATACGTAGAACAATTTCTGTTACACAAAGATAAAAGAAACAGAATACGAGGGGGGATCGGACAAAAAAATGTTACAAACCTCAGAATTTGAAAACTGCAAGTTGTAGAAAAATTTGTTTCTCCAGAGTATAGACAAATGGCCCTACTTGTCATACAGCTGGTTTGCGGGTAGGTAGTGAAAGTTCCCAGACGGTTCAGGACGATTGAAAAAGCAAGACTCTTAGGAATTGTATCGTTTGGAAGTGAAAGTTGTGATCCGATTTTTATGGGTAAAGAATGTGTGCACATCTGCAATGAGCAGACAATATGTAGCGAAATTGCTACACTTTTTTTTAATCAGGCAGACAGGATGTCGAAAACCGCAATTTGACAGGGAGCTGTCAGCCAAGTTCTTCAACAACAGAATCAACACGGCACGAAATGAAGAATGATTCAAAATGATCGACGGGAGGGGGAGGGGGGGGGTCTGTGTGAAATCTCGTCAGAGCTGGGACTGAGCTATGGTAGCGTGCAACGTATCGTTTCTGATGTGCTGCGATATTCCGAAGACAGTTCTGTGAAAACATCCATCGATACCTGACTGAA
>BMAO01005900.1:0-20305 GCA_019973975.1 Trichonephila clavata
TATTAATAAAATGAATAATTTTTTTAAAAAAGTAGAAATTCTTTGTAATGATGGTGCAAGTTTTTGTACAACATTTTTTGGAATAATATTTCCCAATCTCTTTCAAAATACTTTTTAGATTTATAACAGAATTCGTAGGATGCTCATGACATTTTTTAAAATTCCAAGCAACTGATTTTTTAAAATTCGAAAAAAAACTAATCGAGATGAGTTACGAATAAATATCTCAACATTTCTTATAAATATCTAATATAAACATTAGTATCGATAAACTAGAGTTTTTATTCTGAAATCGTGACAAACATTTTCAGATACAACGACATGATCTAACTTTTGTTTGTTTGTTTCTGAAGTGAAATAAAGAGGCTTTAAGCTGTTAACATTTCCCCTTTATTGAAGAAATTGCTTTTAAAAATATTCGCTCATGAAATCTGTTCTAAAAGCCCTTCCTTGGTAAACATTGTATTACGAAGTATTTTCAAATCTCCAATAATAATGATTCCTCATTTTTTACTTGCCAACGAAACTGTTTGAAATAAATGATGCAGAAAATTATTGTACCTCTAAATATCTCGATTTGGTTTTGATAAATAAGTCCTTGCTGTTCCAACTAGCTATTTTTGCATTGAAAAACTTCAACAAAACTCCAAAAAATGAAGCAGATTGCATACAAAAAAAAGAGGAAAACATCAAACCTTTCACAAATCTTTTGACTCAAACCACAAAAATCACGTACACGCAAGCACGCACAAGCAAACAAAAGGACCTCAAACCACCAGCAAGGAAGTAAAAGGCTGTAGAGCAAATAAAAATGTCATGGCAGATAATAAATGAGCAAGCACTGTGGCAAGACCTCTGTCTCTAGATGAAACACGGTGTTTCCGTTAAGAGTTTGAAGAACGAAGATGTTTTATTTTGTGAAAGTGTGTTCTATGCGATGCTAAAGGTATCACAAATGACATTTTTAAAAGCGACATTTTACACTTTTCTGTCCTCTTTTTGCTCACTGATGCGCCAAGCATGCTCGATTGCGTGTAAGGAGGTCATGTCTAGAAAACCATTTTCTCCGTATTTCCGAAGGAAATGAAAGGAAAGTTAAATTATATTCCTAATTAGTAATGTCGTAGCTAGAAAGGAATTTCAAAAAAGTTAGAATAATAAAAGTAATTTATAGTGGTACTTAAATTATTCAACAATCAAATCATATAAAATATTTTATCGAGAAAACTATAGTAGAATGGTGAAAACAATTTTTATGAAAATAAATATTTGCACTGTGTTTTTTTAAAGATAATTTATCTTGATTTATAAGAAACAATCCCACCGCTAAAAGCTCTTAAATTACGCGATTTAATGTAATAAAATAAATATTAAAACTGCAATTTAATTTACGAATAATATATGAATGATGTAAAATAATAATCAGCTTTGTAATTAAAGCATTACGAGTGAATCAATAGAATTGATCTCGTGGTGAAGAATTTTCTGTCTGTTTGAGTCCTGATTCAATAAAAATCCATTATTTTGAGACATTGATTCAAGAATTCTAATCCTTCAAAATGGATTGGTATGGATTTGGAAAGCGGTGTACCAAATTCGTGATTCGATCCTGTTCAGAATAACGAAGAATATATTACGCTTTTAAACAGTCCTTAGAAGTTGAAGTAAATTTATGGGCCCTGGGCAGATGCGGTCATTTTGGGCATTGTAATAAAAAAACGAAACAAAATAATTTTTGCGGAAAACTTTCTAAGACTAGAAAATTGTGGATATTACATAGAGACAATAGAATTCAGCAGAATATATAGACAAAAAGAGAAGAAATTAAAAAAAAACTATGCAATACAATAAAGTTCTAGTTCACTAGTTAAGAAACAATTGACTCAATTCATTGGAAAAAAAACTTAAGGAATAAAAAGCGAGTTTTTTTAATAAACAAATTCAAAATTAAAGAAATTTTTGAAAGAAATATTTATCATTCAATATAAAATTACAATACGTAATTCAGAACTTAAGTCATGAGAGAAAAACATCCTAGGTTGAATGAATCAAGAGATTTCTTTAGACCATTTTATGCAGCGATGATTACGAAAGAAATTGAAAAGGTTAACATTCTAAATTTAAATATATTTATAACATTAAGCTTTATAACATTCCATTAGATTAAGATTTATAACATTCTTGAACACACAAAAAAGTTTCTGTCATATAACTTCTTTATTATAATATATTATATATATAATATATTATATATGTTCTGTGTGTGTGTATGGTGGAGCTGTGTGACAGGAAATCGACACTCTGACGGAGAGAATAGGTTCGGGAGATCTTCAGAGCAGCTGTCCGCCCAGCCATTGGGGCTTCCACATTGACTGGCTAGCTAAAGCCTCACTGAAATCCGAACCATGTGAGAGATCATTCTGAATAGGGTTTGCATCCCGTGTCATATTTTCAATCATGGGATTTCGGATTACATTATCCAAATCCCTGGATTAGGATTGGACTATATATTATTGAAAATACTTACATATTTGCTTAGCTGAAATCGCATAACAAAATTGAAAATATAATTTAAAATTGGTTTAATATTATTTAATGAAACAAATAAAAAAAATTAAGTCATCATAAAAGCAAATAAAAAATAGTACCAAATGAAATTTTTAAAAAAAGCATTTCTTCATTTCTTGTTAATTTGTAAAAAGCTTATAAAAACGCAGCTCGTCTAGCGTTTCATCGTTCAAACGGCTTCTTATTTTGTTACAATTGTCCTGCCGAAGAAAATGCACGTTTGGATATTTACTAGTAGGTATTATCGTCATTAAATAAGAGTATGTTTCTTTTTAGGTAGTCTCCACGTCTTCCTCCATTTTTAAAAAGATATATTCCATTTGGAATTTTGATGACATGTTCAAATCTAATAGACTTCATTGGTGCATATACCTCTTCGATAACTTTATTTAGTTATTCTGCTACACTTAATGGATTTTTATGTATAAATTGATCCAGTTATTGAATCAGAATGTGAATCAATTTCAAGTATATCTCATTGAAATGAGGATACAGTTGCATGAGCTGTTAGTAATGTAATGGGTTTGAAGTGTCTCAAGGCTTCCAGCAGGTCCACTTTTAATTAAAAGCATTTAATTGAAGAAGGAAATGTGATAAAACCTATCTTGAGATGCTGCTTATATTATTGTATAAGCTTTGCAATGAGCCACTTAGATCTGTGCAACGTTCTCCATACTAGAAATGAGAGCTGTGCATATATTTTTTTACCTATAGTACTTTTAATTGCACACAAAATTCTACATAAATTTTCATAAGCAAAATATAATTTTTTAAAAATGAATGCTTAGAAATTTTTATGAGAAAAAATTTTTTATATATAATCCAGACAAAAATGAAATCCCGGTATTATTTTCTTTAATCCCGAGATTTCAGGATTGGAAAAAACACCAGATCCGGGGCTGAAAACCCTACCAGATGTATTCCAAAATTCTAATTGCCTTTGTCCAAGTTAGCTGACACCGGAATCCTGAGGATGGGAGAAATGTCCGTTTTCTGACCCACTAGCGATGGGGAGAATGTTACAGAAGAATAGAGAAACATATCAATTTTACTGTCATAGACAGCCACCTTGAACCCTTCAAGGTTCAACATGGAAAAAACTGACATTAAAAGCATACAGTACAAAAAGTAAATAAGATACATTAAATGTAATACCAGATTCACACTACTTTGAAAAAAATTTTCAAATTTAATTCAGACAAAAAAATTAAATCTCGGATCAGTTATTTTAATCCCGGGAAAAAAACACCGGGATCCTGGGCTGCAAACCCTTATACTGAGGGCACTTATGAGTGTTTTCAATATCAGTCATTTAGGGAATATCCAAAGGTAACCAGCAACATAGAGTAATAATATTTATTTACACTTATATGAACTTGATATACAGTATAATTATTTTTGGCATACATATAATACATTGACTGTTAAATAATTTTGGCAAAATTATTAAGTTTGACAAAGTTCATTTTATTACAAATTTTATACTTTGATCAGTTTACTTAAGTTCGTGTAAGACCATTAGTGACATAAATACTGTTAATTGTCTACACCTATTTTTTATATATTTTATACTCATTGCCATAAAAATTTGAGCAACAAGTATAAGTCATAAAAATTAAACGAAATTTCACATTTCACATATTTAAGTACTACTTTGATATAAGTAAGTGATTAGAAAATCAAAGAAAAATGATCATTTGTTGTAGAAGAAAATACACATTAACGGAATATTTTAATACTTTCTTGGATCCTCTCTAGCGCGAATGCACGGTGCGATACGAGCGGGCTTTGAAGCCTACAAGTTCCGTATGATATCCAAAAACATCTCATTCCACCGTTGCTATACATTCTCTTCTACTTCGATCACAATCATAGGTTGTCCAATTTTCCTCCCCATGTATCCCAGATATACTCGATTGGGTGACGAATTTGGGGATTGAGCAGGGAAAGGCAGGGTGGTAATGTGGCGGGGAATCTTGTGATATTCTTGCTGTTTGTGGGCGAACAGTGTATTGTTGAAAAATAAGTCCTGGGAGCTCTGCTATGATTAGCAACACATGAATATGAACAGTGTCATGGACGCTCCTCTGGACCATGGATCAATGTTAGAGGTGTCCGTGTACCATCACACCAGCTGTGGGAGTGGTGTTTCGCTGTAACGTGAAGGGAAGATTGAATCGTTCACCAACGGCCCCCCACACAGGCTTACGATTGTCATTACTACCCCCATTGAATTTGGATTTGCTGAAAATTACCTGGTTCCATTCCATTACATTCCAATCCCGTCGCGTGCCGCACCACTCCAAACCGAGGCTTCGGTTGATGGGTGTTATTGATAGCAATCGTAATGAGTGCTGCGATACCAGATTTCCTTCAGCCAGGCGACATGCGATGGTTCGGGAAGACACAGGGGTCCGTAATGAAGGTATTCCCTGTGTCTGGACAGCGGCCAATGAGGCAGTTGGTTCTACGTGTGCGTGTCGTGTGACGTGACGCTCTTTTTGATGACTGATTTGTCGAAGACATCCTGAGCCTGGTCGTCATGTAAGTGATGTATCTTCTGTCTACTGGTCCCAACACCTCCACACAGTCAAAACAGAATTTACCACTTAGATTCCATCCTTGAGATGAATCCTCCCCTCTCGAAATACGACAGCTGCTTACATTGTTTTCGATGGTGGCGTAGCGGCGTTTCTCTACCTCAGCGTTTCCTTTGCAAAGGATTAAGTATACTCAAACAAGCTCTGCTTACCAGTTTTACAGTCCAAGGGGAACTAAGTTCAATGCCCGCTAGTGGCATTACGCAATGCGCAACTAAGCTGCATTTCCAATCATTATAATATCTGCCCAACATATACCTTCATGTCAAGTTTCAAAGTTTGATTAAGATTACGCAATTACTTCTTGGTGCAAAAATTTTAATGGCAATGAGTGTATAATTCTTATAAAGATATTTTACAAAAGTTTTTATCTGATTTAGTGATTTAAATCTTATACATGTATAATATTTTCTACGTGTGTGTTCCTCATAAGTCGAAAATAGTATTTTGGAGAAATTCGTTAACTAAGAGAAAACGGTTCATAAAGCTGGCTTAAGCCCAAATTACTGTCATCAGTCTGTAACTAGAGGAAAGCATAATGATCTATATTCATATTTTTAAATATCATTTTCTGACAGGCTTCTTGTATGATTCTTGAACAGTCTGTAACTCAATATAATGAATTTGTATATAATATGTTTTTAGGAGCTTGCTAATAAAAATGGTTGTAAGAATGAAGTCCATGGTTTTTATGAATGATAGTAGCGAATTTAACTAAAAAAATATGAAAAAATATTGATAGCTTCAACTTTTACCTGAAATCAGCGTTTCTCAAACTATGGGGCACACTCCTCGGGGGGCGTGATAATCCTACGAGGGAGGTGCGAGTATTTTAAAAAATCAAAAGTAAAACATTATTTTTTTTTTAAAAAAAAATTAATTTACTGAAAGGAAGCAAAACACAAAATACATTCTGAAATAATAAATAATAAAATACACATTTACACTGATAGTAATATGCTTATTAATTTATCATTATTGTAGAATGTATTTCATAATAAATTTATCAGAAGTAGATGAAAAATAAGTTTAATAATTAACACTGAGTCCAATGGGATTGTCATATGTAAAAATTTTACTCGAAATTTAATATTTTTGTTGATAATTTGTGCTGCTTTAATTAAAGTCGTATTGAAGTTTTCGTATCAAATTACATTATTATTGCAATGGATACAAAATTATTGTTTGGGAGAGGGTGCGAGGAAAATTATGTCGTGAATACTGAAAGTTTGAGAAGCATAAAAGTCATACATACTTTCGTAACTTTCTATGTACATTTTGTGCAATTTATTCATCTTCAATAGTTCTTGGAGAGAGAGAGAGAGAGAGAGAGAGAGAGAGAGAGAGAGAGAGAGAGAAATTTCTTTCATAATATCTAGATAAGTGCAGTAATATCCAGAAGTCTTTTTCTAAAGCTACAGAGATTTGATTCATTAAACGCACCTTGAGATAAATGAGCAAGTGCATTTTTTTAGAAAACGGACGATTTCGGCAATCTTATCACGGAAATTCTCCATCAAACCATCACACAATTTGTTCCACAATAATATACATTACGCGCCTGCTCTGATTCGGCTACATATAACTAAACTATCTTTATATGTAGAGGATATGACGTCTGTTAAGATGACTCCTAAAAAAACAGGCAGTGAGACTGTCTGTACGGACTTCTGGACTTTAAACTTCTTGGGCGATAGTGAGCTGTGTTGTGCATTTACTCCATCTGTTTGGTTTCTGGATCACTTTGGAAGACCCAAGATTCATTCATTGATATCAAATAACTAAAAAAAATTGAGTATAGAGTCTGAAGCATATAAAACTTCCCAATTTTTATTGGTTGACGTGGTGCAGTGCTTTTCAAAGTTTCAATATTCGCGACCTAATATTCAATCATAATTTTTATCGCCCCCCATGCAGCAAAAACAATGTGTTTAATTTAATAATATTATACTTTGAAGCTAAAACTACGATACGATTTTAACCTCTTAAATGCCACCGGCGTATATAAACGTCTCTCTCGGCCAGTGTTAATTTCTCCAAACGTATATGTACGTCTTTCCGAAATACGATCTTTTCTGTGCACTACTATCCATAAAATTATTCCGCAGTCTTTGGAATACAATAAAAGGACCTTGCTAATATGTTTGCGAACGATTTACTTATTTCAGATTATTTGCTTCTTTATTCCCCTCCCCCAATACATCCCTTACGACCGCCTACGTAGAAAATGGTTGGCATTGAGAAAAGAATCACGCACCTTTTAATCGGCAGTTAAGTGATTAATTATAAACCGTACAAATTATCAAAATAAGTGTTAATTTTATATATAATTTATGTTTGAAATCCCATGGGGTCACTAGTAACTCCCCTCAGGGGTCTCACCTTCTTTAGGTGAGTACGGGTGTCACAATCCCGAGGTGCCCTTGTGATCTTTTCCTTTTCCCACGGGGTTTACTGTCTTTGGTAAACATGGGCTTCACGAACCCGGGGTACCCAAGTGATCCTTCTCTGTTTTCGACCCTCTTTCTAGTCATTCAATTCATTCTTTCTTTCTCTTCCCGTCTAGACCACAGATATTAAAACAAATGTTTGGCGCAGTATAGCCGAAATCGGCTCATGCGCCAATAAACCCCAAAATCACTCACTCACTCACTGGTAACAATTAAACTTGTTCTTAACTTAGTTTTGTTAAATTAATTATAAAATACATATTGTTTAGCACTGATACATTTATAAATGTAATATATCAGTGTAAATGTGTATTTTATTTTTTATTATGAAAGAAAGTATTTTGTTTGGTTATTTTTAATAAATATAATAATTTTTTTTAAATAATCGTTTGTTTTCGACTTTTCAATATGCTTACGCCCCCCTTGAAGAGTTGCCATGCTCCCCAACGGGGGCGCACCCCACAGTTTGAGGAACGCTGACCTGGTGTGATGTTTAAGATTGAAGATTAGGATACCAGCTCAGGAGTGGTCATTGTCAGTTTACTATAAAACTCAGTTTACTTAAATTACAATTCCTGAGGGCAATAGATCTTGTGTTGTGTGCTTCAAAGTACGATGCTCACAAGAAAATCAATTCGTCAATGATTAATAATAAAACACTATAAACAATTTCTTCATAACTGAGAATAGTTAATTTCCCCACTATTGCATCATTTTTAACTGATCCTTGAAACAAATTACGTTTTCTTCAGAATCATGAAAAAAAAGTATTTTTATAGAAAAAATAAGTTTAGATTTTTTAAATAGTCAGTGTTACTTAATTATTATTTTTTTTAATTTGAGAAATATAAGCATCCCTTGATTAACAAACAATACTTTGCACTTGCTTATAACTATAAGATTAAATTGTGTAGCATTTTTATTTATCATTTCTATATAGATAACTGAAATTTAGATTTCTTTTACAGTAAATGCTGATTTAGAAGCTGCTGTTTCCATATTATCTTAAGAAAAACAAATTAATGAGTAAATTATAAAGTAAGATCCAATTATATTAAAAAATATGGGTTTTTATAGTAAAAAAAGTTATTTTAATAAAAGAAGGTTTTGTTTTTTGTCAATAGTATGTGGTCGTTTAATTTTTCTTACAATATGGATTATAGTATTGGGATATTTTGTAGTTCAAATCAGAGAAATACGCACGCACATATCGCGTTTATAAAAAACCATTTTGATGATAGTTTCACTTTATTTATTTTTTCTAAAAAAGGACAAGTAAAGGAAACAATGTATTACTTTTCATAATGTATTTGATGTACTTTGAATAGGGAATATAAAAAGAATTTCTCGCATATAATCCCTTAATAAAAAATATTAAACTAAATAGTAGCAGACAGAAAAAAAACAGACTGTGCTTAAAATATCAGAATTATGCTTTTCATTACCATAAAGCTTTATTCCCATTTTTAAAATTGTTATACAATAAATGTGTAAAATATTCAATACGTCATTTTTTCCAAAAAAAAAATGTTCTTTTTCAATATACTCGGCCGTATAAACACCCACATGAATGAAATCTTAAAATAAGTAAAGGAATAAAAATTAATCATTGGGAAAATTATTTCGTATTAAATTGGATTTTTTAGTTTTTAATAATTTACTTTCGAAAATGGAAAGTAGTTTTCTATTTGACCACCTTTTCATATAAAGAAACAAAACTAAAAGAAAAATAATATTTTTATTAAAGTTTTGCTTTTAATTTTTTTATTTCCAAATATGTATTGAAAAGGAAGTTTTTTTAAATACATATTTAATCTAGAATTAATGAACTTGATGATTTTTTAAGCTGCTGTGAGTCATAATCACAATAAAAATTCTATTGCAGCCAATGTAACCATGTTTATTTTCTTTTCTTAGAGACATTAGCATAATTTCAAAATTGTATTACAATATATGTATATATATGTATATATAAACTGGTTTTAGATAACTATTCTTTTTTATCCTTGAGATTTTGAGAGCAATATCTTAGAAGTTGTTGAAAATAATGAATACTCTGACATCAAGAACTGGTCATGCGCATCGTTTTTATTTGATATTAAATGCAATATGGTGATTACAATGGTCTCTCAAGACCAAACGGTAACACAGCATTACTGAATTGAGATTTTGAAAAAGCTTAGAGAAAGAGTGACAAAGAAAAGCCAGATATGCGAATCAACAACACGTGGATTTTGCTTCAAAACAATTCCCCGATACACACTTCTCTTTCTGTGAAACATATCATGGAAGACAAATGCATTATTGTGCTCGATATTCCACCGAGCTCACTAGATCTCAACCCATACGACTTCTACCTGTTTTTTTAAATTAAAAAATTCATTAATGGGAACACATTTTCAGTCTGTAGTAGAAGTGAAGGCAAAATCGGCAGATTTACTGAAGATGGTGACACCTACTTACACACAACACTGCTTTGAACGGAGGAAAATTAATATACAGCTATGGATTGGTAGGGAAAGGGAAGTCTGTTGAAAGGTTCTAAAATTAATTTGTGTATTGTTTTCAATAAAGCTCATTTTTAAGCTAGTCTGGTCACTTAATTGTCCTACCTATTATGCTACTGAAATTTCAATCTATAACAGAATTAAGATAAATAATTAAATAAACCAAACAAAAATGAAATAAATCCAAAAACTTTTCATATATTTAAATTTAAGAGTAAAATCCTGTTTAGTGCAATCGCATTCATAACAAAATCAAATGATACTTTTTTTACAGTGCTTTTTCTGTGTATGTTTAAGAAGCTTACGAAAGTTTTCATAACAAAGACAATGAAAATAAGTCTAAGAAACTCAAACAAAAGTAGTTTTACAAAACTGTATTATAAACGAAAAGAAATTTTCAGAATATAGAGCGTATAGGAAATAATTATTAACTCAAACATAAAACTTATATTATAGACATTTTATATTGATATAGCAAACATTATGAAAAAATCAGTGTACCGACAAATGCAAAGGATGTTTACATATGAATTTCTAAGAGTAAAAAAGAACATGTTACTGTGTACATAAAAGAAGCTAACAGTATCCTGATATAACATAATATTAGTAGCATTTTGACATGAAGTGCGTATGCATCTATTTAAGAAATAATTTTATAAAATGAAAATTGAAAAACGAAGTAGGAGATGCTAAGGTAGACATGAAATAAGTGACTTATAGTAGCGCATGAACCTATTTCCGTGCATCGTTGCTTACCACATGTCAGCAAAGATTTTGTTGTATTTTTGTATGCAACATTCATAAAAATTTCAAAACCTAAATGCATGATCGTCAAGGTTTGTTAAATATAAAGGGAAGGAGATAATCGTCAAGAGATACATGATAGAGCAATATCCTGAAAATCACCGTGGGCCTTAATGTTCCATTCAAAATTATTTGCAAGTTATGGACATATTTTATTGAGACTAGATCTGGTAATAGAATGTTTGTTGTTAATGCTATCCAAGAACAACACAAACAATGATGGTCAATATATGATTTCTACAGTGGGGAGTCACCGTAGTAAAACCACCTCTCGGAATTCATGAGATCATAAGAATTTTATTTTAAAAAGTAAGCTCTTTTAGAAAAAAATCATGACAAAGTTTGGTTTTCAAAAGGAATTGCTGTTTGGATTTCCCTCACTTCTACTAATATAACAGTCCACAAAGCATGATACTGGGGACATAGACATCGAGCTAATAAACAGTAAAAAATCATTCTAATCACTAATAACATTGGCGCCCAACTTGGGCGCCAATATAAAGTATTTACCGTGAAATCCGTTTATGATTGGGAGTTAGAATGGATACCAGCCATAATCAAAACAAATAAAATTTATTAATCCTTTTATAAGTCTCACAAACCCAGGGAAGGAAATGCACATATATATAAAGTATTAGAGCCAAAGCGAGGAAGATGAGATGCTTAATATTTAATTATAAGTAGAAACACTTACGTTTGGTAATAATTGTACCTACTACCTCAAATAATCGACTTCTAGTCGATTCTTTCTGATTTCGATATCTTACTGACTGAACCGTCAATTATCAGTTTTATATATTAATTAATTAATCGACGAGTCGCTCTCGTCTAGCTTTCAATTACTTTAAGTTAATCGCTAACTTCTATAATCTAACTCCTAAACTCTCTCTTTTCTCGAAACTAAAAGTTAATGCTTAAATACACGACATGATTTAAATCGATCGCAGCTTCTTCTTCGGGAGAAAGTTTTCAATTGGGCAATATTTAAATTAAAAGAATTTTCCCAAGATTATTAGTAATAGGTACGCGAATAGACCCGTTACAACGCTGAAGTGAAGATTTTGAACATCGACATATTTAATGATTTAATTTATTTTCAGATGTTAGTGGCAACAAGACTCGAACTCTTAATTTGATTGAAATAATTCAAAATAACTTGTCCACTATCGATAAGCTATAGGTATTGAAATATCTAAACTTCTAGCACTTTGTTATATAATTGAATTTTCCTATTAATAATACATGTGCAACGAAAATGCAAGAAAAAAATCATTTCTAATTCAATATAATAGGTAAGAAAATGAACTTCGCTACTGTTAGCAAATAGTTTAATCATTCAAGTAATTAGATAATGGCTCCATTAATAAAATGTTTACTTAGTTTACACATTTCCAACAAAAGGGTATGTCTGGAAATTATATATAATGAACATATTTGTAATTTCTTTTCACTTATTACAGGGAATATAAGTCATATAATTAAAAGCTGAACTACTAATTTAATAATAATACTTTAAATTCTAATTTATATATTCTTCAAATTTTATGTAAATAATTCTCAAAAACCTGAAGTAATAATCAGCCACTTGATGCTACCATATATTGAAATATGTGTCATTCACTTCATCGTTAATAAGAAGCATTAGATAATTTAGATTTTAAAAAAAAACAAGTCAATAAGCCAGTAGATGTATTTACATGTGTATTTGTCAACAAGATGTATTTACTTTTTAAAATACATGGAAAATTAGCTTTTAAAATTATAACTTTTTAAAGCTCACGTTGAGTTCAAGTTGGATATGTTAAGTTCCTTAATATTGACTTAAATTTACACATTTTCATGAATAGTGTTACGAATTTCGTATAAAATAATGTAAATAATTTGTATTTGGATGTGCAATGCCTTTATATTCCTCTATGCTACATTTATTTCATGTTAAAATTGTAATATTCACAAGCAACGCCGTCCCTTACGTTATAATGATGATTCAATGGGAACTTGGCGAAATATTGGTAATAGGGCCAAGTTGGCATCATTTTTAGCGACAAAGTTGGCGAGTTCGGGACCTTCTGGATTTTTCTAGAAATTAGTAGAGAATCCACTAATTTCACGATCTGTGACGCGAGTGCAACTTTCCAGAAGTTTCGGTCCCGGATATAAATAGAGCGATACTCGCCGCAACAGTCAGTCTGATTTCAACCAGCGAGTAGTGAGCACTATTTTGATTAGCGATTAGTAGACTTGCCTTGAACTTGATCAGCTCGCTGTGCTTGTGAATAATCATTTACATACGTGTATTTTAGACACTGCTTATTGTGTCTGAGTGCTGTTGAAGGTGTGAAATCCTTCTGTTATTTATATTGTGAATTTTGCTGCTGAATCCGTATTTCAAGGATTGATTTTCGACAATAAATACTCATTGCTCCTAAAGAATTGCCTTGTTATTTACGACTGATTTTGCATAAAATCCTCGAACCCCGTTCTAAGTAACAATAGTAATTTTAATTAAAGAAGGAATAATTTACATTATAAAGTCAAGAAGTCCTTTTATGATGCATGTATTGAAAATTCTAAATAAAATTTTTTATTGCGCGTATTTTTTTTTGTAAAATTGTATTAATTTTTTTAAGTACTAGAAACGTATGAGATGAAAATAGTTTAATATTCTATATAGTAAACATAATCAGAACAATATTTTTATCATTTTAAAAAGCTAACAAGCATTTTCTTTAAACAGAACACTTAAATAAGTAAAACTTACACAAAAGCTTAAATTCCTGGATTTGTTTTTAAATTTATTTTTTTATTCGGTGTAGGTTCAATTAGTTGGATCAAACTGTAGTTAACGTCAGTGTTTACTCTAGATGTCAGTCTAGGCTATTAAACTCAAATTTGATAAATTTCTCTTTTTGTCTGGAACTTCATTCCCCCCCCCCCCTATTCTCATTTGTCTTTTGCGATGAAACTTTTTAGTTCTTAATTTACTTCATTTTCTTTACTCTTTTAACTCTATATCACTCTTTCATTTATTTTTTTTTACTTCCAACTTCTTTTTGTGCAGTTTTTGAGGTAAAACTGTTTCTTCTCAATTGTTTTCCTTTACTTTTTTTATTAACTTTCTCTTCTACTTCATGCTCAACTTCACAGACAAGTTTCAGCAAATGGAACTTTGATAAGAAGTCATATTTTCATGACCGCTTCAATTGCACTATCGCTTTTACCCCCTTTATTGTTTCATTAAATATTAGGAAAAAATTTTTAAGGAATTTAAGCATGGCTTTCTCTTTCTTAAAAGAATATGATTTTAAACGAAACGCTTTGTAATCGGTGGTGTTATCATGCGTGGTTAGGTATATTCAGGGCACTTTCAATGATTTGAATCCTGTTTTTAAACACTTCTTTTGTTTTTTGTCTTCAACAAATTTATAATTGAATAATACAAGCATGAAATATTTGAGAAATAATTTATATTTAACAAAAGTGGTAAATAATATTTATGAATATAAGTTGTGACTTTACATGCATTAAAAAATCTTTGAGATCGAGTTTTTTTAAAATTTTATTTAAGTCACATTTTTTTCCATTCAAATTTACTGGTTTTGCTTTAATAAGAAAATTTCCTTAATACAAATTGAAAAAGTTTATTAACCTTTTATCTTTAGTTTGCATTACAAATAACTTTCAAGGAAAAATATTTCAAATAAATTTATGTCATTATAAATGAATCTGTTAATCTTAAATAATTCATTTTTTTAATCCACAGTTATAAAATCTCTGTTGAAAAACGCAACCATGTAAATTCAAAGCAGAATAATATTAGAGTGCATTATATATATATATATATATATATATATATATATGTATATATATATATAAGATATAATTCCTAAAGTTAAAGTAAAGAACATTTAAAATAGTTATTACTTGAAATATTATTTCAAGAATATTTAACGGTTTTTTCATTGTTATATTCAATTATAAAGTGGGCATAGCCTATTCTGGCTTTACTTGAGAGTTTCAATTTTGAGTAAATAACAATAGGGTTACAATGAAAAAATACAAGAGCAATGATAGGTGAACTTGATCTTTTTTTTGGTGCTGATTTCAGAAATAATACTGAAAATCTTCCATCACGTCACGTTCTTTTGAAAAATTTAATTTTACTTGGATTTTTATGCACATTTACCAAATATTTTTTACAGTGTTGAATTTCTACTCTTCGTGGCTGGTCTTCATTCAGCCTTCGTGAAACGTAAAGAATACCATTTTGTGACATTTTTACTTTGCCTTCCATCCTTCTCTTCTTGTCACAATATTTCTCTACCAATAGCACCACGTGAATCATTAACTTAGATCCTTATCTTGGCTTGATAACGCAGGAACTGTCAATGGTCTGGATTGATTCTGAACGTAAAACGCTGGAATTTCGATTCTGGTTTCAATTTTTCTTTCATGAGATTAATTTACTGTTGCGTAAGGGGGAGATTAATGGGATTGTGTTTTTTCCTGTGGGTTTCGTGAAGCATATCTTTGAGTTCGAGATGTTGCGAAAAATTTAGAGGTGACTTTTGTTGCAAATACGTGGAATATAGTTTCATTAATAATCGCATGAGAAGCATTACAGACTGTGGAAAACAGATATAGACCAAGACAAATCATAAGCACATCATAAAATCCAAGTAAATTGTCTCAATGATTTACACTTCTGGATCAAAAGAAAGAAGACTGCTTTACGATTTGGAGCTTGTATAACAGGAGGGAACCGAAAAACCACTGATGATTGTTACATTTGTTCCTGCCTTATCCATAGGTAAACCTCAAAAATTTAAAGCTGGCATATTATCCTGATGATATTCCATCGGCCATACGTCTCGTTCCTTACGGACCTAATATTCTAGTCATTTTGCCTCCAACTGAGTTGCAAAAGATTTCCAGGTATATCCGAAGCCAAGTTGACAGAGTGAATCTTAGTTGGTCCAGTTATTCTCAAGTTTATGAAAGATAAAAAATTTGAGATTTGCATGACAGTAAAAGAAAAAAGAAGAATGAGTTATTTTGAAAGATATCATCAGCAGATTTCTTCACAATTGCAAGCAACCTGACTGTAAAAGAATTACAAGGGATAAGCTGGAGAAATTTCAAGAGTTAGGTTGCTCCATGCGTATGAAAATACATTTCCTTTACTCATATGTGGGCTTTTTCCCGAAAATTTAGGATTTGTCAGTGAAGAACAGGGGGAAATTGTCCTTCAAGGTATCAAAAATATGGAGCGCAAATATCAAGGAAGAATGGGCAAGAACATGCTAGCCGACAATTGTTCGGTGTTCAATGAGATAGGCCTAAGATTAAACATAAAAGAAGAACGTCAAAAAGAAGTTTCAAAGGAAAAAGAGAACGTAATCATGAAGGAACTTTGTTTGCTTTGCTTTCTGGCGCATTTTAAAATATGCTTCAAACTTATATTTTTACACAAACATAATTTTTGCTACTCTTGATCAGCCATCTATCTTATGTAAATATCTTAATAAAAACAAATTAAACTTGTGTGTTGGTGAATTTCTTTTTAAATTTACACCATAATTGGTTGTAAAATTTTTAAATTTTAAAGGAATTTCTTATTTTTGTCTCGATTAAAACAGCCTGCGAGGTCTAGAAACAATGGTTTTCATACAATTGCTGTGAAATTAATTTGCCTCACCAAGAACCAATATTTACATGGGTTTAACTGAATAAAAACACTTTTGCCAAATTTCCCAGGCTAAATTGTTCGAGAGAATTCCTTTTCAAACAGCGTTTTAACAAAAATATAGATATCGATTTTACAGAAAATCCTGTCGTAACGGGAAAAATGAAAGTCCTTTTCGAAATCAGTGCACTAAATTACAAAAATCACTGAAAACATCTATTGTATATGTTTTTCCAAAACTCGAGTTTTGTAACTCTGTGTAATTCAACCCTTTATATTTTATATAGTGTTAAGAAATTAATTTTCAATGAATGAGCTACATACAATTTATCAATAACATTATATTTTCAAAATAACTAGTACGAACTTGTCATAATTTAATTTACCAGTTTATTACTAAAGAAGTAATGGGACACGCGTTTTTTTTTAGTTTCAGCAGTATCAAATTTATCAAAAAAGTATTGAGGTAGATTTGGAAGCAAAATGTTCGTGGCCATTACGTGTGTTGCTAAATATTTTATTTTATTATTTTTACTTTAAATATTTGTGACTTTGTATATGGGGATATTTCGAATTACGTGTTTAATATATTCCAAGCTGAATGATTAATTTAATCAAACATATAGCGCATATTAGTTTGAAGACTTGATAATTATGCTGGTGTTATTTAAATTAATCACAATCACTAAATACTAAAAATTATATTTCGAGCCCCTTGCTTAAGGAATAATATTAAAAAAATCCATAACACACTATTTAACTTATCAACTATTTTAATCAATAATTTTATTAATTATATTGTTTGTTAATTAATTTTTCATTTTAAGCAGCACAAAAGTTGAGAACGGACGTCTCAATCTTGAATCATGGTAAATTGAGGATAACAACACCAAAGTTGTCGCCCTACCATTAAAGCAGACACATCATACCAACGTGGAAAATTTTAAAACCTTGATAGGTTCAATGGGAATCAAAATCTTCACGTGGTTGCTTTGCACTATGAGTCCAATCCACAGCTCGAAAAATTATAATCTAATTGTTAACACAGCCGCAATTGCTTTATCGGAACAAGTTTAAGAAAAAAGGTGTTTATTTTAATTTGCTTAGTTATATTTAAAAAGTATATATATATATATATATATATATATATATGTATATATATTGCATTTTATGCTACATGAGACTATGGGAGTGACTAGAGAAAATCCTTAAAAGCAGAAATCTTTTTTATTGAATATAACTGGTACATTATATTATAACAAATCTATATTTAATAATAAACGTAGTGTAATACATTAAAATTCTTTCCAAAATATATAATATTCTTCAAATGAAAATACATCTTCTACTCTACTGATTTTAATCCCTAAAAGAAGTATAGATGAGCACCTAATGAACATAATTGAAAATTCATTACTTCATTTTGTTTATACAGTTCCTCATAATTTCTCTAAGGAAGAAAAATAGAGTATCCAGTATTCAAGATTTTTAAGATGTCCATAAAGGAAAAAAGACATGTTCAAGTACATTTACTAAAATAAATTAATTCGTCGAGCTTTTTACCACATTCAGGAGAAATCATATTTGTACAGAATTAGATAATTGGAATATTACCAGGTTAAAAATTTAATTTCTATTTGAATTATTTTTAATTCACCAAAGGCTCATGCGTATAAAGGAAACAAAATACCTTCTAGATATTTTTACTTATGTCCTAATTAACGATTTCCTAGATATGTTAAGCAATATTTCAGAAATTTTCGATTAAAAGAATTTTAAATTCTTCTTTAATTTATTGTATGGTATTTCTTTCAGGTTAACAGTAGCAATCTAGAAACTAGTTCCATTATATATAGTGAATAAGAATTAATTATAGAAAATCAATAAATGAAACTAAAGCAAAAATTTCTGCAGTTTTCGTAGAATCTGAAAGAAAAGTTATTCTTAATTATTTGATTTTTACATTATAATTTAATAAGTTAACTAATAAGCTTATTTAATTATTCTAAATTAAGTCATAAGAAGACATTTTATTATATTGGAGTATGTTTTTCCAGAATTAAATACAAAGCTATCAAAATATTTAATAGCCTTGATGAAATTATGCCAGCGTTTCTCAAACTGTAGGGCACACTCCCTAGTGGGGCGTGATAAACCTGTGAGGGGGGCTTGAGCATATCGGAAAGTCAAAAGCGAAGGATTTAAAAAATTCCAAATTTACTGAAAGGAAGCAAAAAACAAAGTATACATTGGGACATAATAAAAAATAAAATACACATTTACACTGATATAATATACTTATAAATGTATCAGTGCTGTACAATGTATTTGATAGCTAAACTCGCAATACTAAATTAGAACGAGTTTAAAAATTACTAGTGATTCACATATGCCCTTCATATACAGAATTTATTACTTATCTTTATAATTTGTTTGGTTTATGATTAAAATTGTACTGTAGCTTTAATGTCAAAGTACATTATTATTGACTCAATATATTTTTATTGTATAAAAGGCAATGAAAATTATGATTGAAAACTGTGTCGAAAGCATTGAACGTTTGAGAAGCACTGGCTGATGCCTTAAAAATAGATAAATTTGATCATAAGCTCAAGAAATATTCGAAACGAAAATCACCATTACGGATATATATTACATTGATTCCTGTAGATCATAGGTTCTCAATGATTACATTATTTCTGTCTAGTGTGCTTTGATGGATCGATGGTAGGAGTTTTGAGGGAAATGGATTTCATTCCAGGTTGTTTCTACAGCCATTGTATTCCCAGGTACTACAAGTATAATGAAAAAAAAAAAAAAAAGAAACAAAAAATTCCTTCACACGTGAAAACAAAGTTGATTGAAAAGTGATTGCTTTTTAAGGGCAAAGGCAGTGCCGGACTCATTGGAACAATGATTGAGTACGAAGAAGCAATTAAGTTTGTCTCAATTTTAAGTACACAAATAGCCGCGTCTAAAGATGTCACGATTACTTTTAGTTGAGTCAACTGGTGGAGAGGAGATGTGTTTGAGATAGAGCACTTGAGAGAGTGGTACAGTAGGGGTGCCTAAGACCGCGTAAATAGACTTGGGCAATTTCTATTCAAAACTAGCTTCCTACACTTTACTTCTTTTGTTATGTGCTATGTAGGTTAACTAGAATAGGAAGGTCCTAAAATATCGAAGTGAGTCTGCAGTGTCATGCTTACATGTTAAGGAAACAAGCGTAATAATATACTTTGTGTGAAAATATTTAATTATTTTCATGAATAAGCAACGAATGTATAGTTTTTTAAAGTTTTTATTTTACAGTTTCTGGTTTCTAGAATCAGTACCAGACCTCTATCTTAAATTGAGGGCAAGAAAACAAAAAAAAAATTAATTGTTGTTCTTTCATTATATTTGGCAGAGCAGAATAAGAACAATAGCAAATTTAGCATGTAAGTAAAGGGGCGCACTGAACACCACTGAAAAATTGGCAATTTGAGACTAACTTAGAACTGAAACTTATGAATATGTTACAAAATGTATTTCTATCCTCCACCATATTATTGTTTTATTATATGTTTTATTTATTGCATGTGTCTTTTTAAATTTCAAATAAACAGTTTTTACAACCTCTGATGTCGTGTTATTGACTTTCTATTTACGATTAAAAATAAATATAAATATAAGCAGATAGCTTGCATT
>BMAO01005901.1:0-14696 GCA_019973975.1 Trichonephila clavata
ATTTTTAATAAATAGCTCAATCCTAATCCCGGGACCAATTACGGGATTGAAAATATGACACGGTATTGCAAACCCTAAAACAAAACAAAACAAAAAACTTAATTTAAAGTTGTTTTATAATATGCCTTTATTTAACGGTTTTTAAAAAGAAATTGTACAACTGAAAATTCGCATAAAAACAAATGTTTTTCTAAATATAATATACTGAAGTATGTATAAAAATGCAACACCATGAAGGAATCGTCAGAAATAAATGTAATTTAATGCACTAACGACTTGTATTAGTACAAATAAATGATGAAATTCTTAATGCAAAAAAATAGTATTAAGTGTGTGTGTGTGTATGAAATCAGTATTTGGTGTAGCCACCACGCGCTGCAATAAGTGTTGCTGTACGACGTGGCCGGAGTGAAACAGATTTTGAATGTTTGCTTGTGGAAGAAAGTTCCATATTGCTTTTATGCGCAGCAAAAGTACAAGCTGCAGGACGCTGATCACGAGGGAGAAGCCAAATCCCACACATGCTAAATAGGTGACATATCCGGTGAATAAGCAGGCCAAGGAAGAAGTTTTAAGAGGTGGGCTAAGCAGAAGTCTCGACAGTCTTTGCAACATGTCTGCGTGCATTTTCCTGCTGAAATGTAGCTCTAGGATGCCTTGAAGGAAGGGAATGACTTCGGAATGTAGCACCTCATGGACGAACCTGTTGCTATTGAAGTTACCCTCAATTCGTAACAAATTGGATCTCGTCCATGATACGAAATCGCACCCTTAACACTACTCCCGGGTGTTAGGCCACTATGTTATTCAATAATGTGCTCTGGAAGACAGCATTCATCGGCATATCGTCTAAAACTAATGCGGCCATCATGGTCCCACAAATTGAAGCTTGATTCATCTGAAAAAGACAGTCTGGTGCCAATCAGCTTGCCAGGCTCTATGCACATGAGCCCATTGAAGACACAGGCGTCGACGGTTTGCCGTGAAGATTATCCTATATAAAGCCACCCTTGCACGCAATTCACGGGGTAGCAGACTTCAACGAATTGACGAAGCCGAAATTAGTACACTCGTAGAAGTAGACCAACGTGCTGCCAACTGCCTGGAAAAATCTGTACGGTCATTCATCGCCATTCGGAGCAAATATCGATCGTTGCGCGCTGACGTCACCTTCCGTCACCCAATGCCAGTTTTTCGAGTTGTTTGGTACTCGTTGTACCACTGCTTCCAAACTCGCCTCACTGTGGAACTGTTCCGCTGCACACGAGTTCCTATTGGGCGATAGGAGAATCCTCCTTCTCAAAGGCTGAAAATCCTGCAAATTACTGGAGACTGGCGAATTAAAACAACATATATTAGCAAAAACAAAACAAAATATATTATTTAAATACCTTTTGCTTGGATGACACGATGTTTAATTAAAAATTAGTTTCACTCATAAAATGTTGATATTCCATTAGTGTTTGTAATCACTGATCCTTTCAATAACAAAAATATCTTACAATTCGTACCACCATGACAACGATAGCAGAAAATATATATTTGATTGCTTGAATGGTATAAATTCTTGCTGAAATTTTAATTTATTGTTCTTAAATAATTTAATTTGTTAGTGCAACGGGCCATAAAAGGGCCATTTGAAGCCCATGGGCTGCAGGTTCAGTATCTCTGCTATAAAGCATTGCTGGTACGCAAGAAGTTAAGTGAATCTAATTCGAGGAAGAAAATAGAAGTGAGATGTATTGATGCTAGTTTGAGCTATACTTGGAGCTTTGATATCTAATCATAGAAAAAAACCTTATGTATGCAGTTCTTTGAAAACGGGTGTTACGTATATTTAATACAAACAATTATTGATTCAGCTAGCTTGCTTTCATTAGTTGTTTGCAACCTTATTATAATTAGAATTTATTAGAATAAATTTGTTTGTGTTGTATGTATGTGTGTTTTATAGATGTCTTTCTTCGGACTTCTGTTATCAGACGCAAACTAAAATTAAATGTATAATCGACTTATAATTTTGTCCAACAAAGCTAATAATATGGTCTAAAGCAGTGCTTCTCAAACTTTCAATGCTTGCGACTCAATTTTCAATCATAATTTTCATCGCGCTGTATAATAGGTGCAAAATGTCGCAATTTTACCTTTACTGTGAAAAATAAACCCTTATTTTTCACTGTACTATTGTACACCTTCGTTTTTCTTTGCAAGGTATCTGATTCTCTTGAGCAGCAGTAGTTGAGTAGGACAGTTCTCTGATTGTTTTTTGATCCACTCCATATCTGTCTCTAACGCAGAAACACGTCAGAATTTGATGGACTCTCGCTACTTTCGTTGTTGTTGTTTCCATCACTTTTGGCCTCAAGCAAAGCAACTGTTGAGTACATGGCACTGTTCAAAACGTATCCGGACCAAAGTCCGAATATCTTACCCTCCGGATAATAAACGTTTGGATAAACGACTGTTACGGAGTGACCGATCGTATAGTGGAGTTTTTACTTTTTAGCACAGTAGAACTATTATAAGTAACCTTTGCAAATTTATAAAGTCAATATATGTAAAGCACACCTCACACACAATGCAATTGAACTGAAGCACGATTTAAAATAACTCGTTGATTTATTTAAAAACATTCAAAAAATTAGGATTTTCAGCGCGGAGTCAGGAATTGCAAGAGAAATTTGAATTAAAACATTATAAATTAACAACTTACAAAATCAACACTTTTGGGAGAGATGGTTCGTTCGTCACTTCTTCAGTGGTGCAGCAGGCCAACTGATTTCTTTTGCCAGAACAACCCTGCGTTCTCGCCAACACAGGGCTGATCCGCAGTCCAATCACACTGTACCACCACATTTGGTGCGTAGCGCCTAAAGTGCGAAACCTCCATTTAAATAGGGATTTTTTTTGTTACGTTGTAACAACGACGTTCTACTGTAAATTGATATATTTTTTAAATAATCTTTTATTTTTTACTTTCTTTTCAATATGTTCGTGCCCGCCCCCCGTAGGGATGTCACGCCCCCGCTGGGGGGGGCACAGTTTGAGAAACGCTGGTTTAAAGTAAATGAAAACAATATTTAACAACTTACTCTTATTTCTTATTTTTCTTCTTTATTATATATATATAAATATATATATTGGGTGTCTCAGAATTATTGGGAAAAACCTTTTGGGGAGGTTGCGGGCATCACAATTATTCAGATATGCCCACATCCCCTGGTGCTAGGTGGTATTGCTCACAAGAGTAGAAGAGGAAACTGACCTGTATTACAGTAGTCATTTAAGCTGCAATCACCCACAGAACAGTATGGAGCATTTTATGTACATTGAGCTGCAGATATAAACCTGATTCACGGATTGGCGGAAGGAAGTGCACAAATCGCAGAAAAATTGTATCACGAGAGGCACCCACAAAGAGATGCTTTAGACCACCGTATGTCACAATTTGTATGAATGAGGATCATTAAGAGGTAATAGGCCCTATGAGATTTTGACACAAGCACACATATGCACATATATATAAAATACATGTTTTAATACTTTTGTTGTTGTTTATGCCACCTGATCGACAGTAACATCAGATCAAGGGCCACGAAATTCATCGGGCTAAGGGCTAGAATTTTACGCCTGTCTTTAGTCTAAGCTTTGAGCCCCGTGAAGGTGACAGTACGATTTTGCTCGCTACAACACGATAGATGGTGACACCAATCGGACCCACTGATTTAACGAGCACGTACTAAGTGTGGTATTTGGTGGCGTCGGGCATCGAACTCAAGCCTTCCGGTTCAGCGTCCGTTGCTCCAACCACTAGGCTACCCATAGCCCATCTAATACTTTTAAAACCATTCACTAGAACCGTCAACAATTTTCAAAACCACTCTTCATTAGAAATAAAAATAAGTACAAAATATTTATATAGTACCCAAACTATGTTTAGTAATAATATATATATGCTTATCTAAATTTAATTATAATTTTAATGGTCATTAAAACTATAAACGTATAGCAGAAATCATAATATTTACAGATTTCTAAATATGAATATATGTGCGTTAAATATTAGAAATATTTTTCAAGAAATATTTATTTTATGCTATTAATACATTTCACTGATATCTTCTATCAAATGAATACGATATTTAATTAAATGCATATACCATTTATTTTTTAACGACTAATAATGTATTCTCTGTGAAGCACTAATATCCATTCATACGTACTTTACAGTTTATTTAAAGAGCTATTGTTTGAAATAATTATTCCAATTCTAATCCAAGTGAACATGAAACAATATTTCATACGGAAACAAGGTAATTATATATAAATATTTATTTTAAAAATGGATAACAACTATTTGGTGTTGTTTTCTCTTTGCAGATTCTGAACATGTTTACATTAATTATAATAGATCTTCCCTTCCGATAATTCATAACAGAATCTTATTAAGTTTACGAGAAGTTGAGAAATTGCTATTTTGAAGCCTACCATTGTTTCTTTGGAGATTTTTCACTTACTATGCTGTGATATTATTTAGTTTAACAAAAGCCCCAATTAAAGTTATTTTCAACCTTTCAAGTATTAATGTCACATGGTGAAAATATGGCTGCCATTTTAATAATTATTGGAAAAAGTTTCCTTCATCTGTTTGTTCCTCATACACAGTTCTATATTCATGCAGTTTTAATAAATTTAAACTCAAGATATCTCAAAATATAAATTTATACGTAAGACTTAAAATTGAATTAAATAATATTTACTATATATGTTGGTAATAAGGTATTTAGTAGTACTTTTGATCATTTTTTCTTTTTCAAATAGGACTGCAAATTACAATTACCATTATAGGCCTAGTACATTTTCCGTGAACTGGTGTCACTTTTTAGTGTGTCACTATATAGGCGAAATACCATGTACTGCAATGTAATTTTGACGGCCAGTTTCTTCCCCATTAGGCAGCACATGAGCTCTGACGTTGCAAAATGGTGCAAGGAATTTTAATATATCCTGTAGCACCCAAGCCTAACAGGCAATCTTTAACATATTGCATTATCATACGACATGGACCCTGAGGATTTTTTTCATAATTAAAATCCACCGACTTGGACCGAGGTCGATCCCTCAATCTTGGGTCTGCACAAGGCCATTTTGATTTAAAAAATATAAGTATTTAAATTTATAGTAATTAAGATGTCATTTTGGAATAGAAATTCTCAAATATCTATTTTATTCTAAAAATATTATGTTATAATTTCTCCTTCGAAATTTTAGTTTAACCACTCACAAAATAAACAAGGCCAGCATCATTTACAAAATCTTCTGTTATTTTTTTTTTGGAACATGGCAATCTAATACATTTTTAAAAATATTTAAACATCATAAATGTAATATATACATGTTTGAAAATTTTAATTACTTTTCTAAGTCCACCTTGCAACAGTATGATCACAAAGTCGTTATTATCAGTTTTTAAGGCCAGAGGTCTAGTTACGAATCTCTGCAATTTATTTTTTTTTTACAGAATATGTGTTGGAAATGCAATGAGAAACGTTTAATCTTCTAACAAATTTTAACATTTTACAAAAGCAACCATGAATTATAAGCTAATTATAGTGGTCTCGTAACGAGGAAGTTATGATTTTCATGTATTTCAGATCTACATTTCAGTTAATTGATTATTACTTTACGTGCTTTCACTCTTTTTAGGATTAACGTCTCTTTGAATTCTTTTGTGATTATAATTTTTTAGTAACATTTCTATAATATTGTTATTATTTGATTTGATTTTTACACAGTTTAAATCATTTATTAAAATATTTACTTATTGTTTCTTTAAAATTTGGATTTTCTGCATTACTTTCCCATGTTTCAAAGGAATAATTTAGATAACCCAGAATAAGTTGAACTCCACTTTTCAACTAAAAATGGTATTTTTACATTTTAGGCTGAAATTTAGTTTTGTTTTCATTAAAATGTATTGCTTCATTTCACATTTTTTTTCCCGTTTCGATGAAATTCTGAATGGTTTATGAATATTCACATTTTTCTTCTATATGCATACACAAATATGTATAAGAAAGTTTTTTTTTCTAATTAATTATTTAATAAATTACCTAGCTGCATGGCCCAGCGTTGCACAGGCTCTTTCACGTGTGCAACTTCTTGCCCATATAAAATTACCTTTCCCCTTTCGGCGTCAGAAGTTTCTGGTGCATGTGTGAGTTCTTCATTAATGTCATTAAAATTCCCTTTCTCGAAATTTCTTCGACTTCTTTCCCCTTCGCTTAGCCCCGCGTTACACGGGCTTCCTCGGATGGTATATATCCTCATGCAAATTTTTCCTTTCTCTGAGGATGCTAGCATTTTGCATGTGCGTATGTATGCCCGATGTGAGGGATTTTTATATTTTTGTCATTTAAATTCCCGTTTCCAAAATTTCTTACACTTTCTTTGTCAGAATGGTTCATTTCCCCACCGTTCATCCCGGCAATGCACGGGCATTTTCCGAATGTAAAAGTTTTTTTTTCCCTTGGGGATATAAGATATTTTTTTCAAAATTTCTATTTTCGATTAATAACTTAAAAAGCTAATCGAGTTTTATTCACAAGAAAAAAAAGAAAATATACTAATTTATTATTAAATAATTAATTCTAGTAATAATTAATACAAGCAATACTGGTTTCATTTTTTAAAATTAGTTTATATCAATTTTTGTTAAATAATGAATAAAAAAAATTCTTACGGTTAGCTATTGAATGTTTGTTTGTTTTAAAATCGTAAGTAAACAAACATATCTATCTATATGAAGCTATCTTCTTATGAACTGAGGGCATTAAAGCACCGGAGACACTAAAAGATGGTAAATGATCCGAATCCATTTTGACCATTTAACTTCAAGAATTACAATGAGTTAAAAAGTTAATAATTAAAAATGCGTAAAAACTCGATTGGTCTGCATTTTTGCAACAATGCAGCCCCGGTTTGGCCAGTTTGGTTGAAAATCGGTTTTCGAAGCCAATTTACGTCATAGTTATGGTATTAACATTGTTACAACAATGCAGAATCGTGTTTTTGAATGTTTTTGAACATTATATTTTAACTGATTGCAATGCCGTTGTTTAAATGTCTAAAACGAATTCCTCAGATCATTTCCCGTATTTTGGTACATTCGGCACGTTTCTGCATGCAGCAGTTCGTGAAAAGGTAGCCTCATATACGTACAAAGATCTATTTCTTTACTTTTGAATTTTTATTTTGACGATGTTTGATTACACGCGCATATTCTAAGCTTATATATTTTTCAATCATGTTTTATTCTCTATTTTTTTTTGCACTTTCACGTGTAAATTTCTTACAGGAGAGAAGATCGGAATCGTGAAAAGTAATCTTAACCGTACTTCTTAGCCCAAAGTCCGGCGTAGCTATAGAAAACATAATAGTTTCCTCTTTTGGTTCTATTGACTTTATATATATTGGGTTGTTGTTCTTGGTTTTTGGTTTCAGAATTTCGCCTTTCTCTGTTATGTAGGATATTTAATATGACCATCATTTCTCAATTTTACCATTAATATATTTTTATTATTATTATTATATATCCACACTATACTTAATAAAATGCAAAACAGGAGTACTTTTAAGTAACTAAATAAAATGTTTTTTACATTTTTCATTGTTTCAATTATTTAAGTCTGCAGAGTATGATAAATTAATGTGCACGTCATAACTTTATAAACGCGTACAACAATTAGACATATTCAGTTTTAAAAAATTATATATTTTAGAATTGTACGTTTCCTTAACCTTTAAAAGAAAATAATAGCTTTTAATTCCGATTGAACAATATAATATACTTCAAGCATCTGTGGTTAATAAAGTAATTTTATTTAAAGGAAAAACATCGAACTTCAAATACTGTTTTGGTCAGTAAAAAGGTTGCATAAAAATGAGAAAAATGTATCAAGTATTTATTACTGAAGTTAAAAAACCACAGCATGTCATTTAAAAGTACAATTAAAGTGAAAGATGCTTTTATTTAGTAAAAATATTTCATTAATTTGCACATTTAAAAGTAACTTAATATCTCTGATGTCAGAATTTGAAGAGTTAAAAATAGAAATGACTTAGAAAAATCCTTATACTTTAATCTCTGGGAAATTTTAACTGCCCACTTCTATGAAATTTAATAACCTAACTCTTTAGAATGTATTTCTGAGTTATCCTTTATTTCATTTCATTTAAATAATAAACTCAATAATCATCATAAATAAACCTTTATCTGTAATCCTGCAACTAGTCTATTCGTGAGCCTCTTACTAAGAAAACTGTTTCTTTTAAATGTTTTTGCGATTGAAATCTTTCTTCCGAAGAAGAAGCACGGCTTATGTAAATGAAGGATGTTATATTTAAGAATTTTTTTAGGTACGTGAAGTTAGTGGTTAGGGGAAAATAGACGAATGTTACTCAGTGATTAATTGTTGAAAAATTAAAGATTGTTAATTGACAATTTAGTCAATAAGTTGGATAAGAATTATAACGACCAGAGGTTGAATAGCCGAGAACCGAAATGTGGTCCCTTAGACCGTTGGTAACCAAAGCGTACTAAGAGTAAGTTAATTAAATTCTAATTAAATATTAATTATCCTTTCTGCAGTGCTTTTACTCCTATATTTAAGAGAAGTATGCATTTTCTACCATGTTAAAATTAAGTGAAAGAAAAATAAATAAGAATTTTTTTCTAGTAGCGGCTGAATTTTTATTCTAACGCTCAAACACCAATAAACATGGTAGAAAGTTTATCACAATCCTCACGAAAATAACTATCCAGTGCAAAGTAAGCACACAACAGTAAAACATATGATTTTAAAAGTATTTTATTTACTTATCATCTTTTTTTTAAAAAGTTTTATCAAGCCCTTGAATTATCAAGATTTCACATAACTACTTAATTCTTGTTCACTTAGAAGAAAGAAATTAAATATGTGTGACTAATATTGTGTGACCAAAGAATTTACGATGCGAATGCGCTTATAATTAAATTTCGTTTCATCAACTTAGTAGTAAATTTATTTTAATAGGCTTGTAAAGTTTTTATAACCTTCAAAACAATTTGCGATCTTTTGCATGATAATGCCAAACGGGGATATAAAAACTTTGTTTATTTTTCTGATTAATTTCTATGTTCTTTTAAAGAATGCCGATTTCTTTTTATTAACTTAAAAAAATGCCTATTAATTATATTCTTAATAAGTTTTGTCGTTTTTAGGATTCACTAGCTTTTACTCGGGCTCCGCTCGCGTTGATGTCTTCAAATAACTGTCAAAGTTGTAATCATTATCATTAAAAAGTAAGTAATATAATATGGTAATTTTTTATTGCTTGACTGGAACCAAAAAAATTTAAAAATTCTAAAATTTATCTTAGTTTAAAAAAACTGAAAATGCAATTTATTATAATAATTAACAACAAAAATTCAATAACTTAAGCTATTAATAATTTTAAAAATCGAAAGTATCTACGTTTAATATATAATTTCTCTTTAAAAGAGCTCAAAACAGAACTGTATACCATATTATATGTCCTTCCGCCAATTGCAAATATGTGAAGATTTGGGCATTGGACACACCGATCAGGCTACGTATAGTTGGCCATGGTAAAAACATTGCTTTTCCAAAATGCTACCTGAAATGTTAGCTTTGTTAATAGCAACATTAAAACTGGGGATATTGAAATCGTTTGTGTTGAAACGGTAGGTCAGTGGAGATACTTAGAATTCGAAGTATGATAACAATATCCCTTTTCATGACTAATGTTCAAATATTGGCACCAAGTATATTCTGCATCAGTTTTGTGATCCAAAGCCTCGTTCCTTTACATAGTCTAGGAGCATCGAGATTTTGCATAACTGGTACATTTAGTTTTAATTGAAGTTTATGTGAGGGTACACCCGAAAGTTCACGTGAATTTTAGAACTCCGTGGGATATGAAGTACTTTGTTCTTTATCCATGATTGTATTCATTGATAAACATTTCTTCATTTCCCCCTCCCCCACACGTCGTTTAAATTTTGAATGTTGATTTTATGGACAATGTCATTGTTAGGCCCCAATATTGATCTTGCGCGCAACCACTGACCCCAATTTAAATTTTGTTGCAAGCCCGGGTAAATTTGAGCAATTAGATTTACATCATTTCCTTCTACATTACAAAATTCTTTGGAAGTAAAATATAACCACCAGCATTTGCGTCCAAACATCCATAACCGATTTTCAATTGCGTCTCTGCATAATGTTTTAAATCTACGTCATTATGAAGATGTACTCTCATATTCGTTTTCAGACTTAATTTTTTAAATTTTGCGCATAAGCTTGATGATTTAATAGAGACTGATTTCATCAGCGACAGGATTACAGGGGAGTTTTTGAAAATTCACCAGCCAATATATAATAAAGTTCCATTCCTCCTATAATATCTGTACTATCTCGCAAATCCTGAAGAGTCCGATTTAACGCTTCTATAGCTTTCTTGTGAGACATTGTACTTTCATCGCATACTAAAAGCTGGCATTATGGAAGCATCCCGCTTGAGAGCTATTTTTTCTGAAATTTCAGATGAGTGAATCTTCAAATGCAAGATTAAGCGAGTAAAGTCGCGGCTATACCCGAAAAAGCCATAGCAACTGCTATATCTCCTGGTTTTTCTGATGGTTATTAATATTAAGTTAAGCAAAAACGTTTTTCCGGTTCATCTAGGGGCGTCTTGAAAAAAGAGTGCACCACTGCCGGATTCTATTTTGCGTAACACTTGTTGGAAAACGTGACTTTGTTCTGGAGTTAATTGAGGTATAAATTTTGTAACTTGATGTTGCAATGTTATAAAATCGTAGTTTAATTCTCAAGCAATTTCATTATCGAAGCCATTTCCGTCGATACGTCTAGGAATAATCATTACAAAATCATGAAGCTTCTTCCCAACCATTTTGAAAACCTTTATTGCGTTTCGTTGTAGATGTGTTGATTGAAAGGTATATTTGCTTGTATTTGCTGCAAAATATCTTCCACCATGTAGTCTTTGTACTTTTTCCAAAAGGTTTGAGGATTAGAAAGACCGAAGATGAAATAAGTATTGCGTAAAGCTCCCTAATTTTATTCGGCGAGTGACATTTTATGGCTTCCTCCATAGTATTATCTAGTATATCTTCAAAGTAATTCTTCCACGTAAAATATCTAGGTTCAGTATAAGTGAAACATTTTGTGCAAACTATGAATATTGTATAATTAGATTTTTAAAAAATTCAAAATGATAAACATTCGAAAAATCAAAACTTTTTATGAAACTGTCAATTAATATTACCATAAAATGTTCAATATCACGCGCGCAATTCGCTAAAACTTTATTTCGTTTCCCTCTTTAAAATGTGGTAGAAAATTTGCATTAAAATATCTGGATTGTCAGAATAGAGAACTTCTTAGCCAACTTGGCGATATTTTTCAAAGTTTGAGTTTGACATTTAACAAACGTAATGAAATAAGCGTTATACGTTTAATAAAAAACCATTTAAAAAATTGATTTTTGTAAAGATGCTAAATTACACTGTGTTTCAATTCACTGTGTTATAAATGTGAGAAATTTCCATTATTGACCAAATGCATAATTTTGCGCCAACTTGGTGGGAGTAAGCAAAGTCCCACGGTTTTACCCGCATAGTTTCCGTTCTCGTAGGAATATGGAGATAAAATGTACCTTATGTTACTCGCTGATAATGTAGCTTTCCATTAGTGAAAGAATTTTTAAAATCGCACCAGACCTTTCCGAGATTAGCCGGAACAAACAAAACAGACAGACAGACAAAAATTTTAAAAATTGATTTTTTGATATAAGTACCGTATATATATTTAAATGCATTTAGTGAAAAGCTGCTAATTTGAAATTACAAACAGACACTTCAATTTTATTTATTTATATAGATAAGGGAATAAATCTTACAAAGAATTTCGAAAGAAATTTGTTGAAACTCATTGACCGATTTCGGTTACAGCCGATAAAAAATAATACTTATAATTGCAAATATTATGCTAACTAAAAACTATTAATACTCTCAATTCCATTTTATACAATTTATTTTAATATTTATTATAATATTATTTTGATCCTAAAGGCAAGTTTGTTATTTTATTTCAAATGTACTTAAAGAGTTCTTAATTTTATTTTGTTTTATGGTATTTAGTGTTAATTTTAAAGCTAGTTTATAATACTGGAGATATTCAGTTAATAAAAAATGTTTTTCTTAGCATTTATTTGTAAATAAATCAGAATTTCTCATTGAGTTAACATAGTACTGCCGATGGGTTTGCAATATATGAGAATATTCCATCATTAAAAGATTATTTCGGTAAAAAAAAGAGTTATTTTATATAAATACACGAATGAAAAATGATGACTTGCCTCTGAGTAATTACAGAATATCGTTTCTTTAAAAACTATTCTTAACGTCCAAAAGAAAAATACTAAATAATTTTTGTGAAAATATTTAGAGAAAACAGTATTTTCAAATTCTACATTACACAAAACCGTAATGATTAAAAATTACTTTTTTTTATAGATTTTGAAATTTAATTTAAATGTGGGATGAATTTATCTTATTTTGTAAGAAAGCATTTTCTCAGGTTTAATTAAATTAAATTAAAAGTTTCAATTTTTAAACCCAATAAAAATAGGTTTCAATAACTGATTCAAAAATTGGAAGAAATTAAAAATTTATTGATATCTAATTGATAAAAAATTGTATTTACTAAACGTTTACCCGTTAAATGTTAAAACAAGATATCAATCATTGGCATGGCCAAGTAATTTTAGCGCGTTTTTCACATGTTGTATTTTACAATAATGCAACTAATGAACTTTTTACTAACAGAAAGTAGTGTGTACCATACTTTAAAAAAAAATTTTTTTTTTTTAAATTTGTAAAAAAAAATTGTTTAAAAATTTTTTTTAAATAATTAAATTTAAATATGATTCGGCTCATCTAGGGCACAAATGCGACCAAATGCCGAAAACCCGAGGTCAATCGGTTAATTATTGTCTGAGAAAAAGGTACGACAATATATAGAACGAAGACGAAATTTATGTCCTAATAGCGCTTTTTTTTTACACTACGTGAAAAAACGCGCTAAAAAATTGATATTAGACTTATCTATTCAAAAATACTCATGTGCTTCGATAATCTAGTTGTCATGACGGACGTACTGATGGCTTGCAAGCCATGAATGCAAGCCCTAAGGCTACTTAGGATGTACCGTGTTGAGGGTAGATGCGCGGTAATCGTGTTGGAGCTCAAAGTCCTCCTGTTGGCGTGGTATGACCACTTCATGTCAATAACTGTGGGTATTACATCAAGTGACGTCATTGTCACTTGACAATGTCTCAGTATTACGAGGTCCGTCCCCATTAGCACTTGTGCTGCTTTAAAGTGCAACGTTAGTAAACATCTACTGAATCAAGAATATTAATTTCGCATTATATGGAACAATTTTCTTTTTGATATCTTTAACCCCTTAAGTGGTTTGCCCGTTCATCATATGTCTACCGAAAGCTAGCCATAACCATTTTGCCCGTAGGTGTACGAGCACCTTCTTCTTTCTTTGATTTGTGCATATTTTTCATTCTTATAATGCAGCGTTTCTCAAACTGTGGGAGGCGCCCCTCTATGGGGGGAGCGTGATAACTCTACGAGGGGAAGCGCGAACGAATTGAAAAATCGAAAACAAAAGATGTTAGATTAAAAATGTTATTAATTTACTGAAAGTAAACAAAATACATTCTGACATAATAAAAAACAAGATACACATTTACACTCTGATATAATACAATTATACATGTATCAGTACTGTACAAAATGTTTTTTACAATTGGTTTAACAATACTAAGGACCAAATTTAATAATTACCAGGAGCTCCACGAACTTGTCATATATTAAATTATGTGCGAAAATAAACATTTATCTTGTTAATTTGTACGGTTTATAATTAATTCCTTAACTACTGATTAAAAGTTACGCGGTTCACTCCCCAATGCCACCATTTCCCACGTAGGCGCTCATACGGGATGTTTTGGGGGAGGGGAGAAAAGGTAATAAATAAGCAAATCCTCTGAAGTAAGTAAATCCTTTGCAAACACTATCAACATCCTTGTATTGCATTCGAAAACCGTCGGATTAATTTTTTGGATTAGTACAGCACAGAAAAGATCGTATATATACGTCCGGGGCAATGAAGACTTTAGCTGAGTGTAACGTTTATATACGCCGGTGGAAGATTAAAGTGGTTCTGTAGCTTTAACATCAAAATATAGTATTATTGAATCCAATACATTGTGTTATTGTATTGGAGGGATGGGGTGCGATGAAAATTAAATTGGATATTGGGTCACTAATATCAAAGTTTGAGAAGCACTGTTATAATGAGATTATAGTGCTAGTGTTTTTAAAAGATGCAGTTTGTATATGGCACTGAAATACTTCTCATCCGAGATTTTCTTTCAGGTGAAGGTGGGAATTTTTCACTGAATGCTTTAATTAAGATTTTTGAAATATTCGGTATAGAACAGGGTTCTGACAAGGTAATGTGCAATTTGTTGCTTGAGTGGAAATGAAAGTGGAAATATTATCCAAACAAGCTAATTTTTCCTCTGCCCTCATTGTA
>BMAO01005902.1:0-67474 GCA_019973975.1 Trichonephila clavata
GTATATTCCCCTAAAAAGTTTCCGAGGGGTGGATCATTAATTCCATCACTTTTGTAATAATTGAGTCCATATCGAAATACAATACTGACTCATTTAATTTTTCAATTTCACTGTAAAGCTTTAGGCGAGCATGGCAAGTCGTGAACGCAGCAATAAAAATATTAGTGGAACTGTCTTTGAGTAACAAAATTGTTACTTTGAGTCCACTGAAATGCAGCTATTTCAGGAGTGGGTAGAAACACATCTTTTATCTAAGGGAAGAAAAAAAAAAAACTGTGTACCGTGATATTTAATAAAATATTTGGATTTTTTTTAAATGCATATTCTTCGTCAAAATATATATATTTATACATACATGTTTTGTCTATCAATATTTTATTAAAGTCATGAACCGTTGACACAAAAGTCAATTTACTTTTGTTCAGATTCATACCCGATCTGGAAAGAAGAAAAAGAATCATGCATAAAAATAATAAAATAACTTTATTTTTTTTGTAATATTTGCCAAAATAATAGATTTGTATACACCTTCCCCAAAAGATGTTTAAAGCTAATTTCGCGTCACTACGCCGGCCTAAATTTACATTGATGAAATTCTTATCTAAAATATTTTTTCCTTTTCAGAATATAAGATATATTCTGATTTTTGCTGTTCAGTTAAACATCCCTTTGGATAACCAGACGCTTCTTGCTTTATTTTTAAATATAAATCGATGTAAGAACGGAAAAGATCATTTGATGAGGACTGAAAATGGTATACTTAATAAATCTGAAGGAAAAAAAAAAGAATATATAAATATATTTATAAATAAAAAAAAGCATGTCTAATCCCCCCCCCCTTCTTTAATGACCTTTATAATTTTGTATCTCCTTTTCATAAAATGTGCCTTCGATAACTTCACCTTTGAGCATGGAAACGAAAGGATTTCTGGGAAGAATTTTGTAAATAATAAATATTTCCATGGACCAATTATTTTCGTAACCTTTATCAAATCTCCCTTTCCACTTACTGTGATGCGAACTTTATCATTTATCTTAAAAACGGGTTGTTTGACTTTAGTGCCACTAATGTCGCTATATTAGTTTTGCCATACATGTCCTTGGTTATCAACATTTACGTTGAAAGGCTCCATCTTAATGCTTCGATGACATGTGTGATTGCAACTCGATATAAGTTTTTCAATCACATTTATATACTTTCGAGTGTGTTGTATTCTGTAAAATATTTCGTCATTTTAGACATCAAGGTTCTATGGAAACGTTCGACAATGCTGGCTTTTGTTTCATTATTTAGTTGTAAAAAAATGGACGTTCATTTTCTTAAAATAGTTTTGTACAGTTTTATTTTTGAATTCTGTTCCTTTGTCTGTTTGCAAAGACAAGGACTTCCGTTCCCTGAAAATCTTTTTGAAGCCTTTTAATATGCTCTTACTCATTTTATCTCTCAAAGGTATTGCCAAAGCATATTTTGAAAATACGTCTATGTATGTTAACAGATATCTATACCCACTGTTGTACTGACTTAGAGATTGCAAATCTAATAGATCTGCCTGAAACTGCTCTTCCATCCGACCCCCCCCCCACTAATACACGCTCCCGCTTAAACTTTCGTGTTGCAGGTTTGTGCAAAGTGTAAGAATCTTTTGTTTCTAACCACTGTTTGATATCTTTAGTCTTAACGCGATTATCTAAAGCTCTATATAATGCATTAATGCCTCCAAAACTTGCAGGAGTTTTCTATATGGGCTCGATAAACATTACTATACGTGGTATTTTCCCTCCAACTTTCGTTAAGAAATCTCTTCATCCGATACAAACAAACAATGAAATAAAAATGCGAATTCAAATACTTATATATCCCCCAAAATAAATAAAAATAAGATAACTCAGACACACACTAGAATAAATAAATTTTTTTTATTGAACCAGGTAAATCAGTCTAAGAATTCTAAAGAATATAATAAAACCAGTGCATAATCATTTACATACATGTCCTCTCCTTTTTTAAAGACATTTTCAATCTCCATTAAATCAAGCATATCATCTCTGAAAAACTTTATGTACGGACGATTTTTATTTAAGCTCACAAAATCGATAGCTAACGTCTGTCAGTTAATATTGTACAATGCCCGTTCAAAATGCACATCAAAACAATCTCGTTTGCTTACATTCAAACATTCGTGTATTTCTGGTAAAACAATATCATCTTGACATACAACACTATCCAGTTTAACAAATAAAGAAATAGTGTTAGAAACATATTTTGTTAAACACTTACATAGAGACTCGAACAGTTCGTGAAGGTCATGTGGACTATCTGCATCGTAATAAAATGAATCAATTTCAGGAAGACGATCTACTTCAGCCATGACATATTCAGAAAATGTGTAAATCAACAGTTTGTTTTTCACACATTTGAGCACCAGTTCGTAAGAGTCACGTAGTGGGTCTAAATTCTCACCGTTGAGTAGTGCTCTTTCTGGGACGAATTGAAAAGACAAATCTTTCCTCTGGAGTAGTCTTTGGATACTCACGGATACGTTATCTTTATCGGAATGGTTAAAAACACAAACGTCTTTTTTTAATAATGAATGCACTCTCGAAGTCTTCACGAGGACGAAAACAGGAAAGTTTACTGTGTAAAGCAGTCCACACTTCAGGTTTCAGACATTCCGTTTTAGTAGGGTGTAAAATATCCCTATCGTCTGCTGCATAAACACGAATATGCACCCGAGTTTGTTTTTGAAATGTATTCACCGAAATGAATATCATTTCTCCTATATGAAACATATGGTCCGGAAAGTTGGCCATTGTAAATTCTTTGGAGTTACTGGTTGTAGCACAAATATCCACTTTTTTATTGAAGCACACTTTCTTCACACTGTTGTTCAATGGGAAACATTTGCGTTTCCTACTACATTCACCATAACATGAAAACATGATCTCGTAGGGAAAAAAAATTGTCGGAAAAAACAAGTAACTTCAGTGAAGAACTTTCAAGCAGAAAATGAAATATTTTACGAAGTTACCTCAAATGTCGTCATACTTTGTTTCAGTCACTCACAGTGCTCGCTCGTCCTATTTGCAACCGATCAGAATATTTCAAGCAGTCCTGTACAACTCCACTTTACGGTCACACCCCCTCCCAGAAGCTGAGTAGCCCTCAACTCCATACTGACTCACATTCAAGTCATTCCCTGTTCTGACAAGATTGGACACAGATAAATGTTTCCACATGCATCTTACATGACGATAACGGGGGTGGTCGTCTACGTCCATATTGATAACCAATCAGAGAACTGCAAGAAGCTGTATACCCCTCAACTCCTCCAGCGGGAGGTAGCCTTTTGTTGCAAGGTAAAGCGTTGGGAGGGGGGGGGAATAATCTTCCCTTGCGTCTAACAGGTTGAGGTTGGGAAGGGAGATAACCCTTCTATTGTACGATGGCTCCGTGGGGGGAAGGGAAAGGGGGTAGGGTAAGGGGATCGGCCCTCCTCTTTATCTATCAGGTTGAGAGGGGAAGGGGGGGAAACCCTCCTGTTGGATGATGGCTCTGTTGGGGGAAGGGGAGGGGAGGAAAGAAACCCTCCTATTGGATGATGGCTCCATGGAGGGGGAGTTTGATTGACAGGTGCCACGCCCATTTCTATAGTTTTCCATTTCTATATAGCCTTTACTGCTTTCATTTTAGAAATATATATCATTGCACAAATAAAATTAAAAATTATCAGCGAATTAAAAAATGTATAACTAAACAATAATTATTTATTAGAATCTCTAATAAAAAAAACTAACAGTTGCAATAAAAAAAATAGCTAAATCTTTAGTTTTCTCAATTTTGGGGGGTCCCTAAAAGGCGTAGAGCCCATAGACAATCACCTACTCCGCCTAATGAGCACTTCAGCATTGTATCTACCAATCAGTAGATTGAATACTTGATTTGAATACATTGATCTTTTGTACTGATACAAGCAACTTAATGTTTTTGTTGTTTTATAATATAAATTCTTCAAAAAATTTATATTCACTCATTTTCAAGTGATTATACAGGTTTTCCTCTAATATGTGTGCCGTTAACAAAAGCATTTAATTCATTTTTAATTTTCCATTTAATAAACAGATGTTTAACTTCAAATAATTTCCTCTTTCTTACACTCCCTGATATTTACTATCACATTGATTTGAATTTGGTTGCAGTGAAAACGAAAAATCAACCTTAAGTTTTATTTAAACCTTGCAATCAGAAAAAACACACTCAGAGAAAAATTCATAAAAAGCCAAGAAAAATATTCACAAAAATAACAAACCTAAAACTATTCTTTAAGAGTAGTTTTTTAACAAATTTAATTTTCTTTCTTCATGAGCTAGATATGAGAATAAAAGAACATTATTAGTATGAGATGGTACGAAAATAATTGAAAATATATACAGTAACTATAGCAGATATATATATATATATATACGCATAATTATCATGGATGAAATGAAAAATAAAACAACCAAAACAAAAGGATAAAAAGAATTAAGTAAACTACAAATTAAATTCCAAGGAAAGAACGTTGTAGCAAAAGAAAAAGCAAAGTCAAATATTTAAATAAAGCTAAAATATTGTCCATGTTCATTTGTCGATTTATTTTAAATAGTAAAAAAAAAAAATTGTCTTTTATGGCACAGTAGGAGACAATTTTCGCAAAAATCCGTTCATAGCAGATGTATACGCAACAAGGGAAATATGACTGTCAAATTTCAAGTCTGTTTGTCTAACAGTTCAAAGACAGCAGTAGATACTTTTATTTATTACAATCTCTCAACCCCACTGGGGATTTGACTTCAGAAAAAAACCTGTTCTTAGGGGATCTTAACTCAACAAAATAAACATGCGAGCGAAATTTCAAGTCTTTGATTCAAATTTTGTGATTATTTGAAATTTCTTAATGCAAATATCTTTTGATCCAACATTTAAATAAAGCTTGGCATAAGAAAATGAATGATTTTAGAGGTTTACAACTGAACATATGGAAGAACTTCCAATTTTAGTTCATAAATTCCAATTAAATTAATTTTATGACTTTTACTTTATGAATAGTTTATATACGAATTTGTGAAGATAATAAATGTATCATAATTTGGAGAGGACAGGCCTTCAATTAAAAAAAATAGAATCATCAAATTGAATGATTATTCAATATTTATATCGTGAAATTGTTGGAATTTTTTTAAACAAAAATGGAACAAGCCATTCAAAGACAGAAGAATATTATCAAGAAAGCAGTGTTTGACATAGAGAAAAAAGAATACAAAGACAGAACAGAGTTATTAGAATAGACTTGTATAGCATAAAATTTGTTATTAATAATGATACAGCTTGTAATTGAGATTCTAGAGACCACAAGAGCAATTAATGGATAACTCAAAAAATAAATAAAGAACCTGAGCTCAAAATTAATATTTTACCAACAAAACTCTTGTAGTATATGTGATACATCAAACACAATTAAAACTGCTAGAATTATAAAAATAAATTTTTTCTGCAAAAAATGCTCTATTTTAATGTTTGGTAAAACATTTCCATAAAATGATAATTTAATCAATAAAGTCTGAGCATACCGAGTTATATATTACAATCATTCTGAAACTATGTTACACACATGCAATGTTACAATTTTGTTTTAATGTAATAAAAATGCCATAAACTAAACTGAATTAAATATACCATTCTGAGAAAAATACTTCTTGGTCAAGCTTCAGTATAAAATTTCTATAAACATATAAACCCTAACAGATAAACAAAAAAAGTTATCTATCATTTAAAATTTTTTTTTCCATACATAGAGTGAATATGTAAAGTAGTTTTCATACATTAAATTTTTAAAAAATTTTCTTTCCTAAATGCCTGATCTTATAAAAAACACCTCCGTCCATTTTATTTTAGAAAAATATTAACTTAGTAAGGCAAAAAGAAAACTATCACTTAAAGATATGAAATTTACTTAAAATGATCCAAATACAAAAGGTTATTATAATTTGCTCTCTGTTTCTATATGTTGCATTTTTTTAAGCAAAAAAGTAAAAATATTCATAACAAATACTCTATGTAATAAAGAAACTACAACTTTCAAAGAGCCAGTTTTAATGGTGGGCATTAATTTAATGTAAATGACACCTTAAATTGAAAAAAAAAAACCTCCACAAAGTTATATTAGAATGATTTAGAAAGAGTATAACATTCTTTTAAAAATCGTCTTAATATTATGACATTAAAACGTTAAATAAAACACTCACATTTTTGCCTAAAAATTTCCCAAAAGTCTTTCTAAAATTCTCAGGTAGCAAATAATATATCATTGTTTGTTAGGCTATACAGTGATGGCTAATTAATTTCTGTAGTACTGAAGAGCATTGCAAAGGCATCCTAGATTGAAAGAATTAAAAAATAATCCTCAATCACTTCTGTTTTTTAAAATCTTATTATCATGTAATTTATTACAGAAATACATAGTCAAAAATTATTCACACAGTAACATATAACATAAATTTGTATAGTTTTTCTCACATTAACACATATCATAGTAAAAAAAAAAGCACTTGATTTAAAAATATCTACATTAATTTGAAAGATCAAAATTCATGTGTGAAACATATATACAGTCGACTCTCAATAACTCGAAGTTGGAGGAACCAATGAAAAGCTTCGAATTATCAAGAGAGTAGAAAAGACACAAAGAGAAATTTTTTTCTTACAAATTTAAATTTGAAACTATGTACTCAAACAACAATTGTACATATGTATAAAATTATTTTAAAAAGCCCATATCATACTGTATAAATATTTTACAGAAGTTAAAAGCCCTGTATTAAAAGAATCCATTCAATACATTCATACACAATCGTACACATCTCTTCTTCACAACAGCGGACCATCCTTTCTGAACACATGTGTAAGAAAACCACGTGTTAAATGAAAGATAAGGATGGCTGGTGATAGGTGTGGTTGGTCTATTGTCCACTTAAAGTAATGAAAACAACTAAAGTGTCTTTCCACCTGAGGAACCAGTCAACACAAAAAAAAGGATAGCAGATAAATGGCCATCAAAGATACTACATTACAGGGGAGAAACACAGAGACAACGCAATGCAAAAACTTGCAATCTCCAACCTCTTCATCACAGGACTGTACACGACAGTGAGTGTTCAAATTGTCGAGAGTTTTGTAAGATAGCATCTAATTATAGCCTGTTGTAATCTGGCCAGCTACAGGTTTTATTTCGAAAAATTGATAGTACCAAAACGTATTGCTTTAGTTTGAAATATCAAGAGTTTTTCTAGGGACTGAGAATATACTTCGAATTACTGAGATAATCGTATTATCAAAGATTTGAATTATCGATAGTTGACTGTATATATATATATATAATAAATTTTTATTTTTGAACAATAAAGGTTAATCTAAAACAATAAATAACCATATTTTTAAAAACCTTAAGTAATTCAAGTCTAAGATTGTTAATAAAAATAATAATAAAACAACTATAGCAACATACATATATATATATATATATAACAGAAAAACTTAAGTTGTGATATATATTGCTCATCCAAAAACAGTTCTGATTATGACGGAAAGAAATGTAACCTACAGAGAGTATTGATTATCTTTTTGTGAAATCACTGTTCCTGCTGGATGAAATTAAAGCCACAATAATATGAACACATAAACAGTGGGGTGGGGGCAGATTAATCAAGAGAAATGATTGCAATTAACTCATTCATGCCAAATGTGGGAAAATGCATGTTGCATGCATGACAATGCACCAGAATTAGGATCTGTTTCTAAATATATATAATCTGTGTTAACCCACACTATTAAGTGTCATCTGCAATGGTGTGGCATTTTATAAAGAGCATCTACAGCACCAATTACCTTGACTGTACACTCAAGCATATTCGATTACAATGGTATCCTGAAAATAGGATGACAAAGAAATTACATGAAATATTTTCAAGATTCTGCTCCAACATTACAATGGTCATATTCAAGACTGACAACACTGCAATGAAATAACAAAACTTTTATGTCATTTGTGTTTTCTGCTAACATTAGTGTTTGATTTGAACCACTAATCTGTTCATCTGAAGATATGCCATTCATGCATTAGACAATTGAGATGAAAAACCCTCCCTCTTACCAGTCAAATGCTTTTATTCCTGATCTTTTTCTGCCTAGCAGGTAAAGGGGTTGCTGTATGCAACTTGAAGGGAAAAAAATCTGTTTTTGGGGAGCCCCTGAGAAATACTTAAAAATTGTTTTTCAGTTTTTTTCTGTCCTTACACAATTAGAATGCATCCCATTCTATTGAGAGTCAGCATACTTTCTGTTGATGTCAACAACAGTCTCTGTTTGTAGTGGTTGGTCTTCTTGATGTAGTCCACAGTCCTTTATGCTATTACTTTTGATTTTTTAGGAATGTCTTGGATGCATTAGGATTCTTAGGAACTTTCCTCTACCAGTAGTGCCAGGCCGTGCTGCCCTCTAGTGTCCAATTCCAAAGTTACCATTTCAGCCCTTCATATAAGTGTACAGAGAAAATCACAGGACCTTTGATGTTTCACAAGTCAAACCTAAATAGCAAAAAGAGAGATAATTTTAGTTTCAAAAAATTATAGAAATCAAAAGCATATAAAGTATAAAGTGCATTTTTAAAAAAATAATAATTATAAACAGTAAATGATAAAATTAATTTATGAACATAAGAATCATCAGAATTCAATTGAAATTTTAAATAATAAATGGGTAGAAAATTTGATGAAAAAAAACCATTGCTTGGTAATAACATTGCTGAAAAAATATGAAAATTTTCTTAACAAAATTTCCAATATATATATCTGAGCTACTACCTTATACCAGGGTCATCTTGAAAAGATCAGACAGCAATTAACTTACTAATGATTCATCAAAGAAAGGAGTTGTGACCAATTTCCAACCCAATATTTACGAATTGTATAAATCATATTTATATTGTGAGGTTTTAAAATATATATGGATTACATATTAGATTTTTAATTGCTTTTTTTCTGGAAAAAATACTATTTAAGAAATGTTCATAACAGTATGGAAGCATCTTATGAAAAACTCCTTGATAATCTTAATCAAAAATTAAAATTTAGACTTCTATAGCAAATGAAGAGGAATAAAATAGATTTTAATAAAATATGTATAGTTACTAAAAAACATTTTGCTAGAATTCGTTTCTCATTTTTTAAATATTTTTGAAACTTTGCAGAAAAATTAAACTATGTTAGAAAATTCCCTCTTCCCAAATCAAAAGCTTGAAACAGGTTGCAAAATTAGATAATAAAAATTTGAAAATAGATACATTAAAAGTCAATAACTTGCATGCAAACAATCAAACTTGGAGACTTTCAAAATAATATAAAACTAACAAGAAAATATACTGTTTTGCAAAAATAAACATAACCAAATATATATATATATTTTTATCCTAGGCATGACCGCCATCAGTCTATGTCGGGCAGCCCAATACAGTTCTGAAACACACACATAAAAAGAGATCACAGGGGGGTGATGTCAGTCACCTACACATGGTGCCCCCTGTTCTCGCTAAATGACTGATGCTTGTCGCCCTGTGCTGCTTTTATATAATTTATTGCGACATAACCAAATATCAAGAAATACCTTTTAAGCTATGTCAAATTTCGATTTGAAATTTTTATCTTTATTTTAAAATCCTAATTTAACTTTCACTCTAGGAGATAAAAGAAAACAACACAAAGAATGTTTTTTTCAGTATCAAACTTTCCTGTTTGTTCTATTACATTCAACAATACATTTAATTCACCAAGTTAATGATAATTAAGAGTGAACACTATGATAGGATCTAAGCAAATTTTTGACTTGATAACAGAATTAGAAATTATTAATAAAAAAAAAACATTATTAAAGAAATGTCTTAAGCACCTACACAAATATCAATTGAAAAAAACATATAATGAAAACCATATTCATGACTGCAGTGGAAAACAGGATACTTCGTAATAAAAACTGTTCATTTTGGTAACTCTAATACATTTTTATGTGAAATTACTCCAATTGTCTCATTCTCAACTGCAGTTAACTGTTAAAATTTGTTGGATATATATTTTAAAAGGTATGAATTAAAAAAAAAGTTCCATCAGTTTTGTGAAAAACTAAGATTTTGACCTTTAAATTCATTGTGCATATCATTTCAACTTTTTCTTCTTTAAATTTTTTTCTGAGTTTTCAGTTTATTTTTCTGAAGAATACCACTCAGAAAAATTATTTTCATTTTTCTTTTATGATCTGGAACAAAAGGAGAGTGAGTGAATATTAATGTCGCACTGTTTAGCTACTTGAGGGCTTTTGGTGATGGACCTCATACACCTGAGATGGCACCCCGCTCTCCTAATTTCCCCATTACATTAATGAGAGGATGTTTGAGCTTTGACATATTTAATGTGTATCAGCCTCCTCTGCATGATGGGTTTTCAGAGGTATATGCTTGAGCTCATGACAGGCCACACACACAGCCACGAGTCTGTTACTTTAACTGCTAGGCTACCATAGTCTCAAAACGAAAGGGGAAGATGAATATTAGGTAAGAATGATATATGCCATAAAGTTTGACTTCTAAAAATATTAAATGCAAAAGTTAGATGCATGAAGTTGGAAAGAAGGGATCTACTGGATATATTTGGGAAAGTTACAAGAGAGTATTGAATGTACTTCATATTACAAGGATCATGTGACAGAATCACTGATTTAAATAAAGAAAAATGAATATAACTCAGATGTTGATGAACTTGTGGGTGGGAAAGGTCAACTATGATTTCATTTCTTTTGAGATTGATGTCTCTAAGATTATCATGGATTAGATGAGTTTATGTCAAGAGACAATGAAAATCAATGTGTTTTGAAGCAGTATGCGTAAAAACAGAAACTATTGAAAGCATGCCTAGAATATACACAATCAAGGTAAAAGAAGGAATGGTATCTGGAGGAACTGAAATATATGATAGGTATTTTTTCCTGCAATTTAGAACAGATCAAACAAACTTGAATTTATTAAGGACAACATTAAAAAGAATTCCATTAGGATTTTAGATAGTAGGCAATTATACAATTGTCTGGAAATGAATGATTTCATTGTCTTTTAGTCCATGATAGCAATGTTTTAAGAAATCTAGAAACTAGTGCATACAAAAAAAAATCTAATGAGGGTTTTGGGAACTTTAAAAAACCCATACGTATAAGGATCAATTCCCTGGCAGAGTTGAATTGGTGAAAAATGCATGAAATTGTGATCCAAAAGAATAATATTCTATCTTTACAAAAGGTATCAAAAGGATTCTGTCTCCTTTGACAGAATTATATTTTCAAAAAAATAAGCCTTTTTTAAAGATTTTGTTTGTTTATTTTTAACATTCAAATTTGTCATTTAATTCATTAAAAGCAAATAGTTTTATTTGAAAAAGATTGAAATTTGCCTTTTAGATAGTTAATATGAGTTTAAATTAGTTTTTTGATATCCAAGTCTGACTTTTGATATATATCGATAGTTAACAGACATTATTGTGGTCAGAAAAATTAATCATAAAAATACCATTCTATACATTTTAATCTATATTTATTAAAAGAAAGCATATGTTGTTTCTATGTTTTGAAATTCAGCAAGTCCAGAGTTTATATATGAACATATCGTACTTGTGTATTATCGCAACAATCGCCAATGTCCAAGATAACTCGTCAAGTTGGCAACCCCAATTTCCCATGTGTCATATGTGCTGAATTGGTAGCCCTGTACTTCATTTCATGTAATGTCGCCAATAGGTTTCGAAAATACGTAAGTACCAAACATACATTGTAAATAACATACTCCATTTTTAGTTCTTACTTCTTTTACAAACCTTTTCATCTGATTTCTTTTGCATATGAGCCAAGTGATGTCTTCTCAAATTACTCCTATCTTTATAACATTTATTACAAATTTCACACATATAAGGCCTTTCTCCAGTATGGATTATTCGATGTCTCATAAGAGAATATTTGTCACAGTAAACTTTATCACAGACTTCGCAAATTTCGTTTTTTTCCTTACTGTGAGCAGTTTGATGTTTGAGAAGGTGTTCTTTGACCCTAAAACTTTTATTGCAAAATTCACAAACAAACGGTCTTTCACCAGTATGCATCATACGATGAACTTTAAGGTTATATTTCTGTCGAAAACTTTTATTGCAAAAGTCACATGTAAAAGGTTTCTCTCCAGTATGACTCATGCAATGACGAAGAAGAGATAGCTTTGTACAAAAAGTTTTGTTACATAAATCACAAGCATAATACTTTCCAGTGTGAGTTGTATTATGTTTATTAAAGTCAGCTTGTTTGATGAAGCTAATATTACATGTTTTACATTTGAGATTTTTCTCGCCAGTATGAGTTGTGAGATGCCTTTTGAGATCAAACATTCGATAAAATGGCTTTTTACAAAATTCGCAAGAATAACACTGGTCAGTATGAATTAAACGATGTCTTTTTAGATCGTAAGTACGACTAAAACTTTTACTACAAATTTCACAAATATGAGAATTCTTTTCTGTATGAATGGTATAATGTTTTCTGAGATCAAATGGCCAACTAAAACTTTTGAAACATATATCACAGATGTGAGGCATTTTAACGTAAAGGAATGATTAAAGTTGTAATCCCAAATACTAGGTTAGTTTTTTTTCTCTATTTAAGCGATTATAATAGACGTAGAGGCTTTGATAGGTTGACCCAAGGGAAAAAAAGCTTCTTGCTCCAAAAAAGTCTCCCATTTTTTTTTTTTTTTTGTGTCCCTTTTCTTAAAGTTTATTTAGAGTTCAGTGAAACTTGTAGACTTGATCAAAGCCTTGTGCTCTGAAAAAAGTTGTTTATTTACTTTAGTTCAGTTCAGTTCAGTACAGTATTATCACTGTACATCTGGAGCTCTGGCTAACACCTTATGCTCCGAAATGATTAATTGCATTATTTTCTTTAAATAGGATGCAAGTATAGGTCTTGATTTTAAATAGGATGCAAGTATAGGTCTTGATTTTAAATAGGATGCAAGTATAGGTCTTGATTATTATGTAAAATTGTAAGTTTTGTTAATTTATGCTTCCAAAGTGGTAGATGAAATTAGTGTATTTTGGATCTATAACTTGATATTTTAAAATCTATTGGTTGTTTTTAAAAATTCTTCGACTTTTTGAATATGCTCTATTGTATCACAATTCGCTATTGATGAATAAGACCATTCACCATGATCAGAGAAAAATTTTTTTAATGTTTTACGTTGCAACTGATATTTGTTGCAGGTTAAAATAAAATGTTCACTAGTTTCTGGTACATGGCAATCTGAACACAATGGGGAATCTGTTTGTTTAAAAAGAAAATAAATATCATTTAATGGTAATTTCTTTGCCCGCAGCTTATTAATTAAAACTTCTGTATTTCTATTTTTTGCTGCCTGTCTTTTCCATTTTTTAAGATGAGAAATATAACTATAATTTTTATGTCTCTTGCTCTTTTTCCATGTTTCTTCGTTTTCGTTTTTGTGTTGATTTTTGAAAAATGTATGTAGATCTTCCCAAGTAATCCAAGGAATAATATTCCAAGGATCTGGAGAGGCTTTAGCTAATTTATCTACTTCTTCATTAATTTCTATTCCTTTGTGAGCTGGTACCCAAATGAATGTAATTGATTGAGCTATTTGGAGACACTCGTGTAACGTTGAATTTAAATTTAATATTATCGTACTGGATTTTCTGTTAATATTAAGGATACTTTTTAGAACTGATAAGCTGTCGTCATTTACTTTAAATCACTAATGTTGTCAGCTTACTAACAGTTACAGTTAAAATATTACGACGGTGTCTTGCTTAACTTGATGGCAATGATTTTGATTTTAGTTACCAACGGAAAGACATTAAACTTGTAATTGAAAAAGAAACGTCAGAATTCTTTACTAATCAACCAAATAATTTTGTCAAACAACGACAAATATTTACATTTTGATTGAACTGGTATTGGAATGAAAAGAGCGCAGTGCTTTATCAATTATAGCAATGGGCTCAATTCATGTGACGTCACGATCACGTGATAAGGGTAGCATGTGACTATATTTACGTTTGTTTCCCGCTTAACTCTGATCTAACACTTTGTTTATTATTGATACGAGTATTTTGCTTCTGCATTATACCCACTAAAATTTCGTATTTAACTATATATGGTTGCTCAATCACTCTAAAAGATAATATGATTGAAGGAAAAAAAATCTTTTTTTATAATATCCCAGTATAAATTCGAGGGAACATGATTCAGAATGATGAAGCATTAAGATTTTAAACCATCTCCTCGCTAGTTATTTTATTCTGACCACTTTTTGAATATGCTTGTTTTCAATACCAACCATTTAGAAATAGTCACCAGCTGAAACAGAGATTCCTACAATTTTTGTGTTCACAAAAGAAACTTCTAAAAGAATTTTGGACAGATGTCTTCAGAAATGTAAATGCTTCAAAGTAAATTTTTGTTTAATTTAAATTAAATTATACTGATAACATACATAAAAAGATAAAATATATTTAGTTTCCTTAAATTTTACTTATTTTACACATCTTCAGAGTAGTTAATAGAGATATTTCTGTATTTAATTATCTAAAATAAGAATACAAAAATCTGGTATGTAACCATACATGTCGTATAAAAACAAGTACTATATGTGTAATGTATCTTACTAAATAATTTTACATTCTCATGGGGAAAAAAATTTTGAAAAGCATTCACTACAGATATGGAAAAATATCTTAATTTACGCATCATTTAAAGGTTTTGGGCATCTGAAATAATCTTACAATAAACAAACATTTGATATGTTTTATATTCTGACTTTCTTTAAAATTATTACTCTTCAAAAGGTTTGAATTTTTTTAAAGAAATGCTTGTCTCCAACATTCAGAAAGAAATGAATTTGGCTTTTTTGAATAAATTAAGAAACACGTTTAAAGAAATAGGCTTTTTAATAAAATTATTTTATAGTAGATTGAATTAAATTGTTTTCATGAAAATTTATCTTATACAGAAGCAGAAAATTCTTATTAGACAGTAGTTTTATTTAATAATCAAACTCATTTTAATATACATCAATTATTGACATTTAATTTTAACATTACATGAATGCACTATAAGTGAATAAAGCATTTCATGATATGGTATATAAATCAGACTCTGTGGATGTAACACTATACTATAAGGACAAATCGAGGATCTAACTGCAAATATTCAACGTGCATAATACCTTGTACAATTAGCACATCTCGATTTTTACCTTATTGATAATATCTAATAAATCTCTCAGGAAATCTTATGAATAGCTTTTCAATTTATTTACAACAAAAAAGTATTAATTTTGAAAATATTTACAAAGAGTATTAAATGTCATCACAACCCAAACAATAAAAGGATACAGTAAAAAAAAATTAAAGAAAATCATCTCCTAAATCAAAGATTAAAAAGCGAAAAAAAGGTCAAATTATGCAGAATTTCTAAAATTTTCACTTTATATATATCATTAAGTTTCTGACATAAAAACTTGAATTTTTAAACACCTAATGCAGTTAATAGTAAAAAATATTTTTTAAAACATTTGTATCTTAAAAGTTTCTGCGGATTTTATTTACTCTAATTTCAACACTATCAAAATTAATTTAATCAAATAAATGCTTTTTTTATATACATTTACAAAAGTAAGATCTGAAAAGGTCTTCCCTTGTTTACAAAGAAATTAATGGCAAAAACTAGTCTTAATACATTACTGATGACAAATTAATTCCCGATGAAATAAGAGTTTCAGTTGAGCTGAAACTTCTACACCACATAAAAGTTTTAAGACCTAGATGCATTTTAGCTTCTTTATATTCCATATTGGATTGCTTCAGAGCAATCACAGCTCATGAAGTACATAATGAAATGGCCCTTTTCTCTTAATTCATGTAACTTAAATTCTACAAGAAAAATTTATTCGACAGCTTCACAAAAAATATACATAGTAAAAATATTCACAAAAAAGAAATTTCATAAAAATTTTTATCTTAAAATTTGTTGCTTTTGGGAGGAGGGAAGGTTTTATTGTCCTCAAATTAAAAAAAAAATGTATGAATTAATTGTGTACAATAATTTTAACTTAGTAAAAAACAGGGAAATAAGCTTTAAATTCAAAGGACAAGTAATTGGGTTGTCTGTTAAAAAAATCTTGTATTTAAAATTAATTAAATCTACAAGAAAAACAGCCAGCTATGTGAAATATACTACACATAGGAACTAGAAAGCAAAAACAGGAGATAGCATTACGTTATCTACAAAACTTTTCATGGTATTTTTGAGAATTGTATATGGTATGGGCCCAGATTATAAATGAAATATCACAAGAATTTTTAAATTTCAGATCTCTTACAAGCTGGCAAAATTATAAAACCCACTTCTATACAGTCAACTTTCTGAATTTACATAAAACAAATTTGAATACTGAAATCATGCAACTTATAGAAAAAAGTTGAATAAAAGAAACAAATACACATATAAAATGGCAATGTGCAATGTAACTATTTTTTATAAAATATCTCTAAACACTTTTTTTCATGCCTTAAAAATACAATAAACCTTCGTATAACAATTGTTCATAACTGTAAAATTACATATTAAATACTAAAGCTTAAACCACCTTAATTTTCCTTACAGTAATTTTAATTAATAAATCATTACATTGCATATACTTATCACTACAATCTTTTCCCCTAAAATATACAAAGCATTATCTTCTGTTTTAACGGTAATTTTTTATTTTTTTTACACTGAACATACCAACACCTTAATGCACCCTTATATATATACTTCTACCTGTTACTGTATGTATGTGGGATTTGAAGAGGGAAAGGAAATATCACTCTTTTTCTTCTTTCCCGCCGGCCGAAATGATTCACACTCAAGCTTTTCTTTTTATTCAAGGATTATTTATTTTTTCATATCCGTTCGAAGCGCCTGTAGTGCGAGCCGCTGATTGGCTGTCTTTTTTTTTATTATGCAATTGTATGATTTCGAAATGAAATAGTTTAGTCAGTCTGTGTTCTGGCTCACGGCATGTAGCCGACGGCTGTGTTTTTTAGCTCTTTAAATGAATGCAAATTGTCCCCTAGATGTTAAAGCCGAATAAAATGTTTTTGTTAAACATTTTGAGAAGTTATTTCTCATGAACTCTCACAGATTGGGGGCTCGGCCGGGATTGAATTTTAGGGAAATCCCCGCAGATTAGTTTGTCGGCTCAAAAAACAGCCAACTGTCTCTCGGCTTTTAGGAAGCCGTTACGATTTTGTTCCGGGCTCCAGTTTTGCGGATTCCAGTATTGTTCCGGGCTCCAGTTTTGCGGATTCCAGTATTGTTCCGGGCTCCAGTTTTGCGGATTCCAGTATTGTTCCGGGCTCCAGTTTTGCGGATTCCAGTATTGTTCCGGTCTCCAGTTTTGCGGATTCCAGTTGTGTTCCGGGCTCCAGTGTTGCGGATTCCAGTTTCGTTCGGGTTCCAGTGTTCCGGATTCCAGTTTCGTTTCGGGCTTCATTCTCGCTCCGGCCCTGCAGTTTCCTCGTCTGGTTTTTTGTCCGGCACCGTTTCGCTTTTGGGTGTGTTCATCTATAGTCCTGCCTAGTGGACTCAAAAAATTCAGTGATCTTGCTGTATTGCGTCAGTGACAGTCTCGTGTTTCGTCAGTGACAATCTCGTGTTTCGTTTTCACCAGTGTCCGGTGTATATTTCAAGAGTGGACTACCTGAAGAGTCAAGATAAGTACTGTTTTGATTTTCACCAAATTTTGATTTATGGTGCTATGCTTTTTTAGTTGTGAAAAGTGAATAATTTCAAATCGTTAACTTGATCAGTATTGTTGTTCGATTATTGATATTTTTATTTGATCAATTTTAGAATAGATTTGGTAATAGTATTGATGTTTTTGAAAGTATTACATTACAGTGTTATATATTTTGTGATAATATGATATAATTCTTTTCATGCAAGTTTCGGTTGAATTTGATCAATTTTAGTATAGATTTAGTAATTTTATTGATATTTTTGGTTTTTTTTAAAAGTATTACAGTACTGTGTAATGTTTTGTGCTAATAGGATTTAATTCCTTTTCAAGTGAGTTCAGTTATTCTTAATCATTGTGTGTGTTAAGAAATGCTTAGAATGCTAATTTCAGGTTATTTGATAACAGAAAAAGGTACATTTTCTTTCTTTTAAAAAACGAAAGTAGATTTTATTTCTTTTGAAAACGAAAGTAGATTTTCTTTTTTTTAAAACCGAAACTAGGTCCACAGTTGTGATTTAAAAATAGTGTTTATGAATAAATTATGATTTATCTTGTCAAATAAGAATGAAAAATCTTTATAGTAAGTGTTAGCTGTTGGTATAGTACCAGAGTTGAGTAAATCTTGTGATCCACACTGTTTGATAGTGCAGTACTAGGTAAGCATTGTGACTATTGTGTTGGTACTACATTGCACGTGCATATTGTTGAAAAGTGAACATAATCATATTACGTATAACATATTTGTGATTATTATCTCTTTAACGAGGTATGAGCCATATAAATTCTAATTGTGTTTGAAAGGATAAAATTCACTGACTTGTGCATGAAGTCATTGCCTAACGCGCGGTCTAAATTTAACCTTGTTTTTTTTAAATCTTAAAAGTTGTTAGGGTGTAATTAAAAAGATTATAAACACCAGTGGTGTGCATAACAGTGCATAGTTCTTGTTTGTTATGGTAGATATTATTTTTCAATATAAAGGTAGTGTCTTTGAATGTTAGTATTGGATTTCTTTTTGTTTTTTCCAATTATAAAAGTCAGTATTGATAATTTTTAGAAGCTAATTATTACTAGTGCCTCATTAAGTACCGAACTCTTTCGTAATGGCATTTTTAGCGAAAGGTAAAAAGGCGGATCTGGTGAACGTCTGTGAAGAACTCGGTGAAAATGTTCCACCGAACAGCAGAGTTCCCGACATTAAGCACATAATTTTCTTGAAAGTAAGAATTTTAACAAAGAGGCAGTCCGAATTATGTTGGATAGAATAATCGGAGAAAGACTTGAAGAAGCAGAAGCTGAGCGTCAGCAACTTGAACATGAAGCTGAGCGGCAACGACTTGAACGTGAAGCTGAGCAGCAACGACTTGAACGTGAAGCTGAGCAGCAACGACTTGAACGTGAAGCTGAGCAGCAACGACTTGAACGTGAAGCTGAGCAGCAACGACTTGAACGTGAAGCTGAGCAGCGATGACTTGAACGTGAAGCTGAGGCTGAGCAGCGGCAAATTGAATTACAACGTTTAGAGATCCGACGTTTAGAATTGCAGGCAGCCCCAGCAGCCACGACGCCCCCTGGAAGAACTGAGGAGGTTCATCATAAGATCCCTTTGGCACAAATCACGCCTAAGTTTGATGAGAAGAAAGATGAGATGAGTCTTTTTCTCGTCAACTTTGAGAGGCGAGCTGAGATGGCCAGAGTACCAAGAGAAGAATGGGTAGTTTACCTACTCCATGTGATGCCTCCAGAGATCTCTAACATGTTGGCGAGGGAGACAGCTGAAAACGCGAATAACTACGACTATGTTAAGGAGCTGGTTTTGAAAAAGTACAAGTTGTCTGCAGAAAAACTTAAAACTCTATTTTACAGACATCAAAAGGACCCTGAAAAGACTTGGCGTAGTTTCGCCCACGAATTAAGTTGCTACTTTAGGGAATGGATTTCTACTCTAGAGATAACCACTTTTGAAGGCTTAGTAAACCTACTTATTGCTGAGCGAATAAAGGCAAAAGCTCCTGAGGATATTAAAGATCATTTTTTTGGAGAGTGGCTCGAATTGAAACAGCCTGAAGAACTCTCCAATAAATTCGACGAATTTGAAAGCTTAAAAGATAGCTTAAGAAATAACCACCACGGTAGGAAACAGAATGAGAGTCGTCCCAGTCATAACGACAAATCAAGGTTCCAAGATAATCGCAGAAAACTTAGCGACAACCATGCAAGGTTTAGAGACAACCGTGGAAAATATAATGACAACCATGGTAGATCTACAGAGAATCACACGAGATTCTACGATAAACGTCAAACAAAGACTGAACCGGGAGGCAGAGGTTCCATGCCAGCCCAAAGCAAGACTTCTGGACAGAAGAATTTTCGTTGCTATGAGTGCGATTCTCCTGACCACCTAAGAAATGCATGTCCCGAATTAAGAAGAAGTCAAGGGAATGAGATCAACACGCACTCTGACACGCATCCTGTTCACATCGTCAATGAAGTACCAGAAGAAGCAATAGAATATCCAGATGTAGATTTGCAGAAGTTTACAAGACAGGTCAAGATAGGAGACTTTGTCGTCACAGCCTTATTGGATACAGGCAGTGTACGCAACCTCATACGTTTTGACGTCTACAAGAGGATGAATCTAAAAACTAACCTTTGGAGAGAATCAACGGTCCTGACCGGACTTGGTCAGGGACAAGTTAAAACACTTGGATCCTTCAGACATGTTGCGGAGATAGACGGACACGTTTGCCGTCTAGACTTTCAAGTTGTCCCCAGCGCAGCTCTTAAGTTTGAGGCAATCATTGGGTCAGCATTCCTCGCCCATGCTCCCCGTCCTTTTCATGAAGAAAAGGTGAAACCAGAATCTCCAGATTGGATTTTCAACATTTCGAAGAAAGAAGAGCAAGACGAGAAAGGACATTTTGCAGTCGCCAAAACAACAGATATTGTGAAGCAAGAGTTTTACATTCCGAAATTGCAGTCTAAAGTGGAAAACACAATAGCGCATTGTATACCATGCATCCTTGCAAACAAGAAAACCGGCAAGAAAGAGGGGATGTTGCATCCAATTCCCAAAGAAGATACCCCTCTCCACACCTACCATGTAGACTTCATAGGACCAATGCCCTCGACAAACAAGAATTATCAGCATATTCTGACTGTCGTAGATGCGTTTTCGAAATTCGTGTGGCTCTATCCTACGAAGTCCGTATCCGCTGAAGACGCGTTGGAGAAACTTAGACTCCAACAGAAAACATTTGGAAACCCAGTCCGGATAATCACCGACAGAGGAGCAGCGTTCACATCGAACAGCTTCAAAGAGTACTGTGAAAAAGAAAATATCCTGCATCTGCAAATTGCAACAGGAGTACCACGTGGGAATGGTCAAGTCGAACGAGTTCATAGAACCCTAATTCCAGCACTGACCAAGCTTACCCTTGAAGACCCCACGAAGTGGTTCAAGCACGTGCCAGAAGCACAAAGAATTTTGAATGACACCATCTGTCGTAGCACTAAGTTTACACCATTCGAACTTCTGACAGGTGTAAAGATGAGAAGCAGCGAAGACATCTCCATAAGAGAAATCCTTATCGAAGAGATGTTCAAAGAATTCAACGATCAAAGAAACAAGCTTAGATCAGAAGCTGTTAAAAACATTCTCAAAATCCAAGACGAAAATAGGAAGCAGCACAACAAGAAGTGTAAGGAAGCTACCGAATACAAGATCGGTGACATCGTGGCCATCCAACGAACTCAGTTTGGAACTGGTCTAAAGCTTAGACCCAAATTTTTCGGACCATATGAAGTGACTCAGGTCAACGGCAAAGGAAGATACGAGGTATCCAAGATAGGGAATCATGCAGGCCCAAACCAAACGACAACAGCTGTCGACCTAATGAAACCTTTTGGATAGGCATTTTTTTTTTGTTCCCTTAGTAATTTTCCTTTGGCATTTTTCTACGTGTGTTATTTTTATGGCTCATACTTCCACATACTTCTACTGTGCATTTATTTTTAAGTGTTTAATTTGTGAACTTTTTTTTTATAATTTGAAGTGTTTATCATTTGTGATTTATTGTATTTCTTTTCAAATTGCTTCATAGTGTATTTTTATGTCAGTGTTATTTTTGAATGTAATTTGATTGTAAGCATTACAGGATGCTTCCGTTCTAAATTGTTTTTATACTCGCGTTCGCTGAGGACAGCGACATGTCAGGACGGCCGAGTTGTGGGATTTGAAGAGGAAAGGAAGTATCACTCTTTTTCTTCTTTCCCGCCGGCCGAAATGATTCACACTCAAGCTTTTCTTTTTATTCAAGGATTATTTATTTTTTCATATCCGTTCGAAGCGCCTGTAGTGCGAGCCGCTGATTGGCTGTCTTTTTTTTTATTATGCAATTGTATGATTTCGAAATGAAATAGTTTAGTCAGTCTGTGTTCTGGCTCACGGCATGTAGCCGACGGCTGTGTTTTTTAGCTCTTTAAATGAATGCAAATTGTCCCCTAGATGTTAAAACCGAATAAAATGTTTTTGTTAAACATTTTGAGAAGTTATTTCTCATGAACTCTCACATGTATAGTGTTAAATATACTTCAGTTCATCCAAATTTAAAACTTATTTGGAGAAAAGCATTTACATGTTATTTCATTATCACTGATATGCAATTAAAGTATCTTTTCATATAATAAATTTATACTTTAAGAAAGATGAAACGACATCAGAGGAAAAAATAAATTCAGAATTCTCGCTCTGAAATTTAACTTTTGAAAATCTAAACAAATAAATAAAATTGAAGTGTCTGTTTGTAATTTCAAATTAGCAGCTTTTTACTAAATGCATTTGAAGGGATATACGATACTTATATCAAAAAATCAATTTTTAAAATTTTTGTCTGTCTGTCTGTCGGTTTGTTCCGGCTAATCTCAGGAACTTCTGGTCCGATTTTAAAAATTCTTTCACCAATGGAAAGCTACATTATCAGCGAGTAACATAAGATATATTTTATCTCCATATTCCTACGGGAACGGGAACTATACGGGTAAAACGTTGACGTGGCTTACTCGCCGCCAAGTTGGAACAAAATTATGCATTTGCTCAATAATGGAAATTTTAATAAATATTTTCTCAGATTCGTAACAAATAACTGAAACATAGTGTTATTTAGCATCTTTACAAAAAGCAATTTTTTAAATGGTATTTTATGGTTGTTATTTACGTTACGTTTGTTAAATGTCAAACTCAAACTTTGAGAAATATCACCAAGTTGGCTAAGAATTTCTCTATTCCGACAATCCGATATTTTAATGCAAATTTTCTCCCACTTTTTAAAGAGGAAAACGAAATAAAGTTTTAGCGAATTGCGCGCGCGTGATATTGAAACTTTATGTTATTGAATTTTTGTTGTTAATTATAATAATAAATTACGCTTTCGGTTTCTTTAAAATAAGCTCAATTTTAGACATTTTAAATTTTATTGGTTCCAGTCAAGCCATAAAAAATTACCATATTATATTATTTACTTTTCAATGATAATGATTACGACTTTGACAGTTATTTAAAGACATCAACGCGAGCGGAGCCGCGGGAAAAAAGCTAGTATATTAAATAAAGTTAGACTAAATAAATGAAAATCATCATTAATTCAACAAGTTACCAAAGTTTATCATTAATAAATTGTGCTCAATTCTAATGAAAATCACAATTTGTGTTAATTGTAAACAAGATTCTTTTACCAGGTCAATCCTAAATTTCATGAAACTTCTCAGTTCCCCAAATTATACATGAGCAAAATATTAAATTACTTCAAATGTTCTCTAAGAAATGTTAAATCAGTACTCGTACCATTCAAAAATTAGGAACATATGTATTAAGCTGCTGACTAATTTCGCCAAGCAAAAAGACATCACGAATTAAAAAAAAATTAAATCACTATTATTGTTACTGTGATCAGGAACTGATTCCACTATTGGCTGTATATCGCGTCATTTGGCAATTTTTTTATTTGAAGAAATTGGTCGATAAAGCTCCCCAAATTTGTGCTTTCAACATACGTCACAAAAAAAAAAATATCAGTGATTTTTTACGATTAGCCTCTTAATTTTGAAAAAAAGCTCTCTGAAATTACCTTTTTTTACTGAATTTTTCATGAGTATAGATTATTGCCAACAATAATCATAGAATTGATCCAAATACATTTCTGGGTCAATATTTGTAACTAACTCAATGCAACAAATTTATTTTGGACTTAAAAATATATCAATATACATGAGCCTTTTACTTTAATACTTATGTCAAAAATAAAATCCAGAGTATTCTTATGCTCAATACATTTTAGATACATTTCTTTAACACTATGTTAATGTTTCAGTAACATGTGTATAGTCTTTATATGAAATTTATCATCAAAATTATTGAATTTTACATTTTTATAACCCTTGTGCAAATACCAATAAATATGTATTTGTTATCCATAGCAAAAAAAAAAAATAATATATACATCTGTGTGTCAAATTTATACCAGTCGAATTTTGAAAAACAAATGTGCTAAGAAATCCTCACTCGTAGCACATAATAAATAGATACCACTAAAATATTTTATTTTTTTTGTAAAAGAATTATGTATTCAAAAAAGACTTTATATTTTGACGATGCACAAGAGAACAGGACTTTTATATTCAATATATGCACACAAATATATATGTTCTACAATACACACATTTTAATTAAAAAAATTTTAATGCCTTTATTTTTTACCACATTCAGAATTTAATTCTCAATAAATTTATATCTTTGTACTAAAATGGTACTACGAATATAGACTTTCAAATTGTTGCATAATTTTTTACATATAATTTTACATATGGTAATTTTCACTTCTAATGCTTGAAAGTGGTATTTTATTCATCAAGTATAGTCATTAATGAACCTGTAGTAAATTAAGATATTTTTCCATTTCTGTAGTTAATGCTTTTCGAAATTTTTTTCTCATAAGAATGTAAAATTATTATGTAAAATACATTATGTTTAACTTTTTATAAGTATGTTCTCTATATAATTTAATTTAAAATAAACAAAAATTTACTTTGAAGTAATTATTGTAGACATCTATCCAAAAAATTTTTAGAAGAGATTTCTTTTGTGAACAGAAAAATAGTAAGAGTGGAGCTCGGTTTTAGCTGGTGATGATTCCTAAATGGTTGGTATTGAAAACAAGCCTATTCAAAGTGGGCAGGACATAATAAACAGTGAAGAGATGTTTAAAATCTTTACGCTTCATCATTATTATCCACGTTTATAAAACACTCGCATTTTTACCAGGATATTAAACAAAAGATTTTTTTCCTACAATCATCTTATCTTTTACTGTAATCGGGCAACCATATACAGTTAAACAGGAAATTTTAGTGGGTATATTGCAAAAGTGCAAGAGCAAAATAGTCGTCGCAATAATAATAAACAAAGAAATGTTGCGCTTGTTTGGCGGAAAGTAAACGAAAACATAATCACATGTCCTCTTCATGATAATCGCGCTAAAAATTCTGGTTGTTTCTATGGTTACATTGTATAGTCACGTGAATCTATCAACCAATCACCAAATTCTCATGTAAACAGGCTGAAAAAAAAATACCGGTAAAAAGCCGGCTTTTCTCCCCAATTCCAAATTGCCGGCATTTTGCCGGCTTGCATGTATGCCGGCTTGCATAAGTGTAAAGAGCGTTGATTTTTCTTCTGATTTTTTTTAGCATTTTAAACATTTGACAGCATTTTTCCTAAAAATGTAATATGCCAATTTCCTGCTTCTGTGGGAATCTAATGAAGGTTCCGATTGTTTTTTGAGTTTCCTAATCAAATTAAAAAATATGATTAATAATTTATTGTTAAATTGTTGTTAAGTTTAAGAGTTTAAGTTTTACATTAACCCTTTTGCGATGGGTGCATCATGTCTCAAAACCCCTTATCGGGTGGAAGACTGTTCAATGCACTTTTACGTGTGGACGAGTAATCCTGCAGAAGAAGTACGATATGCGATTCTTCAGTGCATCACCCGGCTAGCAGTGACATTTGGGGTAGATGCATGTGGGACACGCCCGACTCCAAAATGTTTTCCATTGATCAGAAAGTCATCGCGAAAAGGTTAATAAAATTTCTAAAGACTTATTCTGCTCTAATACCTATGTTTTTTACTGTTCTTACGTACATCTGTAAGTTGTCTATGAAGGGCCTCTTCTTACATTAGTGCGCAAAACTTAAGCAACAAAAGATTTTTTTATCACTACTCCAAGAGAAATTATCTGAGAGACATGAAATTCAGAAATGAGAGACAGCATTTTGTACCCAAACGATGACGAAAGTATAGTTACACAAAATTTAATACAATGCATATAGCATGGAATCAAACAAAACAAGCCTTTATTGAATTCATAGTATCATTATACATGACTGTCTGCCTAAGAGAAAGAACAATAAGCAGATGTTCCTTAAAATGAGATATGTCCTCCCCTTACTGCCATGGTTGCTTCATGCCATCTCTACATACTCAGCAATAGTTTGTCCAACAGTTCTTGAGGTAAGTGTGCCCATTACTCAAACATCATCCATTTCAGTTTTTTGGTGCTCAAAGAAGGATGTAATCTAAGCGTCTCCTCAAAGCATCCCACACATTTTCTATGCGATTTAAATCAGGGGAAAACTCGGGCCAATCCATTCGAGCAATATCTTAATTTTTTATTAGCTGCTGATTATCAGCAGTCAGTGTGCCCGAGCATTGGCATTGATAAAAACGTAATTTGGTTCAATAGTACCTTGAAGCGCACGCACATAAGGAAGGATCACTCCTTATAATAGCGATCTCTGGTTACAGAATTTCTGTCGAAAACGTGAAACATAGTCCACGCGTTCAGAATAAAGCCAGTCCGTGTTGGCGTGGTGTAGAAGCTTAGAGAGTGCGGACTGCACACAGGTGTCATCTTCGTCACTTGACCGAACTTCAGAATGACGAGATACTTTCCCAATATTCCTCGAATTGTTTGATTGTGAGTTTAAATCAAATATTAAAGTAGAAAATGGAATAATAAAAAGTCAATCAGTTTATTAGAAGTATTCTCCGAACACGCGACTCTCGTCACTTTATCTCTGCTCTCTACTTGAAAACATCTTATTTCATCTGATTAATTGATTTGTTTTTGAGTTAATTAGTGCGCTGAATAAATAATTAGGGAAATTATCATGTCGAGTCGTCCATCACTTCCTCCCACACCTTTAGCTGGGTCACAGGGTAGACAGGGGGTGCTACAAACTGATTTTAAAACTAAATGTGCTTGTGTGCAGCTAATGACCGAATGAAATTAGCACAGTAAATAGAGTGTAACTGTTATTATTATATTTAACTTGCGTTTACTTTTTTTTGTAATGAATGCATAATTTCCACAATTTGACCAGGCAGTCAAAACAAGTTGCCCACCCCTACACTCATAAAATGTCAATTAAACTGTTTTTAAAAATATGAGACGGTATTATTAATAAGTTAAAATTTCCTTTAACTGAAATTATTTAAAAATTATAACTTTCTTTTTATCTTATTATTTCTGAACTTTTATCTTATCTTTTATTTCTTCTTTCCAACCACTACAGCCGGTTACCGGCCAAGGCTATCTCAATCTGCTTACACCACTTGATCTATTCGCGCACGCGATGCTATATCCTTTCATCGGTTAATTCCAAGTCTTTCAACCACATTTTCACTTTACCCATCAACCTTCTTTTCTCGGTCTTCCTCTTTTAAGCAAATTATTTAAATTAACTTCTTTATTTTCCAATATTATTTCTTATAAAAACTGTCCACAAACATCAAAATAAATAAATCAATAAACATTGCATAACAAATACAAACTATAAAGCAAAAAAAAAAAAAAAAACATTTTATATAAATTTATCTATTTAAAATTTTCTGAAAACTATATACATAGATAATTTGTCTAAACTATTTTTAAGTAACAGGGGCTTCAATTACTTCCATTATCTGTCTGTCATTTTTATATGTGACACCGCATTTCATGCCCAAACGATTTGATTTTTGTGTAACAATTAAGGGCTTCTAACTGTGATTTGCTGCAAAAAAAAAAAAAACATTTTTTAAAACTTCTGTATTATTATTATTATTTTTGCTTTTCTGAAAAATATCTAAAAAAGTCAAAGCTTTTTAAACATTTTTTAGTACCTTATTCATAAACAAGACCTCAATATCTTCATAAATTCAAACGAATTTTATCACTTTTTTTAACACAGAAAGGGATAAAATTAATAAAGAAAATATATCCTTTTTTTTACCAAAAACAATTGTTTACGCCTAGAGTTCTTACAAAATATTTGTACCTTGCCTAAATTGTTTACCTCTTCCAAGCCATTAAACACTAAAAAAATAAGGTATTCTAACCTACAATTCGGTTCTAAAGAAATTTTCACGAAGATTACAGAAGAAAAAAATATTTTGGTACGCATTCTTGCTTTTGAGGCACGCCTGTGGTAATCATCCAAAAACTTCTCCACGTGATCATCAAGTGATGCCAACAAAAAAAAGTATCGTTATTTCCTCTTTTATTCTACCACAAAAACATCTAACTTTCTGTGAACGAGCATTAGCATTCACCACTGTTCCCAGCTCTCGATTGCTTGCTGAACAATCACCAAGCAACCCTTGATGATCAAGTTCACTCCTTGTTTGCCATCTCAGCATGATTTTTTTTATATCTTTGTTGTCTTTTCTATGACGTCACAAGACAACGGGAATGAATATTGAGATGGTGTTGCTACCAATTAGGATGAGATTGTGTTTCTACAGTTTTCTGCTAGCTTTGACTTTTTCTTGGAGAACTGGATTCAATTAGGTGGAGTTTAGCTTTCCTTTCGGTTGTTTGAAGTGAGGTAAAAACACAGAATGATAATGGTTGTAGTGCTTCGCCGTTGAATCAAGATCTGAAGCATTTTAGTAGTATGCGATGGGGGTTCTTCCGAGATTCAAGGAGAAGCATTTATTTTATTACCGCCATAGTTATTGTATAACGAGTTTTTAGCTCAAGAAACTTAAATAGAAATTTCTTTTTCAAACAATTAAGTGATTGCTGTATTTTTAGAGGGATTTATGTATTTCTCTTTAGAAATTGGGACATTTATAGAAATTTTTAATGCTGAATTACATTTTTTGGTCCAAAATTAAATTGTAAGCGTTTCCTACAAATGTTTATCTTGGGGTTCATTTGAAAATTTGGGTAACATTTTATCTTTGGTTAATTTGTTTTTAAAATCGAGTTTTAAATGGAATGGTTTAAAATAAATTGTTTATCTCTTAAGAAAAGACATATATGCTGCTTATTTTACATTCCTTAAAATATTGCAAACTTATCTTATTAATTAAACAATAATAAACTAACTACATAGTGAATTCAGGACAAATACGACTGTGCCCCGTTCCAAAAAGTTCTAAGTCGGATTTATGCAGCGGAAAACGTTCCGGCTCATGTTCGAACACAATAACAATAGTAATAACGTTTGACAATTGGTCGACGGTGGTATAATACTCAAGTACTATTATTTCTATAATGGTATTTGAAGGTTATAATATATATATAGGTATATATTTCTATTGTCACATTAGATTCAATGTGAATTTCTTAGCTCATATAATAACTGCGAGTACATATTTTTTTGGGCTTGGGATGTTTCATTATTATAGCTGAAATGTGTCTTTGAATCAGAAAGAAGGGTATATTGCATGTTCATGTACTTTGATGTTGTCTAAAAAATAAAAGAAATTCTTTAGGGGAAAGATTTGTGTGCTTCTTTCAAGTAACTTTTGAATCTGATGATTATTTTTTTATTGGCATCACAAAGAAATGAAATACACTGCCAGCTATTAAAATTACAACACCATGAAGGATATCAAATACAAAAAAGATATTTGTTGTGCGTAAACAGTATGATATGGAAACAACAAAAGGATTCAATTTGTAAGCAGTGGGGGGGGGAGCGCTTGCAGGGGTGCAAAATTAGTAGAAACAGCTGTCCCCCATGGCAGCTAAAACGGCCTCTATCCGGATAGGTATGGAGTGGAAATGGGCTTGGATAGCAGAAACAGGCAACTCATTCCACGCTCCTTCAAGTCAATGCCACACTTCATGCCACACTAAATAGTGGTGGCGGGCCAGTGTTTCAGCAACACATGATTTGATGTTTTAAATGGGCGAGACATTTAGAGACAATCTGCAAAGCCAGGGCAACAACCGAATACCCTGTGTATCGAGGAAGGTCAAAATACGACGTAAAACACGTAGTGGTACGTCGTGTTTTGTATGTTGGAAGATTATTTTGGAAGAGGGCGTTTGGAAGATCTCGAAGATAGATCACAATCTCTGGATGTAAGATATGAGAAATGTACCAATCTGCTTTCAAATTACCTTCTACCTGAGCTAGAGATATGTGTGTCAAGTACCCAATGGCTGTTCAAGCAATCACAACAGATGCAGGACCCTTATGCCAATATTTAATTCCAGAAGGCGATGTGTGAGTTCCTCAGAGCCTCTAGACACGTATACGGCTATCAGAATACTGCACGCAGAACCTGGATTCGTCCGAAAAGACAAAATAGTACCACTCCGGTATCGAGCTTTGACTTTCAACGCACCAGAGACATTGTGTCTCTCTATGTTGCATTGTCATGTAAAGTAGAAGCAACAGCCGTCATGCTGATAGTCCACGCTGTTGCGAGCATCAAACGTAATCGCAGCATACGAGGAGATACGGGGCGTGTTGCAAACTGGCCCATTTTCTAAATATATAACAAATTATCCATAATATGGTTCTATGGTTTGGCAACGTCGATCTCACACTATGTTTGTCCTCTCGGGCATTAGTAATAGGAGTGCATGGGGATCCTGCATGCCTTTCAGTATAATCCTCAGCAACCCATTGATTCCATATTCGAATGACATTGGTTGGATTTCGACTAGTACCATCGGCAATATCACTGAACGAAAATCCAGCACTTTCGCTAGGCAAAGATCCTACCTCTATCGAATTCCGACCCTTGCTGGTTAGCATTTCTTTTTCTTACTCGAGGCCTAACACGATATTCTGAGCAAACTTCAGTTTTACAAAGCACTTTTGGAATGAGATATCCACGACACAACTTTTCTTTTATGCAGTTCTTCAGATGTCGTTTCTCCCTCCTTCTTCTTCTAAATGCACTGAAATACTTATCATTTGCATATCCTAAAACCCTTCTTCCTTTTATGTGATTTGGACGTTTGTCAGATCATTCATTCCTGCTGTTGCGATTTTAAAGGCCAGCAGTGTATTTGAGAAATATCTAATTTTTGTTTTTGATTCACTAATTTTGAATCGGAACTTATTCTAAAATTTTTTAATGATAAATGAGATTTAAACGAGCTCATTTTGTGTGTATATTTCATTTTGAAATCGATCAAGAATAATAACAAGAGTTAACTTAAATTTCTACAGTACATTTACTACTTTCGACTGAAAATAAATGCATTCTACCACTGTGAATGACAATTATAATTCTTTGGGAGAGAGCGATAATCATAAGTAAAAGTATTCATTCATTCTCGCACTAATAAATTAACTGTGAAACATGATAATAGCAGTAAAATTGATACAAATCTAAGAATAATCATATAATTCTCAGGCACATAATATATATATAATTAACAAACATTTACAGGAAATAATGCAACAAACTTGACTTGAAATGATAGGGTTGTGTGAAAGTGCAGAGTAATAAATTCCATTAATTAAAAGTAGTATACAACCTGTAGCACAATGACTAGTATAAACAGCTTGCCATCATTAATTTTCTTTTCAATGCATTTACTTATCTTTCTAAACAATATGTCTTGTTCCTGACTGTAAATGTTGTTGTACAAGTATCAGAAATTCTTTGAAGAGGCATTATATTCTAGATCCAGGGGGGAAGGGGGTATTAATTCGTTCCCGATCGACCGGTGGATCGCCAAAACATTTTTGGGGCACCGTCTGAAGGTTAGCAATTAGTAATTACACACCAAAATATTCAAGAATGTTTGACAGTATGCTGATTATATATAAGTCTTCTACTAACTATAACTTAAAGAACTTACTTTAGACCAAGGGTGGGCAGACTTTTCCATGGTACAGGCTACTTCAAATTTTTTCATGGTGTTGTGGTCTACCCAGTGGTGTAGGTGTAGTGATCCAAAAGAAGGTATGCAATACAGTCAGACTTCCATTTTACGAACCTCTATTTTGCGAATTTCTCTATTTAGGAAACATTATTCCTGGAACCAAGAACATTTTACGATTTTTTTCGTAAAATAACCTCCAAACAGCTAAGTGCATTTTCTATTCAATGAAGTTTTCTCTTACTATTCGATTTTGTCCGTATTTTTTAAAATACCGTATTTACTTTAATATAAACTGCACTTTTTCCCAATGTTAATGCTATTGAAAATCGGTTGCGGCCTAGAATCGAAGGGGAAAAAATTTGTTGGATGGGGTATTTACAGCAATTACAGCTTCATTCATGTTTATTTGAAAGTTTATTATTATTAGTTTTCTTTTGAAGTTTATTTTAATTTCGGAAATTGGATATCAATAAACCATTTTAGACTATTTTTCAACTTTCACAAAATTTTATTGAGAATTTAGGGTGCAGCTTAGATTTGAAATAATACGGTATTTCAAGACCTTCGTAAGAGGGAATGATTATTTGGTCTTAGTGAAGGCGGTCACCTCAAATTATCTTGGCGGTCCATTGGTCGATCATGATCAACTTAATGCCCACGCCGGCTTTAGACGAACATGTTTTATTTTTTAATGTATTTTGAATTGTCTGATAATGAATGTATCATTTTTGATGTTATTATATTTGTGGCTATTATGATTATGTTTACATCTTGTGTTTTGCTTTAAACGTGGTCTTAAAGGTGTAATTTTTATTGTAGTTATGTAGGTAAGTACACATTAAATATTTAATTATAAGTTGCAATGAATATTGTAGACCTTTTTCTTAGCCCACCACGCTTATACCATTGGGTGGACCGCAACACCTTGAAAAAGTTAGAAAAGTAGCCCGTATCCTGGAAAAGTTTGCCAGCCCCTGTTTTAGATAATGGTATTATATAAAAGAGTGAAAAATATCAGAAAAATTATACATTTGACGGAAAACGAAATTTAAGTTAGTTTCTAGAAGCGTGCATTTGCGGATTAGAGTCTAATGAGGTTACTAGTCAGAAGATAATATTGGGTGCTTAAAACGAGGACGGGGAAAACAATAATAGTAAAAAAATATATATGTTTAATAATTTTTAATACAAGGTTGTCACGGGTCTATTTGTGGGATCTTCTTACTAACAGTCCTCTTGGGGAAAAATGGGTCTTTAAAATTTAATCTATTGAAAGCCTTCCTTCGAAGATGAAGATGTGAGTATGTAAATTAAGACTTGTATATAAAGATTGAACTTTCGAGTTAAAGGAGAAAGAGAGAGAGAGAGACGTGTTAGACTGCTACGGATAGCAGTGATTGATTAGCGTGAAGCTAGGTAAGTGAACGTTACTTAATTGATAAATATTAGAATTGGCGATTTGGTTAATTAAGGTATCCAACTACCCAAAAATTGTGAATTTCGACAAAAAGCGACACATTTTTTTAGGATTTTATTTTATAGGTCATCTTAATAGATTTATAAAAATATTAGGTTTATTATTTTCCGTTCACTAGAACAAAAACTACAAGTGTTTCAGTAAAAGCAGATACCATTACTTTGAGCAAGATATGTCATACCTTAAAACGCGTTTTACTCGAAATGTGTGTTTTTTTAAAAAAAATTCTCAAACGGGGCCAACGATTGCTTAAAAAGTTTTGAAAATAATTAATTGAAATTTTTTGTTTATGCTCTGTATAAGTGCTTTAACCGTCAGATTTATCGATCACTGTTTCATTACAAAATTTACTGCCCCTTATGTTAATCTAATCACTGTTTTTTTAAAGCAATTTCTTATAATAACTGAGATAAAGTGCTCTCTTTTTTCTAAACATTAAAATATCTTTTATCCTGAAGGTCCTTTCAAAATTAAGTAACATAGCAGCACATCAGAATTGAAAATTTGTTCATAAAACTTTTGGTACAGAACGGCAGCGTTCATGTTATTTTTTGTCAATTTTTTCCATTTTAGTAATAATAATTTCTTTTTCTCTTCTCAATTTTAGCATATTTTTCTTAAATGTACTAAATAAATCTAAAAATAACAAAAAAACTCTCTATATCTCCATTTTTTATAAAAATTTTTTTTGTCGCAAGTAGTCGGATACCTTAATCGTTAAAATTAGATATGATCGAATTGAATTAGAAGGTGTATATTGCTTCGACGTAATTGACCCAATTTAATTTTAGTTCTCCTAGTATCTCGTCTACCCCTTGATTGCCTCACATATTTAGTGATCTGTGCATTTCTTAGTCTGAGTTGTCGAATTGGTGTTCTCGTTGAGAAATGTTAATAAAGAACTTTTGTATTGACTATGGCTAATCTTCCTTCCGACCCTCTCTCACGAAGGGATGACTCAGCGCATCCCTTACAAGGTGATTTTAATTAAAGTTCTACTTTCAAAGTGCTTTAAAAAAGAACCACTCGTCAGAATGATTTCAGATTTGAGCTGAATGTACTTGAAAAGAGAGAAACGGCATGATATTAGAAAAAATACTCAAAGTGTATTAGTAGATAGCACGGTAAGTCGCAAAACATAAGTGGATTCGGCTACCATTGGCATTTTGAATCGAATTACGATGGTTTTACCATGAGTTGCACATTAAGCCAACTGTACTGCTCAAAATGCATTAAACTGCTTCATTTTTAAAAAAATTAAAAAAAATTTTTAACGGAAAAAATGACTTTCAAGTCGTTTAACAGTTGTTGCTCTGTCAGTGCAAAACCCATCCACCTCGGCAAGGTACTATCACATTGGATGGGAAAAATTGTTTTTTTATTGTCCTTGGGTCAAACACTGCATTAAAAGCAACAATGAAAATGCCAATGAATGTTGTGTTTCCTCATGCCACACCGTTTTTCCATTCTTTAAGTATATTCAGTTCAATTTTGAAATCATTCTGAGTAGTATCTCTTTTCTCGCAGCATATTGAAAAATGAACTTTAATCGCTTGCCTTATTATCCCGAGTTATCTCGGGTTCATATAGCAGTTAATTATTATCCCAAGAAAACTCGGGTGAAGCAGAATTTGCCAGTACGATTTTTCTTATCACGGTTTCACTCTGCCCGGTGGAAAAGAAAGGAAATATATTCAGCTTTCATTGTCAGTTTTCAAAGCTCTGTTGGTTTCGTGGATCTTTTGGCGGGATAGGTCACGTATTTTCCCTATTGTATAGTACATGTCGGCTTGTGGATTAGTAATGTCTAAAGAAGGATAGTTCCATTGAAAAAAAAAGGTAAAATAATGGCGATGATGCAAGATAGCGATAGCGATAGCGATGATTTTTCACAGAGTGATTATAGTGTGACGGATCTATACGGTCTTTTGATTAACCTTCTCTATTTTTCCTAAAATAATTTATTTATATCAACCAATCTTCACCGAGAGCCAAGAGTGATTTATGCAAATAAGATATATTATATAAGTTCGGGTTTCGCGAGTGAATAAGGTTAAGTAAAGTGAAGAGATAGAAGAGTGAAGTTAAGTGAAGTAAAGATCTCGAGGTCAGCACGCAGTTGTTGACATTCGTAGATAGCGGTTACGAGTGGAGCTACGCTAGGAGAAGTTGATTGAAGCTTGTAAAAATCTGTGTTACAGAGTGTGGATCCTTCAACTATTTTCCCAGCCAGTGAAAAGGCAGGAATCATCACGAAGTAGCAGCCGATGTAAAAGATAAGGTCAGTGATTTACTTTAAGATATTGTGAATATTAGTACCTGGTGTAGCTGTAATTGTGCGTGTTTAGGCTTTCCTAGATTAGGTTGATATTCTGTTATTTCCGCTAGTAGTAATTCCCCTTTTCGTACTCCCTTTATTTTGTTTCTCTTAAATTTGAATCGTGAGTTTCTACCCTTTGATGTTAATTAGAATCAATAAATCTATTGATTTGCAATTATGCCTTTCGTTCATTTAAGTCCGCCTACACATCCAGTAATATTTACTGATAGACGGGGAGATGGTAGTGTAAGGGGTGGCATTGAACCACGACAAGTGGACATTGAAAATAGTGGAAGTGATTCTTCTGTATGTAGTCTACATTTTGTACTGTAAATCAGGAGGCTCACGATCCCTTAAGCAATTCAAAACTGAACTGATTGAAAAAATAATTTCAGAAAATCATCGTGACAAGATTTTGCCGCATCAGGAAGACCCTGCATTAGTCCTTTACCACTCAGGTTAACCTCTAAGCATTTTGCAAATGTTTTTACTGCTACTGAAAAAAAAATCTAATCCAACGAAACAGTGTACTCTGTGTTCCCGTAAAGAGATAAGCCAGTAAGAAAAGAGACCAAAAATACCAGTGTACAGAATGTCAGGTACCACTTTGTGTTTTTCCTTGTTTCAAAAACTATCATTCAAAGACTAATATTTAACTTTTTCCATTTGCCCGAGATAACTCGGGAGAGTAAACTAATATTAAAGTAAAATGCTTTTACACCTGTAAAAAATTAAAAATTCTACTTAAGACTTGCATACTTTGTTATGTTTCGTTTCCTTCTATTTAATACTAAAATAAAAAAAATATGGTGATTTTTTGCAATGAAAAAAATTGTAAGGGAAGCGGGTTTGTTTTCGCCACATGTACGACAGGAGCACATTTTCGGACAGAAAAAAATGCCTCAATTTTTATAAAAATTTTGTGGCATTGTAATGCGTGCATTTGTTTACAATATAGTGTTTTTAAAATTTCAAAATATTTCATAAATAATCAGTTTTTCCTTTTAACATGTAAAGGGATAACTCATTTAGCATTACGGTATAGGAGAAAAATGAGAAACACATTTTATAAAAGAAAAAATGTATCAACTCGGATAAAAATGAGTAGTATGATAAAATAAATGATTATCTACAGGATTGTGAAACCAAAATATAATATTAAAAATGTGAGTAATTTTCTATCTGAAAAAATATTCCGAATTCCTGGTCCTATTACTTAATATTAGCCGAAGACAGTCTTAATAAAAATCCATTTGTGCATCTCTATATTTTAATTAGCCATATTTGATTATAATTTGTGCCTGAATATTTTGGTGGGGAATTTTACTAACCATAATCCTAAAATAAGAAAAGTAAAAAGTCACTGAAAAAAATATCTGGCTCACCAAATCAAATGTGCGATATTTAAAATTTTCATCCAAATGATCTACTTTTATCGGGAGATTATGAATTTTTTTTTGTAAAAAAAAAAAAAAGAAACAAAATGTTTGTCTTGATAGGAAGATGGAATACTGGATCTTTTTTTTTAACGAAATTGAAGAAGAAAAATTCAAAAATAGGTAATAGTTCTACTTTTTTGTAAGATGTTGAATTCATTAAGTAAACGGAATCCAAATCTTCAAAATAAGCTCAAAATTTTAAGATTGAGCCTCTACTTTTCGTACTTTTGGAAATAAATTTTGCTTTTTCATGTCTATCTTTACTCTTATTTATTTCTTTTTTAAAAAAAAGCACATGGAAAAATAAAAGATGTAAAATTTATTATCCTCCAATTGCAGGATTGAAGTTTTTAGTACAGAAACTCAACCTAAACGAAAACGGAAATCGAAAGGGAAAAAATATTTTCTGGATTTCCTCTAGCTTTCTAGCAAAAACGTAATAGTTGCGAAGAAGTGAGGGAATTGTTTTTTTTTTATACTTTTTAAAATTTTTTTATTCTGTATCCATTTTATTCTTTTTGCTACTTTCATTTTCTTTTTTTGAGATTGAATTCATATTTCGAAATACTTGTGAGAGTGAGTTTCAAGCCATGCACTTGAGTTTCTTTCGTTGCATTCCTGTTTTCTTTTTCATATCTATATATCTAGTCTCACCTGCATTATTAAAACTCAATATCTTATGCACGAAATAAAATTGAACTCATCGAAACAGACGGAAGAGAAAATAAATAATTTATGAGAATTCTCACTTAAGAAAGATATACCAAGAGATACATATTTAGCTTTCATACTAAAAAAGAATAAAATATTCATTCTGAATTTTTCTTTTTCTTTCCATTTGTATATTTTGTATCATTTGTCAAATCTCATGTTATAACCATCGAATAATTTTTCTAAGATTTATGTTACTTAGTGGTTTCAGTTGCAGTTACTTTGAATTTGAATTACAATAATACCTTGAACTTACGCGATTGGCTGGACTGAGTGATAACAGCATAAGTCGAATTTGCTTAATTTAGGGTATAGTAACGCATACAAACACATATAAATTGTTTTTAGTTGGAGCCAGAGACGAAAGAAAACAATAATTATAGAAAAAATGTTTAATAAAATCTTAGATAACACAGATACCAAATCGCAAACCGTAATTTTTTAGATGTAAAAAGGTTCATAAAATCTAACAAAATAGTCTGCATGCTCAAAGATTTTTTTTTCTTCCACACAAGCATGCTAATAATTTTTTGTTCATTCTCTTTTAATGAAAAAATGCGCTCTTGATTAGAGTCCGTATTTTCTAAAATTTGTAACCTACTTTCAGTTAAACTGAGGCCTTCTGTCAAATTCCCAACTGTCATGCGATCTTTTTATTGAACAGGGTCTAAATATTCAAGTTCTTCAAAATCTTGCTCTTGTGTTCGTGCATTTCTATGAACTCATCGATTGTCAGCTCCTAACTGTAGGAATTCAGCAGTTCTTGAACGTCATCATTATCCACTTATTAATTTATTTTCCTGGCAAGACCGACAATTTCTTTAATCCGTTAACAATATCATCAGGCGCTGGCAATGATTTAACTAGAGTTCCAGTGATGGGGGAAAAAAACGAATCGACGAGATTTGAAAATCGCGTAATTTTAGGTTCGCGTAAGTGGAGGTATTACTGTACTGTAAAATGTCAACCACTCGAGCTAATGGGATATTCATAAATCAAAAGGTCTCCAAGTGTTATGCTTGTACTAGGTCACGTTCTTTTACAGAAGCTGGTTGATGAAAATAGCATGAGAAATGAACTATATTTTGTATGCTTCTTTTTAATATTCTTTTTCGTTTAAAGAAAATAGGAGACACAGTTGGGTATTTGGAATAGTCGAGTAATATCAAATACCAAGGTTTTGGCTCTGTTCGTAGCTGCTAATGGGTGGGAAAACCTTGGAATATTGAAGAAAGTCTCTCACGATGCATTGCAATAAGAGTTGACCACTTGTTGCCATACAACTCGCTACAGAACAAAGTGTATTTTGTGATTTTCAAACGATTTTGCAGGTTTGTTTTCAAACATTTAACTACAATTAAACATGTGACTCGAACATTAGAGCTAAGCATAATGTATACTAAAAGAGTTGTAGTTTGTAAAACTGTGGTTGTGTTTTAGCTGACATTGTGGTTTGTCTTGCCGTTTAAAGATGGCGTGTCGGGTGTTACGTAATACTAGATACTCCGTAATACTCTACATATACCTTTCCGTTGTATTATTTGTAATAGACTTCAAGCCATCAACTAAAGTATCAGAAAATAAAGATGTTGAATGTATTTTATTTAATGGAAAATTCTCCGAAGACCAACGAAGGAAAATTTGGGTTCAATGCTTCAGGTGTTTTCTGTGGGCTCACCTTGGTTATATTGGTTTTTGAATTTTGTTAATAAATTCAAAACTGAAATGACATTCAAGTATTCTTAAAAACTTGGTTTTTATAGTTAAAAAATAATTACGTTTTATGACGTCTGAATTAGTTTTCCAACGGTTTGAACCACGTATTTCACATTTCCCGTCCATTCAATAATGCTCTCCTTTTATCATTTTTTTTTTATAAAAAAAATAATTTCTTGATAACTACAAAATAAATATTATTTTTTTACAATGATAATTCTTTATAATCGTTTATTGCATATATCCATAAGGATTTTCGAGACAACTAAAACCCAGTAAAGTTATTTTTAGAAATGTAAATGGTATTCCATAATATCCGACTCTCTTCTATAGCTTAATTCGAATAAATACCCTTAGTACAGCTGCCTACAGCCAGTGCCTACAGTTTAAGCAGATGATTCTGGATTATTTGGGTTACATCTAATTATTTAGTTCCAATACAAATTCAAATGAATGTTAATTTGCTACCATTTTAACGATTGGTTGATATTTTGCAACATCAAGTGAAGGCCTAATATTTTTTTATATTCTTTAAATTGAGAGTTGGCAACATATTTTGCATAAGGAAAAAGAAATATTTAATTCTAAGTTTATCAGGAAGATAACTTTGAAATATTCGACTAACTTAAGAGTAATCGGTACCCTCTATACCGACAATGTTATATATATGTATTGAGCTTTTTTATGTACATTTTTCTCAGAAACTGTTAAATATAAAAACTTCAAATTTTGTCTGTATATTAGTTATTTTATATTTATACTGAAGTGAAATTTTTCAAATTTACTATTTATTTTTTTCAAAAACATGCAACGTAAAAGCATCGCTATGAAGTTTTTAAAAATTGTCATTTTTTGTTACGATATCTAGTCTCTAGCAAAATATTTTGGGAATATCTCAAAAAGCTCACTTCAGTATATATACTTACATATCAGGAAGATGAGAGGAAGATTTTTGCAAGTACCTTTATTCAGTATGTTCTGAGAAAAAGGTACTCGCAGTTTTAAAAACATCTCTTTGAGAAAATTGCATTTTTAATAAAAAATGTAACTACATCCAAAAATTATGAATTACAACATGTATTTGTCCCATTTCATTAAACAATAGCCTCTTCTCAATGCATTTTAAGTAAAATAGGAAACAAAAAAGTCTTAAATTGCCCAGAAAATACATACATAGCATTTTTCAGTTTTTGTCTAACGAGATATTTTGTATATTTACATCAATTTTCTCAAATTTTGTATGGTTTTCTGTTTTTAGCTTTGATGCATTAAAAACATCAAAGTTAACCATAAAGTGTCATAAATATAATGAGAAAATGTATCAATATGGTATTAGTATGACTTTGTGATTGCATTTGGGAAAACATGATTATATACGACGTTTCGAAAATTTTCATTAGGTCTCTGTAAGTTTGTGACGGATCTATTCGCGTCATTTTTCTACTAATCCTCTTGGGGAAACTTTGGTGCTAGCATTCACATTAATCCTCAGCCTTTCAAGAAGAAATCGTGATATTTAAATTAGTTTGACTCTATAAAGTCTAGGCTTTGTAGATGTAAGATAGAAGGAGCCGGGGAGCTGTTACGTAAGTGTGAATATTGAAATACTTCATTCACAAACATAGCGCGAGTCAAGGAAGTAATTGCTAAGAGATTAAATTATTAGATTGAGGGGATCTAAGATAGATGAAATTAGAATTAGTTATCGGTTCATTAGCGCTTGTTCTCCTTACGTAGTTCACGCAGTCGGGTTTACTTAGAGTTATGCATTGAGATTAGATAACGCTTTATATATCACTCCTAGGTTTCCTTTTGTAGTTTCACTTGTGATTGTTTAAGTGTGTTTGAAGATAAATAAAACTAATTGTTATTATGGAAGTTGCTGGTGATGCTTTGTTCCCCCCACCTTTAGCCAGGCAAGACGAAGAGCGAGGGGTGCCGATTAGGCCGATACCCCCACAAGTTCACATGCAGATACAGTTTCTAAAAGTTTTAAATTTCAAAAGGTTCTCTAAACAGGACAAATGAATTTAAAACAGCCCAAAATAAAGCTATTTTTTATTTTTGAACATGAACTTTATGTATTTTTATGTATGTAATAAGTTTATGGCAAAGAAAATAAGCATCGCATATGATGTATCACCCCATACTTTTTCTCAGAAACTATGAAACATAAAGACTCAAGATTTTGACTGTAGAGCTAGAGGTATTAGGTAGACATTTATGTTTATACTGAAGTGATATTTTTTATAAACATAATAATTAGTTTTTGCAAAGACTTATTTTTTCTTTACCCAGCATCATTATAAATTTATTGAAAATTGTCATTTTTTGCAATGGTATCTGCTTTCCATCTAAGTGTCTTAAGAATATTTTAAAAATGTCACTTCAGTATTTACAATTGCATTTAAGAAACATAGAGTAGATGCTTGCAGTAAATTTACACAATTTTAAAGATGCAATTTGTAGAAAACGGTAATTTTTTAAAAAATATCTTACCTTGTCAAAGTAAGTATTCTGTACTACTTACTAATCCTTGTTTTTAGCTTATTATGGATAATTAACAAATTTTATCTTAATTATTCATTACTTCATATGAAACTTCTTTTATAATTATTTTGAAGCATTTGTGATAAAATAACATATAACACCATATATTATCAATCTTTATGCTAATCACAGTGCAACATTCAATATAGTCAACATTCAATGTCCCATCTATAAGCAAATGTAATATTTTAATTTTCACAAATAATTCCTATTTACAAAAAACGTATCTATACGTTTATTTAAAAATTTACTAAATTATGGTATTTTGAAATAATTAGTAGTAATAACTGATTAAAACTAAATTTAAGTAAAGAAAACTAAATTTAATTAAAAATCAGATAAGATTATATATAACTTTTAATTCATTAAAATCACAAAGTCAAAACTTGGCTCTAAAACCTTTTTAGCAAATCTAACAGTTAAAAACTTACAGTTATTATACTGTTACCTAAGGTTAATATAGCGTATGAATAAATAAATTAAGTAGAGGCTTTGCAACTTTTACCCAGGTTTAAAAGAACAATGTTTAATTTTTTATCTATCAAAGTAGGCATGGCACAACAGCTGATTATTTCTTATAAGTCATTTTGTACATACTTCTAATTCATAAAATAGAAAATATGTTATACCAGTGGAAAGGTCTTGAATTGGAGATTTTAGAAATATAAAAATCTCAAAATCGATAATCTGAAGAATTTAACCCACTGCCCTTAAGGTGTTTAAGCTTTTAAAGGGACTATTCAAATCTCACTGCTTTCAAATTCGAAATTCGAATTCTAAATTTGGAAATTGTAAGTTAAAAATTACTAAGCTAAGTAAAAGTAATTTTACACTTTTTATGAGATAAAAATTAACTCTAATGCACACTTAAGAGTCATCTAACTTTTGTATCAACCTTAGCATAATCATAATAAAGTAATTAAAAATGATCTTAAACTGAAATATGAGCTGAACCTCGATGTCGTGTTTTGAATTTGCAATTGAACTTATTGATTCTTAAGCTGTAAGAAACAGAATGAAGGTCCGTCTTCCCAGATGCACATTTCTAAAATTACGAAACAAACGAAATGTGCAATTAAATTATTCAGTTTGCAGACTATATTTTTACAGACTTTATACGAACTTCGAAAGGTACTGACAATTTTTATGAAATATCTTCAATCGAAATATTTCTTTGAAAATAGCTATACAGAGATTATATGAAATTATTATAAAAACATACAAATTTTCTGCTTAGTGCCTGTAGTTAAATGATAGTAGTACATTCGTGAACCATCAAGTAGAGATTTAACTTTGTGATGTATCTCTCCTTCAAAAAGCATTTAATACACTCGTTAAGATAAAAAGAGAAAAGTATTTCATTCTTTAATAATCTTCCCCCGAGGCAATTTGGTGTTGGGATTCTGGAAACTTCATTAACCTAATGCAGAATTTTCTTTGCGTATCATTATAGCAGTGTTTCTCTAACTATGGGGGGTTCTCTCGTAGGGGGCGTGATAAGTCGACGAAGGGTGTGCGGGCATATTGAAAAGCCAAAAGCGAAAGATTATTTAAAAAAAAACTATTAATTTGCGAAAGTAAACAAACAAAATACATTCTCACATAGTAAGAAATAAATACATTTATAAATGTATCAGTACTGACCAATGTATTTTATAATTAATTTAGTAATACTAAGTTAAGTACAAGTTAAATAGTTACCATTGATCCCATGGGCTTGTCATATATAAATTATATACAAAAATTAACTCTTACCTTGATAACTTGTACGGATTATAATTAATCTATTTTCTGCCGATTAAAATTTACGCGATTCGCTCCGCAATGCCACCGTTTTCAACCTAGGCATGGGTATGTGATGAAATTGGGAGGGGGGGGATAAAAGGAATAAGAAAGCAAACCTTTTGAAATAGGTAAATCCTTCGTAAACAATGTCAAAGTTCTTTTATTAAATTTCAACACCTTTGGAAAAATTTTATGGATAGCAGTGCACAGAAAAGATCGTTCTTCGGAAAGACGCATATATACGTTCGGGGCAGTTAACACTTTGGCTGAGCGAGACATTTATAAACGCCAGTGATATTTAGGAGATTTATGTTGCATCGTAGTTTTAGCGCCAAAGAGAGAGAGAGAGAGAGTATAGTATTATTGAATTCAATACATTGTTATTGTATGGAGAAGGGGGGGCGATGAAAGTTATGGTTGAATATTGGGTCACAAATAATGGAAGTTTGAGAAGCACTGCCTTTTAGAACAATATTCTTTAAATAAATAACAATGTGGATTATATATTTATATTTGTATGTTTTAATATCCATAATATAACGCATATATATATATATATATATATATATATATATACTTTATTCTAATTTTACAAAAACTATCATCACCTGATGTTTAATTATTTCTGATTAATATGTAAGACATTTGCGCTTCAGAATGCATTTGTTTAACAGTGTTTCTCAAATTGTGGGGCGCACCCACTAGGGGGCATGATAACTCTACGAGGGGGGGTATATTAAATTATTAATTTACTGAAAGTAAACAAGCTAAATACATTGTGACACAATGAAAATAAAATACACATTTACACTGATATAATATACTTAGAGATGTATCAGTACTGCATAATGTATTTTAGAATTAATTTAACAATACTCTAATCTAAGAACAAGTTTGATAATTACCACGAACCCCATGGGTGTATCATGGGTTCTTATCATACATAAAATTATATACAAATATTAATACTTATCTTGATAATGAGTAAGGTTTATAATTAATCCCTTAACTTCCGATTAAATGTTACACGATTCGCTCCCCACAACTCCAGGGTTTCCACGTAAGGGCACGTATGTTATGCATTTATAAGGGGAGGGTGGATAAAAGGAATAAATAAGCAAAACCTCTGAAATAAGTATATCCTGTGCAATTATTGTCAAGATCCTTTTATTGCATTCCAAAGCTTTTGGAATAATTTTATGGGTAGCAGTGCACAGAAAAGTTCGTACTTCCAAAAATACGTATAAATACGTTCAGGCAATTAACACTTTATCTGAGAAAGACGTTTATATACGCCGATTGAACTTAAGAGGTTAAAGTCGTACTGTAGGTTAAGTGTCAAAGTATAGTAGTATTGAATTCAATACATTGTTATTGCATGCAGGGGGTGATGAAAAATATGATGGAGTATCGGGTCTCAAATATTGGAAGTTTGAGAAGCACTGGTTTAACATATGCCAATTATGTCAATTTGATATTGAAGACATGTTTCTTATGAACAACTACTTGCAATAGCTCAATGGTTTATAAAAATACACTCGTATAAGTCGTCGAAAACTTTTTGTTGTAAAAAGTCTAATAGAGCCTGAATGAATCTCTTCTTTTTTTCACTCGTAGTATTGCAACTCCACATTAGTGCAAGATAGAACTGAATGCATAAAATTAAATTTTTTCATCACTTCTACTATCCATATTAAAGTTGTGGAAACAGTTATCGCATATTGAAATCTTTAAGCAAATATGATGCTCATAATCATAAATCGGAATTATAAACAAATATATGAGGCAAGTATGATAATTTAATATGTATTTAATAATCTGTAAACAAACTAAATAAGTGTAATCAGAGTAAATCGGTCTAAAGTTTTAAGAGCTTATGGGCAGATGTAACATAGCACCTAATTAGAAAACACGATTCGTACGTTTTTTACTATTTACGTGATGCAACAAAAACAACACATCAAAAATTGCAAAAATAGATCGATATTTTAAAGAGTGGGAAAATTTAGTGTTAGCCGATATATCTCTGAGTTATTAAATAATATTCCTACGACCCAAAGGGTTTGAGATGTGACCGAAATTTCGATATTAGTGCAGATTGACAATTCAATTGTAATAATGCTTCAGAATCTACTCCTAATGAGAACGTGAAAGACACATTAAGGCACTGGAAATAGCCTCAGGATGACCGAATCAGGCGGAGATATAATGGATAGGTCTTTGATCTGACGCAGATGAATGAGTACTTCTGATGAACGCATTAGAATGTCGAAAGCCACAATTATTATCAACTATGACTAATTCACTTGGGAGATATCGATGAAGGGAATTAGATTAAACGGATTCTGCAGATTATAATCTTCGAATTATAGTTTCATAATTAATAGTTGATTTCTAGTAAATGTGGGAAATGGTTCATTTGTAGCACGTAAAAAATTTTGAACATGAGTGAACATTTTGATTATTTGTGACGGATCTATACGCATCTTTCCGCTAACCCTCTTGGGAAATCTTTGGGCAATGAACATCAACAACCCTTTCTGAAGAAGAAACCGTGATATGCAGGTTAGGTCTATTTTATAAAGTATAGGTTTGCTTGCTAGTTTATTAGTTAGTTAGATAGAAGAGAGATATAGATATAGAAAGAAATATAGAGAAAGAGATGGTTAGATAGAAGAAAATTGATGTTTAATTGAAGTTACTAAGAGATTGAAATATTAAGAAGATAGGAAGATTATATACAGTTCAGGTATTAGTCATATTGATAGCGGGTTTTGGTATTTAAATTGTTAAAGAGATTTAAGTGACAATTGGTCACATAGCTACTGCGTAAATCATTTATTAAAGTAGAAGATTGATTTATAAAAGGTAACTCAATTAATTTGAAATATTTTCCACACACAAACACGAGACTTTCGTTACAAAACCCCTACTCTCTACCTGGAAACATCTTATTTGATCTGATTAATTAATTTGTGTTTCAGTTAATTAGTGTGCTGAATAAATAATAAAAAAATATCATGTCGATTCATTTTTCACTTCTTCCCACAACCTTAGATGGATCCAAGAATAGAACTAGGGTGTTACATATTTTTATTAATAATATTTCGAAATATTACTTCTATCTAACCCAGGAGCTGTAGCGTGGGGCACAGAGTTACACCAGGCTCACGAAATCTTTAATTCTGGGAAAACTGTTTATTTGTTACCAATGTCCTTGTCGGTATCTTACTATTTGACAGTCTTCATAAGAATTAAAATGTATTTGTCTTATATTTCCCTCTTTTATGGGAATGGAAAACGTTTTTTTACAATCTTGAGGTATTTGGGGTGACTGAGTTCTTTGCGCGACCACTTTTGTTTCAAAATATTTTCTATTAACACGCTACATTATTTTCTGTTAACGACTTAGTGGTTTTGATTGCTGTGTTGTACTACTCATTATGGTTTATAAATGTAAATGAATAGATTATAAAAAAATTAATGGGTATGTGCGATTTGTATTGGATGAAGTTGAAACTGTCCAGCAAGAGTAAAACCTGATGAAATAATGGATATTAATACTGACAGCGAAAGTAAATTTGAGAAAAGTGATGAATATGAAATGTTTGAGTTGAAAAGAAAATTTTCAAATTTTACCGAAAAGAATCCACGAAGAAAGATATGAAGTCACAAGTGTAAACAAGGCAGACTGTATCCTGTCAAAAAGGTACAAGCGAGAAATAGTTCAACATGCTATTTGTCGATCTTCAAAGGACAATAAAATTACAATTGCTTAAGCAAAATATGACAGTTTTACCTGCAAATATTATTCCTTTAATGTTATGGTTTGTTTTCTTTATTAAGGTCACGTACATTTGATACATTTTAGTTCAGTTTGATTGGAGTTTTTTTTAAATTACAAAAGAAAAAGTGAAGAATCCTTAAAAGTAGATAACTATACTTTCTCTTAGTTAAAATATTCACTGTTATTCTGATTTTTATCCGGCATAATAAAAAAAGTTATTAAAAAAGGGGGTTCGAGGGTTTCCGCCACCCCACGCGACCCCTAATATTAGTGTGGAGTGCGTTAATGTTATAAGTACTTTATATTCTTCCTGATCATATTTTGTTTACTTGTAATATTGAAATTTATATCGATATTAATTTTCATCATCCTATCTATATATATATAAAGGAGAAAAGCGACTCACTGACTCATTACGATATCTCCGGAACAATTCAACCTACAGACTTGAAATTTGGTAGGCATATTCCTTTAATGGGAGTAGAAATTCGCTAAGAACGGATTTTGTGAAATTCGAAACGCAAGGGGCATTAACGGGGGGTTATAGGGCGTTATAAATAATTATTGCTATTTTTAAACTTCTTGACGTACAATAATTGAAATTTGCTAAGCAGATTCTTTTCCTAGAGTAGAAATCCGCTACAAAATCAGTTGGGAGAAAATCGACCCCCAAGAGGCGTTGTGGGGCTTAGAAGGCGTTATAGATAATTATTCCTATTTTTTAATCTAATAGACGCACTGTCTTTAAATTTGATAAATAGATTCCTTTAATAGAGATAGAGATCAGCTACAAAAAGGATTTTGTGAAAATAGTTCCCCAAGTGGCGTTGTAGGGGATTAATAGGCATAACAGATAAATATTTCCGTTTTTAAACTACTAGACCTACCTGCTTGAAAATCGGTAGGCATATTTCTTTCATGGAGTAAATATCCGCTATAAAATGGGGTGTAGGAAAATTAAACCTAAGGTGCGTTGCGGCGGGCTGAAGGGGCGAAAAAGGATAAATATTTCCGTTTTTAAACTATTAGATATACCTGCTTGAAAATTGGTAGGCATGTTCCTTTCGTGGAATAGAGTTCCTCTAACAGAGAGTAAAACGAAAACCGACCCCCAAGGTGGGATCAAGGGGAGTTATAGAAAAAAATTCCTGTTTTTTGAATTGTTAGACCTACATACTTGAAATTTGTTAATCATGTTTCTTTTGTTGAATAGGGATACACTAAAAATGTATTTGACGGAAATCAATTCCTGGGAAAGGGAAATCAATTCCTGGGGTGTATTAGCCCCCCCAAAATTCCTTTTTTCGAGCTACAAGGACTGTAATAATGGAATTTGGCTTGCATTTTTTTTTTTGTTGATTTGAAATCCACTACGAACAGTTATTTGGAAGAACGACTCGCAACGTGATTACGGGGGGTATTGATAGTAAAAATTTCGTTTTTTCTCTATTAGATTTATATTTGAAATTTGGCCTCCATTTTTTTTTTACGGAGTAGAGATCCACCGAAAATTTGTTTCTCGGAAATCCACTTGGTTATAGGGTTACGAAAGTGCAAATATCATTCTATACTTCAATTTTAGAGATTATTAGAAAATACAATTTAGAAGTTCTGTCCTTTTTTTTTTTATCAAAAGGTGAGAGTTACAGGTATTAGTATATTTTTCAATACAATCGAATTCTTAATACTAGGACTTAGATATCAATAATTTATATATATAAACATTATATATTTTTAAGACATCCTGAAATACCCAGTGAAGCGGTTGGGTAACGGCTAGTACACACAATATACAGGGTGTCCAGCCTTAATGTGACCCAATAGCTAATTCCTGAACCGTTCGGTTTAGATATGCACTTCCATTTTGAAAAATGTTTTAAAACAGGTAAAGAATGTTTTTACGTGCTTTTCGAACCAAAAAACCCATTTAGAAAAAAATTACAAAAATAAATTTTTTTATAAGGTCTCCAGGTCATATCACTTATATTTATCGAAAGATGCAGTAGACAAAAAAAAAGTTAACACAAAAAGTTTAATTTTATTGCGATAAAAACTGGTGGAGTTATGGAACTTTGAAAATCATACATTATAACCATTTTCTCGGCTATTTTCAAGAAGCTAATAAGGGGCCGTCTCCAAAGTGAAATTAGTTGGAACTCTGCTAGGAAACTTTCGCTATTGCACGTCACCTTTATGTAAATCGTTTTTAAATTTAAAAGCATACGTTAATAATACACAAATTGAGTACTTAAGAAATAAAATTCATTCTGTGTACGTGTAAAACGTAGAAAAAATAAAATATTTTGGACGAAGAAAACATTTTAAAAGCAGTTCCAAAAAATAGACTTATATCCTGCTGCTTCAGTCTGATTTGCTGCGTTTTTGCTGATCATGACGAACGTTAAAAATCTGTTGTGTAGTCACTTGCAATTGCATACGGTCGTATTCTAATATTATGAATTCTAGTACGGGAAAACGAGATGTATACAAATGAAGAATACTGCTAAATGGTACTGTTTTATGGGCTGTGTAATCGGAATAAGAGAGAGGTGTCAAGACTTTATGCCATTAAATTTCCCACTCGAAAACATCAATCTTATTGCACAATTGCCCATGCTGTTCAGTGCTTGTATAAAACTTTGAGTTGCAATAGACGTATTCCCTGCCCCGTGCCTTCACCATTATTTAAGTTAATTTGGTCATTCTGATATAATAAAGCCCCTGATTCATGATTGGCGCATCATTCCACATTATGCTATAATTTGAACACTAAATCCTATATTATTTTGCTGCTATTTGTTAAAACAAGGTGTTTTAATCTTTTCGGTACAAGTTGTATATATTTAATTTAATTTTTATTATTTGCCGTACAGCAATACAAATTGTCAATCCATGATGTTTACTACGATGTTTTAATTTTTCTATGATGTTTTTTTTTGTGTGCTCTTTCTGTAGATATTGAATTACTGTTCTCTAAACTCTCTCAATTTATATACGACCCCCTTTTCTGAGCAATTCAGATGCTTCAATTTTATGTAGGCATAACTCGGTCAGTTTTTATTGTAATAAAATGAAACTTTTTGTGTTTACTTAACTGCATCTTTTCCTAAATATAAATGATAGGACCTGGGGACCGTATAAAAAATTAATTTTTGTAAATTTTTTGTAAATGGGTTTTTTGGTTCGAAAAGCACGTAAAAACATTCCTTACTTTTTTAAAAACATTTTTCAAATTGGAAGTGCATATCTAAACCGAACGGTTCGGGAATTAGCTATTGAATCACATTAAGGCTGGACACCCTATATATTTCATCTTCCTTAATTTTTAAAACTTCTTTTCCTGTTAGCCTCGATTCATGAAAATCTTTGAGTTATTTAAAATAAAATGAAATTTTGAAATTATTCTTTTTTTGAAAGATTCTTTTATTAATGAAAGATTTTTTAAAATCATTTTTCCAAAAGAGTAAACAGCAAGGCTGCATGCCAAACAATTTTTTTTTATGAATACTCGTATTTTATCTCTAAAACTGATCACCGTGAAAGGGTTAATTCGATACCTGATGTAACATTACTTCGAAATCCATTAAAAGCCTTAAGCTTCTTTATTATAGGTGAATATTTTGAAAGTTTTATTTGATAATGTTGGTATATAAAATAAATAAAAAAAATTTACTTTTAAGCAAGGAACTAATATAAAGAGTACTGAAAAGGTAAGTTGATATTGTTTTGATTAACTAAAACCAATATTAAAATGCTACGAAGTAATTGCATTTATTATTAACTGGGAAAAAACCTTTTCATTGAAATATTTTAACCACTTAACAGTTCCTTTTCTCTGTCATATTATGTCAAAAAAAATTTTGTTAACACTTTTCTGAGATGAAATTAGTTATATAAACCTAAACCAGGAGTCCAAAATGTTATAAATATTGAATTAAAAAACTTATGCTAATTTTTATTTTCATTGAAAAAAATATTTTCTTTAAAGCTGGCTTTTTTCCGGAAAAATAAGCGAACTCAAAAGAACACTTTACAAAAATGCATTTTAGATTTTAAAACATGTATTGTACTTACAGTTAATTATTTCTTAAAATTTTGTTTTTGTGTTGAAAATTTTAAAACAGGTATACAAGCATTGTTCAACATCGCAATCGGTACAAAAATATCGTGTTTCGTTTTTTACCCGCGTTTTTACAAATCGTTTCTTTTAAAACAACACCAAAACATTGCCTTGTTGGTCTCAATTTTTTCACGGTGGGAGGAATCGTTTCTAAAAAGTTTTTTTTCCTGTCAATCGTAACGGACTGGACAAAATTTCTGGTCGTCCTTTTTTCTCATGTACTGGCCCATGTGTTTCAATAAGACGATCTATAATATCAAGCCTGAAATTCAAATGAGATAATTTTCCTTTCAGTTTCTGATATAACGAAAGTATTCCACAATAATGTATCTAAAATATGGAATATTATTTTTGTGTTAATTCTTGCCTCCTTTTTTGTTATTGGGTAATTTGTGAGATGCCACGAGAGAAGTCAGATAACAAACTTCTATTACTTCCAGAATCATTTACAAAAATTTCAGACTTACTATCTGAGTCAATATGAAATTTTGAATCAATATGAAAATTTACAGATTTACTATCTGAGTCAATATATGAAATTTTTTCTGTTATGATCCTCTCATAATCACTCATTTTTCTTCTATTTTAAGCCCCATATTTAAAAGTAATAGTGTTCGTAGCTTGTGGTATACCGATCTGGTAAAAAGAAATTTCCCGCCATAACTTAGAACTAGTTCTAAGAGAATGCAGTAAAACCTAACATCTTGAAATCGGTTTAGACATTTTTTTGTAATCCTAACAGTTTTCGACTGTTAGAGACAGATGTTATATAAAAACATTGGTCATATGGCCCCCAATCTCTTATCTGGTGGTGAAATAGATGTTGAACAAAGTTCTCGTTATCATGCTGATAAGCAGCTTCCTGATTGGTCGAACCAATCGTTAGAGTAATGTGTGTTCGTGCCTGTTGTAAAAAGTTCGGGTAGAAGGAGAGCTGAAAGGCTGTTATCTAATTGGTGCATGATAGGTTGTTAGAAACATTGCACTCTAAACGAGCAAAAAATACGGGCAAACCAAAGGATTCGAGTTAAAAAAAATGTTGCCTGAGCACCTCTCGGGTTTATCAGGGAAGTGTCCTTTCATGTGCCCAGCGGCGTTCTGTCAAAACTGGGAAGTGTTAAACTAAACTATTTATACAAGTAGTCTTTGAATAACACAAAATTATGATTTAGTATTCGATTTTATTCAAGTAAAATTACAGAGTTTGTGACATTTTCTCCGCTGTTGATTTGAAAATACTTTTTTAATACCCAAAACAAATGTAGAAACGGCATCTTCCTCAAGCCTTTCAATTGGCACTTTCGAAAGAAAAATTCATTTGATGAACACACACAGTTACTTTAGATACTCAAGAATTCTATAGTAGTTATTTATGAAAATATTTTAGAATAAAGTGTTACAACCCAAACTATTCTTTGAAAACTCTCTGATATCACGGAAAGGAAGTATAGGAACTGAATTTCTCCGAAGTTAGGAATTTTTACGGTTCCGAGTCTTATCTTGGTACTTTTTGCGACTTATTTCCCTCTTCCTTTCACCGGTTTGAAATAAAACGGAATGGAAAAGTAGAGATGTAAAATTTATTATTCCTAAAATGGAGAATTCTCCCTCTTGTTGCGGAAATACAATCTGGATAAAAGATGAAGTCGAAAGGCAATAAATTGTTTATTATTTTTTACTACACGAGCTTCCTCGATGAAAAAGTAATAACTTAGAAAAACTAGAAACTTCGTCTTCTCCCACTTTTCCTTTTATGGCGATGACATTCTTTTTTACTCCCGTTGCTGTCGCTTTTAGATATCTATACCGACGCTCATCCGAAAACGAGTTGTACATAATTCATATTGCTCAGATTTTATTAAAAGATGATTACAGCGATTGTATGACAGGTAATTAATTCAATTGCTTTTAAAACTATTTTGTCACTTACTTTGAACTATTTATATTTTTTTTTGTCTGCAAGCTGTTGACAAGTTGGAATTCCTTTTAATAATTCTTTCTAATGGGCTAAATCCATGATGGTCACATGATAAATGCAATCACGTGTTCTCCAATGATTTCAAAATGAACGTCAGACTTGTGCTTATAAAAATTCAAGTAAAATATCAGATTTGATAATTGTATAATGATGTTCAAATATAAGGTGACGTGTTCTCTTTTGAATTCAAAACCCGGCATTATATATGTACTTGTTGCTTTACTTGTAAAACAAGTAGCATAAAAAATTTTAAGTTAATTCTTACTTAGGACCAACAAAAAATATTTTAGTTCCTTTTTATTAAATAGTTACAATTAATATCAATATGTACATACATATGACAGAATCACAACATCAAGTGGCAATTAATTTTTTAAAATTATTGTTAAAGCATCGTATTGTCATCCAAAACAATCATGTACACTGGTGTCCAAAAGTTAAGCACAAATCGTAAAATGCGAAAAACATGGAGTAAATATTCGTAAAATTATTTCAAATTTCTTGCGGATATTAATTGGGTGAAGAAGAAACATTGGGTTTCTGCAAAAAATTTCAGCCGACTACGTCCCGTGTGAAACACTGGCGCATGTCGGAACCCGGAAAAATCGATTCACTCAGCATAGGCAGTTCAGGCAAGTTTCGTGCAACTGCGGTACAAAGGAACGTCGTTAACCATCAAACAAGGTGAATGATGGCACAAAGACGCCAATTGGACATGTTTACGAAAGGAAGAATCGTTGGAATGCTGAAATCCTCAAGATCACAAACCGAAGTGTCTCGAATTCTGAATGTGGACCCGTCTGTGATCTCAAGACTGTGAAAGAGGTTTCAAAGAACGAGAGATGTTACCCGACAACCAGTATCAGGTCGATCAAGAGTCACAACCCCTCGCCAAGACCGATATCTGGTAACAAGTGCGTGACGTCAGAGGGGCAGTACTGCCAGAGCACTGGGTTCGGCGCTCACAGTCGCCACAGGAATACGAATTTCGAGACAAACTGTTTACAGGAGACTCAATCATGCTGGCCTGTATGCCAAAAGAACAGCAGTTTGCATTCCCCTCACGTCTGCGCATAAAAGCGTTCGTTTGAACTGGAGTTTGAAATATCAACATTGGAGTGTGGGAGAGTGGACCAATATGATGTTCAGTGACGAGTCCCGGTTTAGTCTGAGTAGTAATTCTCGGCGGGTAACGATATGGAGAGAACGTGGAACACGATTTGAACCAAGAAACATAACGGAAAGATATCATTTTCCATCAAGGGGAGTAATGGTATGGGCAGGCATCATGATGGACGGTTGCCCAGACCTCCATTTCTTTGACACAGGGTCTGTGACTTTCCAAAGATATAGAGACGAATTTCTTGAGCCTTATGTTGGCTTGTTTCGAGGTGCTGTCGGTCCTGACTTCATATTCATGGATGATAATGCGCCATGTCACCGAGTAGTGCTGATTGATGACTTAATTGTAGCGGAAAACATCCAGCGCATGTCATGGCCTGCGAACTTCCCTGATTTAAATCCTATCGAGCATGTATGGGATATGCTCGGGAGACAAATTTCAGCCCTTTCGCACCCACCAAGCTCCGTTACAGAACTGAAGAGAGCTCTCTAAGAAGCTTGGAACCGTTTGAGCCCACAACTCATTCATCATCTCATAGCAAGTATGGTAAATCGCTGTGCAGCGTGCCTGGCTGTCAGAGGTGACCCCACGCCTTATTAAGCTGCAGCATCAATGTTTTATTTAATGTTTTCTTTCATTTTTTTAAAGTGTGAATCCTTGCTATGCTCAGTTTTTGTTTGAAACTGCTACTTTGGATAATAAAATTAATTATTATCATTTTTTTTATTTGCGTCCTTATTTTATAACCATTTTACACTCGCATATCACGTTTCCCGCCATTCTGATTTACAGTTCCTTCTTTATTCACATAATTAGCAATTATGCTTAACTTTTGGACACCAGTTTATATAAAATTTCATCTCAACTGAATGCTTTGAAACCTGAGGGGAAAAAATCTTTTAAACTTTTGACCCAAGTCGCTAAAAATGAAGCCAACGTGGCTGTATCTGTAATTCTTAAAAAATTTATTTCTGTCCAATAATTTTAATTAATTATAATTAAGTTGACGCATTGTTACCCAAAACAATAGTGTATAGAAAATTTCAGCCCAAATGAGTGCTTTAAAATGTGAGGGAAAAAAACCTTTTCAAGTTTTGACAGAAGTCGCCAAAATGTTTCCTAAGTTGCCAAAAATGAGGCCAACGTGCCTGTATATATAAATTTTGAATATTTTGTTTTAATCAATTTATTTTTATTAATTATAATTAATTTACTGTGTTGTCATCCAAAATAATCATGTACATAAAATTTCAGCTCAATTGAGGGCTTTAAAATGCATTTTATTAACGATTGAAAATTTCAACAAGATAAATATATATATAAACTAGCTGTGACCCGGCAAACGTTGTTTTGACATATATATTATTTCTAGTGAATATTTTGGTAGTCAAATAAAAAATAATTAACTCATTTTAGGTGTGTGGGGATGTGGTATATTACTGAAAGAGAAATGGAAAGTTGTGAACGATGACGGCCTATAAAAGTAACAAAACACCAAACATTCGTTTTTTGAATTATTTGTATATACTTTTGTTATTTTAACTAATAAATTTCAAAGTACATCTCTGTCACAAATTATGGCAATTAAAAAACATTATCAGTCTCTTAGTGCAATGGAGTGTACGATATTTTTTTAGTGAGTCCATCTTTATCCTACACAAACAAACTGGATGGCTTACCCATGCAAGAGCATGCCACTTATAATGGTCCATATGAAAAACACGGTGTGTTCAAATCTAAGCCATAAACAGACTTCGTTTGGCCTTGAGACTTATTGATTGTCATTGTGAATGTCAATCTAATTGGAAATTGAATCCGTTTGAATTCAATTGGCACATCTGTGGGAATATAATAGGGAATCGTGGTAGTAATACATCTTATTCCCGGAACTTGCCATTCAAAATGCTAGCTTCGACAACGTTTTCAATCAATTTTTTCATGACTAATCACGTGCCATTGCACAGCCGTGGTGGGTTCAAATTATGAAGCAAAATAACCGGAGATCCAACCTTCAGTTGTAAATGATGCGGTGGCATGCTTGGCAAATCCAATGAGCTCAAAAACTCTGTTGGATAATTTACAGCTTCGTGGGTATCGCAAATTGCATCGATAGATTTTTATGACATCAAGTCCCCAGGCAACAACTGTTTCCTACTGAATGTACGCACAAAATTTCAAAAGAATTGGTCTAGCCGTTTCGTTTATCTCGTGTCACTTATTCGAAATAATGATAACGAATTAAAAAAGATAAAGTTTTTTTGCAGATATTTTAGACTTTTTTGTTTTATAAACCGTGCAATATATGAATTTTTAAATTAAAGATATGTACAAAAAATGAAAAAAAAAAAAACTTTTCACTCGCCAAATTTGGTGATTTTTGATTTGCTATAGTCATTCATTTTGCTATTGTAACCCATGAGCAGGTCGATTTGGACAGCAGAACAGAGAAAAGTCACACATCTGGCGCGAAACCGATGTTCGACGCCAAGCGAAATAAACGGCGAAAAAAGCAACGCGCAATACAGGGGTAAAACAATTACGCATTTTAAGGTTTTTAATTAATATCTTTTCAACTAACTGCAATATCGGAATGAAAAATAGTTTACGTCCTATACTCAGACCTACTGAATATACGCACAAAATTTCATAAGAATCGTTCAAGTCGTTTCGGAGGAGTTTGGTTACAAACACTGTGACAGGAGAATTTTATATATTAGATAAATAAAGAGAGAAAGAGAGAGTGAGCTATTAATAGGAATTGAATTAAGATTTCATTTCAAATGTGATAATGAGCTAAGTACAATCAGTATTCTCCATTGTATTCAAAACTATCATTAGACTTGTGTTTGTTGCTCTACTTGTAACATTTGATAACATTACACATTTGATATTAGGGTAAAAATGTTCAAGTTCTTCAAAAACTTCATCAAAGTTAAAAAAAGATAAGTATAATATACGTGCACTTCTTATCTTTGGTTTACCTATGCACGTTACTGTTGATAATATTTACTTTTAATTATAGTTTGAAAAAAACTAAAAAACACGCTTTTATACTGAATCGAACTAAAAAGTAAAGAAATAATTCTTAATAAAGAATAAAATGATTCTCACGAGAAAATGAATGTCATTGTGGTAAAAGCGTGAGGTGCTTTGTACTACATTTTTACACTAATTCAGCTTTTCGGAATATAAGTTAGAAATTATAACAATGATACATTTATAGAACACCCCACGCTTTTACCCCAATGACATTCATTTTCTCGTGAATCATTTTATTCTTTATTAAGAATTATTTCTTTACTTTTTAGTTCGATTCAGTATAAAAGCGTGTTTTTTAGTTTTTTTTCAAACTATAATTTATTTTTCATTTTTTAGTTTAAACTACAATAAAAGCGTGTTTTTTAGTTTTTTAAACTATCATTTATTCATTGTTGAATTTATCCTTGAGTTTTATTTATTTGAGCCGGAATTACGTGGCTGCTGGAATTAGTCTTGCTCTTCAATGAATTTTTTATTAAAGGGTCTGAAATATATTTATTCTCTCCGTTTACGGGGCCTCGGATGTGTCCCGTATCGTTATATATTAGATTCCGTCTCAAAAGATCAGGCCAAACAATTAAAAGTGTGTTAAGTAGAAAAAGTTCAAATTAAAAAATATTTTAATGTACCACAAAAAGTATAAAATTCCTCTTTTCGTTTTTTTCCCCTCCACATTTTCATGCACTGTGATCCACCTCTGAGCTGTAGTCCAAATTTCAAGTCTCTAACTCAACGGAAAGTCATACAGTTTAAAATCAATTACAAAATTCCACCCGGACATACATTCAAGAAAGAGAGTGAAAAAACATGGTAATATTAAGAGTCAATAAAATTATCCCCTTTTTAACGCATTGCTATAATGTTAATTCGTATCATCACTTCTAAGCGTATTGCTTCATAAAAATAAAAAATATTTAGCAGTCAGAACATAAACTATTTTTTTTCTCATGCACGAGCCTTTTTTTTTATTTTCATTTTCAGAAAAATGTTTATATTATGGTTTGGAATTGCTAACACACACCCAACCTCCACTTTCTCAGATACAGAACACTTTTTTTTTGTTTTATTTTTATAAACCCCAGTGTATTAATTAAAAACACTCCCTGTAGGGTTACACCTTTTTCTTTTAGTCGCTAAATCTGAAATTAGTCGGCAAATCTGGAAATGATGTGTGAAATTAGTCCCATATCTGAAAATGGTATATGGAACTTGTCGCCAAATTTAAAAATTATATATGCAACAAGTCGCCAAATCTGGAAAAAAGTATGTGGAATTGTCACCAAATCTGATTATCCTTATTCCTGAGGATCCTGAAAAGGGCGATGGAACAAAATTATGAAATTATTGTATTGTCATCGGTCCTTGACAAGTGTGTGAAATTTCGAATGAATCCGATCTTTTTTAGTGGGTAAAAATCGAGTTCTAAGATTCCGTTACATGCAAGTGAAACTTATAAAAGCGTGTTAAAAAGAAAGTCTCTTATCAAAGCAAACAGCACACCATAAGAACTGATTGGCTATCGTGGAACTACGACGTCACATGAATTTAGGAATTGATTGGCTGGAAACACAGGATTGTCGTTCTTAGGTTGTGATGTCACTTGAATTTATTCCATTAGCTAGAAATGCTCAAGTATTAAAATTCTTTAAAAATTCTTCAAGAATTTTAAAAAGAAATCTTTTACTAAGGGGACATGGTACGATTTAAGCAAAAAATTTTAATTTAAGGCAATATGGTACCATATTCATAATTTTTTTTAATTTTTAATATTTGATATTTGGTTTCAAATAAAGGTTAATATTTAATAATAAATCCATACGAAATAAATTTAATATGTTGCAAAATGTTTGTAAAATTTAAATTTTTGGAACTTTTTTAAACATTTAAAAAATTTTTAAGGCTTTTTTAACTAGGACGAAAACCTGCAACATCAATTACGATGCGCACATGCACGCATTGCGATCGACATGCAAAAACTGAGCGAAAGAGTTGAGAAACAAATACCTCACTAATTAAATAAATTAAAAATTGTTTGAACATTGCATTATTATTATTTTTTATCTATGTTTGTATTCATGAAAAACAATGAAAACAATAATAATACATCATTCTATTTTAAATTTTCACTCCTAATCTAACATAAAGATATATATTTTTTTCATGCGGCGAGCGGGACTATAATGTTTTCTGAAGCGGCCCCCTAGTTCATTCGGGTTGGCTACCCCTGCTTTAAATGTCTTTTTAAAAGAAATTTGATATTGAAAATAATGAGCACTGCATGAATGAAATTTTTAAAATAATATTAATGGAATGTCAGGTATAGCTCATGATAAAATAATGTCGAATTTCATAATTTTGAACCCTATTATTGATTTTAGTTTTTGAATTATACAATTTTGAATTTTATGGCAAACATACTGACAGATTGAAGTTCTCAGTATGTTTGCAGTCTCATTCATGTTAATAGTTTTTTAGGTATATATTTTCCAGCTCTTTTTGGGATATTACGCAATATTTTGCATTGATCTCTCTCTTTTAAAACTCTACAGATTAGGAAATACTACTCATTGTTAACATTCACTTCATTTGCATACAAAGAGCTTGGAAATCAGACTCAATTTTAATTTCTTACTTTACATGAACTCGCATTACATATTCAATAGTCAAACCTATATCAACCCATGTAAGCTTATTAGTGAATGCAATGTGAGGGCGTAATGCGCTAGTGGATGTTTGCGAAGGCACGCATCTCAATAACGCGTTATTGTCTACATTTTGCAATTATTCGAAGTGACCCATTCATAGCGTTAAAGTAGACCAGTGGTCTTCAAACTTTTTCAACTCATGGAACCCCTAGAACTTGAAGGTGCTTTCGTGAAACCCCTAGAACTATAAAGTGTTTTCGTAGAACCCCATTCCGTACACATATACATCGAAGAGAATATCTCAAAATAATATTCAAAGTAGACTAACATGTTATAGGTACTTTATGTAAAGACAATTAAAAAAATATTACGTTTATTATTAAAAAGTTTTAATCTAATTTTTTAATCTAATTTACTTATTAAAAATATTAATTTGTGATTCAAGTGTCACCTACCCACGCATTATATTTAGTAACTTGGATATATGCTTGTATATTTTTTACACAAACTGTCGAAATCTGGATTGCGATTACATATTACATATTCTGAATTTTACATATTCCAATGAATTACATATTCTGAATTTAATTTGTTTTTGTACTTTGTTTTTGTAGCCAATTGAGTAGAGAAATATTAGCACAATGTTAACCCTTAAACCCTAAGATCTGAATAGCATTTAAGTGTTTATAACTGTGTGAGAAATCTCGTGTATTTTGCATGAATTTGCAACCTAAAATTTAAAAATCACGTTCTTGCTTAAATTTAGATTTTAACATCAACTCATTTTATATATTTTGCCCTTTCCTTCATTATAGGAGTTGTTTCCCACAAATGTAAAAAATTGCATTTTCCATTAAAAAACTATTTAATTTTTCAAGACATTGTGCTAACTAACGAGTATTAAATTATCTCGTAAACCCGCGATAGTAAACAATAGACTATTCTCAATCTAGTAGGAAGTCTGTACATACAGATCAAACGTTTTAATATTCTTGTATTATATTATAATAAAAGTTTAAAAAGTGCTGCAAAATAAAGTTATTATATATAAATAAAATTTTCAGTTTTAATGAATAGGGAAGATGCACTTTCGATACTTGTAATTATATAAGCTTTATAGAAAACGTGAATCCATTTTGCATACATATTTATTTCTTTTCATGTTTTTTTTATTCTAACTCGTGGAGCCCCTGGGTATGCCTTGTGGAACCCCAGGGTTATGTAGAACACAGTTTGAAGAACACTGGAGTAGACGAAAGGACATCCAGTTGAATATCTCTCATAAGTGGCAAGTTCTTGCCATAGATTTCTGTTGGGTTTAAGCGAGCGAACTATTTTTTCTGGTGTAAGAATATCTGTGTGATACGCCCACGCGTTCTTTTCCCCGCTTCATCCAACGCACTTCTTCTACGGGGACCACACGATCTACACGCTGTGTACTATGAACTTTATTTATGTTGTGTGCAGTATTCTTAATCGTTTTATTTAATTGTCCGTAATAAAGTGTGCTGTTCAGAAGAGGTCTGAAGAATTATTTTACAAAAAGAACAACAAATTGGTAGCAGAGGTCCGTTGTTAGTGAATTGCCTTAGTGAACTGTGTGAACTTTTTGCCAAAAATGGATAAGATAACTGTCCCCAATTTAAATGGGACGAACTATTTTATATGGGCTCTTAAGATGAAGGCTGCTTTGAGCCTGAAGAGATTGGATACTATGGTTACCAACGAAAAACCAGACCTTAGCCGTAAGGAGGATTCCGATTGGGAACAAAGAAATGCTGACGCCGTCTCGTATATAAAGCTATCCCTTGCCGACGAACAGGCGCTACAGTTTGCGAAAGAGGACAACGCCAAAGTGCTGTGGGAAAAAATTAGAGGGACTTTCATCGGACGTGCGGAGGACCGCAAAATCGACGCGGGCAATGAACTCAAAAACCTGATCATGAACAAAGGAGTAAACGCGGTGGATTACATTGCAAGAGCGAGGGGAATCTCGACAAAGTGTCACTCCCTCGGCTTAGAAGTCTCACAGAGGGAATTGGTGTATTATACAGTTCGAGGACTGACAGAAAAATTCACTCGCCTGAGGAAAATTTTGAAGACCCAACGGGAGAAATCTTTAGATGAAATCCTCCAAATTCTAAGAGAAGAAGAAGCCTCCGTCAACTTACCATCTAAAAATCGCATGGAAGGAATAAATGCTAGAGCATTTTATTCTAGAAAGAAAAATTAAAGACAAACGAGGCTTTGCTATATTTGCAGAAATAAGAATCATCTTGCAAAGGACTGTTTTTACAAAAATAAAAACACGCCAAACAGAACAACCCAAAGAAATAATCCATCAAGAAATCCAGGTACTTCTTCAAATTCAATTTTCACAGCTTCAAACTGCGAAGAAAAATTCTGTGATAACACTTGGATCTTGGACAGTGGAACATCCTGTCATATGGCCAAAGACCCTGCATGGTTTCAGCAAATAAGTCCTGAAATTATGGACATTTATTTAGCAGATAAAGAGTCTAAATATGTAAGTCAAGGAACCGGAAAAGTTTTAGCTAAAACTGTGTGTACAAAGCATTGTAATTCTATTAATTTAACAGTTACTAATGTCAGTTATGTTCCTCAATTAAGGTGTAATTTACTGTCTGTAACATGTTTAATGGATAAAGGTTGTAAGATTAAATCAGATAATAATTGTGTATTATGTATATGTGTTTATGATATTGTAATTGTTTGAAAAAAAAATATATCACTCGCAGGTGTTGGGTTGAAGCGAGCAAACTATTTTTTCTGGTGTAAGAATATCTGTGTGATACGCCCACGCGTTCTTTTTCCCGCTTAATCTAACGCACTTCTACGGGGACCACACGATCTACACGCTGTGTGCTATGAACTTTATTTATGCTGTGTGCAGTATTCTTAATCGTTTTATTTAATTGTCCGTAATAAAGTGTGCTGTCCAGAAGAGGTCTGAAGAATTATTTTACAAAAAGAACAACAATTTCACTATAGGCTATTAATCTAAACACTCAATAATGAATATATGTCTGCTATAATAATTGCTTTAGATAGACAAATTTTTTTATTTAATTAATCTCGTACTAAAACTGTACTTAAGAGATGCTTAAATTTTTGATTTTTAGCCAGGGGCGTACACTCCACGATCGTATGCATTGAAACATCATCAAATATTTTTAAATAGAAAAATATACATAATTTATTATTGTATATTACAAAATTGAATATTCGTTTTATTGAAATATAGTGTGTGCTTCAATTTGCTGTAATAATGATAAGAATTCGAAATCTTAAGCTATATTTTTTGAGAAATTACAATTTTTATAGAAGGGTGAGATACTCCAATATATTTTTCTTAAATTTATATAAAATTAGGTAGAAAGGATTTCCATATGTTCTTGAATAATTGAATTAGGATTTTAAAATGTACACTTTAGATATGAATTTATTCGTATTTTAATATATAACACGGGGAGAAGTTTCAAAAGAGAACAATAGTTATTTTCGAGATAGACACTAGCTCTGAAAACAATGCGAATGCTTTAAAAATCTTAGTTTTGGATATGTAGATAAATCTTATTACCGTAAAATCCAGGGTTTAACGCGCATTTTGAACACTAAAACTGCGATCGAAATTTAAGGGTGTGCGTTAAACGCCGGATATAAAAATGATATTTTGCTTTAAAATACTTACGAAAAGATTAAGCACAAGTAAAATTAAAATTCTGTACATCCATTGGAACAGTTTTTAGTTTAAAGAAATGACATACCTAGTGAAATTAAAGGGTTGTAGTTCTAGAAATATATTATTTTTTTTAAAAGCTGTGACGGGTCTATTCGCTAGATATTCATACTAATCCTCTTGGAGAAACTTTGGGGCTAGCATTTACATTAATTCACAGCCTTTCAAGAAGAACACGAGATAGATATGTTAATTAGTTCGACTGTATAAAGTCTAGGTTTTGTAGATGGAAGGGAGAAGGAGACGGGAAGCCGTCACGTAAGTGCTAATATTGGAATAGTTCCTTCACAAACCAAGCGCGCGTTAAAAAAGTTATTGCTGAGATTAAATTGTTAGATTGACGATTTAAGATAGTATAATCAGAATCGGCCATTGGTTCATTAGTGTTTGTTCTCCTTATCTATTTCTGGTAGTCGGGTTTACTTAGAGTTAAATATTAGGATTAATCGACGCTTTAAATATCATTCCTAGGTTTATTCTTACAGTTTCCCTTGTTATTGTTTAAGTGTTTGTTCAAAGTCTGAATAAATCTAATTGTTATTATGGAGTTTGTTGGTGATGTTTGTTGTTTCCCCCCACACCTATAGAGACGTGCCGGACAGAGGGAGAGGGGTGCCAGTTAGGACCCCTCCCCCACAAAGCCTGGCATAATTTCTTGAATAAATGAATTCAAAACAAAAGAAAATATCTCACGTGCATTTCAGGTTGCTTCATAAAAAAGGGGGTGGTCAATATACGGCGAATAGACTTAAAAACTTAAAAAAGGCAGCTCGGAAGTATAGGTATGTGTTATACACCGGTGCGCGTAATACGCTGGTTTTTACGGTATGTGTAAGCAAAATATTATTACTTAAGCATTTCCCATGGAAGAAAAATAATTTGAAGACACAGTCAGACCTTTATTTTACGAACCTCTGTTTTGCAAACTTTTTCTGGAACCAAGAACATCTTACGATTGAATCTCTATTTAACGAATTTTCCCACATAACGGACTTTTTTAGAGATTCAGCGTCTTCGCTAAACGCAGGACCGACAGTATACACTTTTTCTTCTTTTTTTGCCAAAAGATTGCATAAAAAAGTTTTTTGAAGTGATAACTTCTTTAGGCGCGTTTCGCTAGAGAGTGAATTTGAATGATGCGTTTTAAGAAGTCAAGTATTGTTACGCTCGGGTTTGTAACACTCGTAACAATGGATCGGAATTTTCCATAACACAATGCTAAGTCCTACAAAACTTTACATTGTTACGGAAATGTAATTAACGTAACATTGTTATGGTCACATTGTTGTAATGTAACATTGATGCGGTCTTTCATGTATTGGAGAAATTTGTGCAGCGAAATGTAGAGCAGAAATGATTCTATAATGGTTACTATTTACATTTCCCCAAATCAAAGTGTAGAGAAAATTATCGAATTCATTCACAAACATTTAGTTGCCTACACTGAAGCTGGATCAACTCTTCTGAACATACTGCCTATTATTTTAAGTGGGGATTGTAATGTAGATTTTTCAAAAGACAAATCAAAGCCTTTAGCAGATTTTTTTAAAATCAAAATTCAATTTAATAATGTCAAATTATCCAAATGAAAGCATGACAAAGTACGGAACAACGCTTGACGGAGTTTTTTTTATGTATTTAAATAATTTTGACAAGTATTTATAACCTATTACAATTACCAAAAACCTATTGTTTCTTCTTTGAATACAATTAATTCCCAAATATGATTATATATTTCGATAAAAATATTATTTTATGAGTACAGACATATGAATAAATAATTTGTATCACAATACTAATATCCCCTTGTTTTTATTCGCCTAACTAATAACTGAACAACAAAACAAACAAACAACATTACAAAATTTGAAGTTATCACTTCTATATCTAGTGGTCATAAGCACACACAATCTTTTTTTATTTTAATATTATTTTTAAAAGCAATTTATATGCTTATGATAATTCAAGTGACATGAAATATTAAAAAATAATTTAAAAGCTTTTTTAAAATCTCAGTTTTGAAGGTAGTCGCACACCTAAAGGAGAGAAAGAAAAAAAAACATTAAATTTATTTTGTTAAGATACGTGTTTTGAATCTAGATTTTATACAACATTTAAAAATTGCGTTTAAGAAAAAATGCCAGGTGAGGCAGAAAAAAAAGACTTAGGAAAAGGAGGGAGAACAAACTCTATTTGAAAGGACAAATATAGGAAGTAACTATTTAACTTGCGGACCTTTTAGTTTGGTTAAAAAAACGCACCTCTGATTTTAATTTTTTTATTGATCATGTTTCTACAGCAACAAGTAAAAAATCCCTTCTCGTGAAAATAAATTTCCAAAATCTACTTTTTTTCGGTTTCGTTTCTTTTAACTCGATTTCTTCTCTGTCCGGGTGGAATTTTTTGTTTGGTTATAAACTAACTTTCGAATGAGCTAGACACTTGAAAGTTGGACTATAGCTCAGAAGCAGATGACAATGCATGAAAATGGTTATAAAAACTTGGCACATAAAAAAATTTTTATTAAGAAAATTTTCTTATTTAATTAAAGAACAAGTGAGCAAGGATAAAAAATGATTTTGAAGAATAAGAAAGTAAATATCTAATTATAAAACTTTTACAAGTTTGAAAGATATTTGCGTTTTACTTCTTGAAATTAATCAGATTTTTGGTATATAGCAAGGTAATTGCCAGCAGCAACAGGATCCATCTATCTCCGATTTTCTTGAACTTTCATGCTGCTCATTTATTAAATAAAAATGAAAAGAGGGAGGAAAACCAATCTAAAAACACTCAAGTTTAGAGTTTAGATCTAGATAAATATATATAAGAGAGTGTATCAGTTCAACGGCTATAAAAATTTTCAGGATAGATCGGAAATGCTTACTGTAAGTGACGATATAAAACACGACAAAGAGACAGCACGTATAAGAG
>BMAO01005903.1:0-17850 GCA_019973975.1 Trichonephila clavata
AACAGGGTTCAATGGAAAACGTAGAGACCATTTTAAAAAGATTAATTGAAGCAATAAGTGCGAACATAAAAAATATAAATAAAAGGAATAAAAATTCAAAAAAAAAAAAAAAAAAAAGATAAGTGTGAACCTATTCCCTTTTTAACCCTACTACCCTTATATTTATATTTACCACAATAGGGGAATGAAACAGGTGTCAATGAAAAAAGTAGAGATCATTTAAAAAAATTAAATGACGCAATAATTGCGAATCTTATGAAATGTTCACAGAATTGATACTTATTGAATTTTGTATGTAGAAGCTCTAACAACTCTTCTCTCGTTCATGACAATGATCCCTAGATGATTTAGCAATAATTATATTGGATTCCACTCAGTAATTGTTCTTCCATATGATCAATTATTCCACGCCGTTTCTATTTCTCTAGAGAATAAGATTAGTTGAATTATCTTTTACAGTAATTATTTTGGATAAAATGAGTAAATGGGATCTTTATAAGGTTTTAATCAGGTGGCTCGAAGCATTGAGTCACAATGGAAACGTCAAATGAATTATGATCTTAATTTGTAATCGCTATTTGCTGCATGAACGAATTTTTAAAATTTATTTCACAGTCATTTTACGAATGTCAATGCGATGTATTTTAATGAAATTTTATGTTTCGTAGTATGCTTCTAGTATATCAATTAAATTCATTTTCATTTGTGATTTTTTGCGTACTGTGACATGTTTTATAGAAACAAGGAACTTACAGAAGTTAAATAATCTTTTATCGAATCGAAGCTAAATGATATTTATTTTTAACAAGCTTTTATAAGTTTCGCTTGTATGTAACGGAATCTTCCAACTGGATTTTTACCCACTTTAAATGGTCAGATCAATTTGAAATTTTGCACACTTGTCAAGGACCGATGACGATAAAATAATTTCCTAATTTTGTCCAATTGTCCGGATCAGGATCATCAGTAATAACGATTTCCAGATTTGGCGACTAGTTCCATATACCAATATCAGATTTGGCGATTAATTCCATATACAATTTCCAGATTTGGTGACTAAAAGATTAAGGTGCTTAATACTTGTGGTTAATAAAAATAAAACAAAAATGTGTTCTTTATGTGAGAAAGGGGAGGGTGGGTGCGTCAGCAATTTTCTTACCATAATATAAATAATTGTCTAGTCTTTATGAAAATGGAAATAAAATAAAAGACTCGGGCATGTGAAAAAAAATTATATTCTAACTGCGAACTAATTTTTGTTTTTATAAAGCAATACGTTTAGAAGTAATGATACGAATTAACTTCATAGCAATACGTTTAGAAGGTGATAATACGATTGACACTTAATATTTCCTCTTAACACACTTTTATTAGTTGGACCTGTATCTATAGAGATAGAATCTTTGCCCCGTAAGAGCGAAGAGAATAAATTTATTTCAAACCCGTTAATTAATATCCACTGAAGAGCAAGACTGATTCCAGCAGCCTCATATTCTGGCTCCAAATATCAAACTCAAGGTTACTTTCAACAATAAATAAATGATAGTTTAAAAAACTAAAAGATCACGATTTTGTTGTAGATCAAGTTAAAAATGAAAAACAAATTATAGTTTTTTTTTTAAAAAAAACTAAAAAACACGCTTTTGTAGTGAATCGAACTAAAAAGTGAAAAGAAAATAATAATTATTGCATTGACTAACAAAAATGACTAACGAGAAAAATATTGTCATTGTAGTAAAAGCGTGGGATGCTTTCTGTCATATTTTTACATTGACTCAGTATTTTGGAATAGAACAAGTAAGAAACTATAAAAATTATTGTACAGCACCGTGAGCGCTTAGCCCAATGCCATTAATTTTCTCGTTACTCATTCGATTCTTATATTTAGAATTCATATTTTTTTTAAAACTTTTAATTTGATTCACTGTAAAAGCATTTTTTTAGCTTTTTTTAAACTACTCTTTTTCAACATCTATACGTCTACCTCAATAGTTTTTTATAAAATGGAAATATTTTTAAGAAAGCTTGTATGTGGATTCATTTATAGCTGGAAAGAAATTCATTACAAATGAAACTATTCATTTGAAATAATATCCTTTGTTCAATTAAGCCTCATTTGGTTTAGAAGAAAGTGCATATACAGTGGTAGCCAAAATTGCGGACACTTTTTTAAATTGTTCTGTTTTTCAAGTTTGTATGCTTATAGAAAATGTTACGATCAGGACTGCTTCCTAGCCAGGACAATAAGGATATTTAGTCAAGAACCAATGACATCAAATAAAATAGTAGATTAGCCACCTGGAAAAGATGTTTTACGAGGAAGTGATCTTTCCTACGTTAAAATTGCAAGTTAGTTGGTTGGTTAGTGACTACATTTGGAGACTGAAAGTTTTGTTTAAGATGTCAGGAGACAAATCTAATAAAAAAATAAAGCAGGAAAAGGTCGAAAAAGGTGCACCTCATCTGTTAACGACAGAAGATCAAAAATACTATGTCTACAATGTAGAATAATGTCATCAAGGGCTTCAGAAGAGATTTGAAGGATGCTGGTGTTTCTGTCAGTTCAAAAACTATCAGGAGAAGATTAGCAGATATTAGATTCAGAAGTTGAATTTCACGAAAAAAGTTTTATATTAATTTACAGCAGCACTAAAAAGGACTACAGAAGTCAATGGAACACATTAATTAACAAATGATTAGTGTTCACTAGTTATATGGAGGGATGAAACTAAGATATCGTTATTCGGTAGTGATGGCCAAAAATATGTAAGACGTAAAATAGGAGAAATGCTACTTCCTGACTGCATCCAGGTAACAGTGAAGTACCCACATAATTTTATGATTAGGGCTGTGCATATCAGCAGATGGTATTTGTTGTCTTCATATCATGGATGGGACACTGAATGCCAGAAAATACATTGACACCATTCTAGAACCAAAACTTCTATCTTCCATCGGGGATCTATTTACCAACAATGCTTCATTTATTTTTCAGTACGATTCTGCTCCTTGCCACACAGTAAAGAAAAAGAAAGACTGGTATCGTTGTAAGATCATTGAGTTGTTGTGTTGACTAGGAAACAGTCCTGATCTCAATGCTATCGAAAACTTCTGGTACCGTTTGAAAACTCTTGCCCAAATGAGATACCCATGAAACAAACAGGAACTTATTGAGGATATAATTGCTTCCTGGCCTCATGTCAATAACAAAGGAAGAGCTTAGAACTATTTTCAACTCAATGAAATATCGATGTGAAGCTGTAATAAAAATAAAGGCAATCTCACTAATCACTGATAACTCACTGCTCTCACCAGTATCTAAAGTATATCGATAGTTTTCGTCGCATACTTTTTTTTAATTGCAAACATTAACATTTTAGTATTTAATTTAGAATCTAATTTCATTTAAAATGATATAAAAGACTTTATATTGTGTGCAACGTAACATTTTCTATAAGCATACAAACTTGAAAAACATAACAATCTGAGAAAGTGTCCACAATTTTGGCTACCACTGTATAGTATTAAATCGCATCGGGCCATAAAGGTGAAAGTGATAGCATTAGGCTTTAATTTTCAATATGTCTTATTTAATAGAAAAATAAACAATGTTTTCGCAACTATAAATATGTCAATTCATTACAAAAAAGATTAATCTTGAGAGAACCTTTGCTTTCCTGCTCCCTTTGGAGAAAATATCCGTTGAAGATAATCTATTCCTGATGGAGGCTTGTGAGTGCAATGCTTTTCCAGTTGCATTGGGTGAGTACCGGTACAGAGGGTTACAGAAATACAGAGTTTCTCAAAGTGTGGGGTTTGCTAACTCTACGAGAGGGGTGCGAGCATATTGAAAAGTCGTAAACAAAAGATTATTTTAAAAAATATATTAATTTACTGAAGTAAACATCAAAATACATCCTGGCTATAGTAAAAAAATACAGCTTAACACCAATATAATAAAGGTATAAATGCATCAGATACTACACATTGTATTTCATAATAAATGTAACAATACTCTAAGAAAAAGTTTAATAATTACCAGTACCTTGCGAGCTTCCCATATATGAAATCTTTTCCAAAAAGTAACACTTATCTTGAATTTATACAGTTTATAATTAATCCCTTAAATGCCATAAAAAGTCACGCGATTCTTTCCTTAATGCCACTGTTTTCCACGTAGACACGCGTATGGGATGCATTGAGGGAAGGGGGGGAGGGAAATCCCACACACACTCATATATATGTATAAAGAAGCAAATCCTCTGAAATAAGCAATCCTTTGCAAACGCTGTCAGGATCATTTTATTGCATTCTAAACCCTTCGAAATAAGTTTATGGATAACAGTGTACATAAAAGATCGTACTTCGGAAAGACATATATTACGTACTGGGCAATTAACGCTTTGACTAAGCAAGGCGTTTATATAAGCCGGTGGCATTTAAGGGGTTAAAATCCTATTGTTGGCTTGACGTCGAAGTATAGTACTATTGATTTAAATATAATGTTATTGCATGAAGGGAAACGATGAAAATCATAATTAAATGCTAAGTCGCAAATAGTGAAAATTTTCGAAGCCCTACAGTTATACAACCAAAATAACTTATGATTATTTCATTTCAAAGTAATATATTTAATGTTACAAAATCGCATATTTTTCATCCTGTATTTGTCAATGGTTTTCATTATATGAAATGAATCCTTTGTGTTATGTGTATACCAATCAATGCAAATAAAATTTTACAAATAACTTTTATTAGCAATTTTTATATAGTTTTATTAAAAAATATTTTATTAAGTTATTTATAATTCTACTTTATGAATATTTTCATTGCCTTTCCTTCAATTTTTTTTCCATTTTAAATCATAAAATGGTGGAAATAATTTTAGAAAATATTTTTTTTCCTGCTAAATACTCGACGAAACTCTATTGTATTAAGTAATCTAAACAATTATGATTTTTTTATGAAGTTCATCATTTTTGGTCTGTTTTTCTGCTGAATATATATGTATAAACTAGTAAATTTAAATAGATTTTTTAATTCACCCTTTTTTTATTTTTATTAATTCATTTATCTTATTTTTTGTTTTTGTTTACCGTAACATTGTCAGAAAATGAAAACATCAAAACAGAAATGTATTTTGCGTGAATTTTCAAACGATTTTAAGGCTTTTTTTTTAAAAAATTAGCATGTTATTGTCAAAAAAACTCAAAATTACGTATTAACTCGTCTCATCTCATCTTTAAACGGAGCTCCTGAGAGCGACATTTAAACTTATTTTTATTGAAAAAAACCCAGGAAAATGACAATCATGTATTTCATGAAGGAGCTTTTTACTCATGCCTATAATTCATTTAACGATCGTTTTTATTGAATGATATTCGCAAATTTGATTAATTAACATGTGGTCTAATTAAACCCTCTGGCACTCCCTTAATTGAGTATTAGTCATTAATACAACGCTTTTCCAATGATTTTTTGCGAGATTTTTCTACTTTTTTTTGTTATAAAGAAGGAAGGAACGATTTATGTATTAGTGATATTAAAAAAATTATTATGTGACTTCAAGGCATTTTCAACTTACTACGGATTTTAGCCACGCATGTGCATATACACTTTAAGTAGATGATCCACACATGAAAAAAAATCATTATCCATAGTTAAACTATTACATACTAGTTATTTCACTCATACAGTAAGTAAACTGTTACATATTAACAATGACAAATTAAAAGTTTGCCAAAAGATTGTTTTGTGAAAAAATCTCAATCAAGATTTTTTTTTTACTGTTATTATTGTTTTAAATCATAATCGTTTTCTTAATAAATCCTCCTAATAATATGTAGATAATATTTTAATTCCAATTAAATGAAATCATTTTTCAGATACACGTCGTTTAGCTTAAGAAATGTGACATTGTTATATGAGTCAATCAATTCGTTTATATTAGATGAATGAACGTTATTAGTAAATCCATCTGAATAAATTAATTTTTATTGTGAGAGTTTTTTTAAAAAAATTTCTTTCAAATGTATATTAATTTCAAAATTGTTGAAATATTTCATCCAGCCTCAAAACTTAAATGATTTGAAGAGCCAGCCACCAAGCTCGAGGTCATTGCAAGCCTGTCACAAATATGTTACATTGTCCACTAGGTTACTGCGGCCTCTACAATATCATGAAGATATAAACTGAAAGAAAAGCAATGTATACAAATAAAAATAAATTGAAGTGTCTGTTTGTAATTTCAAATTAGCAGCTTTTTACTTAATGCACTAAAAGTATATACGGTACTCATAACAAAAAACCAATTTTTAAAATTTTTGCCTGTCTGTCTGTTTGTTCCGGCTAATCTCGGAAACGGCTGGTGCGATTTTAAAAATTCTTTCACTAATGGAAAGCTTCATTAACGGGGAGTAACATAGGCTATATTTTATTCCCGCATTCTTACGGGAACAGAAACTATACGGGTGAACGTGAAAACTGAATGCCAAGATGAACGCCAAGCTGAGCTAATGAAGTCGTTGTTTTGGTTACTGGCGACCGATGCTCTTCATGAGACATAATAGTGTTATGCGCACATGATAATACGCTGACACGTGCCATAATTTTTTTAAATGATAGTTATCTCACTGTTCAGTTAAGTAGAGCATCGGCTGTTTCGGATACACTTTTAATAATTATAAATCAAGGCTTCATAAGCAAACAGCAATGCAAGAAACAAAAAAATTGATAAGTTTTACGGTTAGTTTTAATCCTTTCTTTTTGTTTTTTATTTACATTTTTAGTCACATTTAAACAATAATTATTATAACCCCAATCTATATCTATACAGATAAATAAAATTGAAGTGTCTGTTTGTAATTTCAAATTAGCAGCTTTTTACTTAATGCACTAAAAGTATATACGGTACTCATAACAAAAAACCAATTTTTAAAATTTTTGTCTGTCTGTCTGTTTGTTCCGGCTAATCTCGGAAACGGCTGGTGCGATTTTAAAAATTCTTTCACCAATGGAAAGCTACATTATCAGCGAGTAACATAGGGTATATTTGATTCCCGTATTCCTACGGAAACGGGAATTATACGGGTAAAACCACGGGGCATTGCTTCCTCCCCACCAAGTTGGCGCAAGATTATGCATTTTGTCAATACCGAAAATTTTAATAAACACATTTTTCTCACATTTGTAACAAATAACTGAAACATAGTGTAATTTAACATCCTTTATAAAAGCAATTTCTCAAAATTTTTTTTATTAAATGTCAAACGTTTATTGCGCTACGTTTATTAAATTATTCTTAGCGTAACTTAGGCTACTTTTCCTCACCGATTCCTCAATGATTTCCTTAAAAAAAAATTTTCTAGCACACTTTACTTACTGTACTTTAGATTGCTGCCACTCCAACAGAATTTTTAAACAGTATAATTGTGCCTGGTCTACCTCCTCACAAGCTAGAACTTAAGATTGGCGTTCCCATCATACTACTCCGTAATTTAAACCCACCAAAACTTTGCAATGGAACTAGGTTGCGAGTAGTGTCATTGCAAAGAAACGTTATAGAAGGTCGTATAATATCCGGATGCGGAAAAGGTAACATAGTATTTATACCACGAATTCCCATAATACCATCGAATTTCCCGTTTGAATTCAAAAAGACTACAATTCCCTGTAAGTGTCAGCTTTTGGCTATGACAATTAACAAGTCACAAGGGCAAACGTTAAGCAAAGTTGGCATAGATTTAACTAAGAGTTGCTTTTTCACATGGCCAACTATACGTGGCATGTTCACGTGCGAGGAATGCCACTGGCGTTTTTGTTTTAGCTCAAGAAAATCGCACAGCAAATATTGTATATAAAGAGATTTTTCAATAAATTTAATACTGTATATAGAGAGGATGTTCAATAAATTTATACGAAAAGAACCACACAAAAATTAACAAAACACAAAGAAAATAAAAAAAATAAAACAATAAACACCAAAAAGAAAAAAACAAAAAATATAAAAACAAAACATTGATTCACAAAGTAAAAAAATGACATTAAACTCCTCTCTCTCTCTCTCTATATATTATTTATATATCTATATAATTATAATATTATATAAATATATATATATATATATAGCGTGTGTATGTATTTCTTAACGTGGAATACAGAATTATTAAGTTTTCGTAAGATCTGTGAATTGAACAAAACACTTTTTTGTAAATTTCTACGTGAACGAAGTCGCGGTAACAAGATAGTAAGAAAAAAATTGGGTTCGAAGTTAGTCAGTCACAGTTGCCTTGATACAGAGTGCGAGGAATCCACGCTTTGCGTGTCGTGACTTCCCCTGTGATATCATAGTGCTGAAATTTTTCATATGCATATCCTTTCTATTGAGCTTCCTTTTCACTGTACATATCGGAATAAGCTATTTTCAACTATTTCATGGTTGTATGTTGAAAAATGCATTTGTTGCTGAAGTTTTTGCACGCTGGTGTATTTCTAAAAGAAGACACGCGCCTGCGAGAACACCAAAAATCCATATCAGATGAGAGATCCAAAAATAAGTTTTTCTTGTGAGATCACATTGGCGAAGATAGGTATCACATATATCGCGACGCAATAAGAAATATCTCACAGTTTTCCGAATATTGAAATATAGCAGAGTTTTCTAACGTTTCCTTTATTTAATTAAGTTAGCAGCAAGATCAATTTCTGTTAAAGAAGACCAAGATATATTTAAAGACTATAACTTGAAGAGAAAGATTAAATAACTTGAACAATTTTAATGGAATACAGAGCTGGCAATTTAAAATGCATTGAAATGAACAAAATATTAAATAGTTTTCAAGAAATTAGGCAAGACAGAAATCCATGCGAAACTATTTAAATATTTTTTATGTTTAAAAATAGAACACATTACTCTTTTTTTCTTCTTTTGCTTCTTAGGTTTTTATGATAGTTTTCTTGTGACTTTTATTTCCATCAGAAGTTTGAGCGCTCCACAACGTTTTAACGTTTGGGACTATCTCCATTTGACTTCCACCGCCGTTGATTACATTGGCTTTTAATTTAAAAATTCCGGTTTTCAGAACTTATAAATCAGAGATAAAAGCATAATGTTTAAGATAAAAATTCAGTTTCAACAGACAGCATTATTCAGGTGAATTATGTGAATATGTAGAGATTTAGAGTTACTAATTTTACTCGAGAATTACTATTTTTGCAAAATATTCAATTATTACTTTTTTGTGTCGATTACTTTCTTGGTAGGAAGAAATAAACATATTTTTTTCCATTTTTGAAGTCCCCAGATATGATAAAATATATTTTGAAGACAAATTTTAAATATTTTCAAAAACTCTTCTCCAAATGTGTACTGATTAATTAACATGGAGTTAATTAAAAATTAATTTGTTTAACATACAATTTGGATTTCAGACATTTTAAAAAACCTTAAAGAATACTCAAGTGTTTTTACTTTAAATATATCTGGAGAAGAAATTAAAACATGCTGAATTATTCTTGTGTATTTCGTAATTAAAAGATTTTTTACCAATGTATAAGTCTATTATATAATTATTTTAATACATTTAAAATTATTTAAAAGGACATATATTCTGAAAATTTAGTTATAATCAAATATATTGCAACATATAAATGTCCCGTACAAGCTTAAACACACTTTTGTATGTGATGTTACATTAGAAATGCACCCTTTAATTGTTACATTATTAATACACGTAATTTTACATTCCTAATGTTACATTGTAAGGGATGAGCTAAGTCATCCTTTAGTGTGAGAGGGTTGGAAAGAAGGTTATAGTCATAGTCAATATAACTTCAATTTATTCTCAGTAATAAACAACAACACAAATTCTATTAACCAAAGCTAAGGGATGCACCCAAATATCAAATACAGAAAGCAATAGTGAGGCTGACGAGATACGGGAATACTTTAAATAATCAGATCACTTACGAATAGGTAATATCTTCTAATTCTTAACGAACTTATCTGATTTCTAATTGACAAATCGTCAACTTTAAAATTACAATAATCATGTACAATGTATCCACACTTCACTCAATGTTTAATTAACCACGGCTATTCGTAGCAGTCTAACCTACCTCTGTATCTCTCACACCCGAAAGTTTAATCTTTATATACGTATTAGTTTACATACTCACATCTTCTTCTTCGAAGGAAAGCTTTCAATAGATTAAATTTAAAGACCCATTTTTCCCCAAGAGGACTGTTAATAAAAGAGTCCGAATAGACGAGTGACAACATCGTCAATGCACTTGTAAAGTTACACTAGAATTTTTTTCTGTGTTTAATATCATAATAAAAACGTTTGTAACTTTATATAATTATCAAATGGTTGTATTTGCATATTACATTAAGGTATCCGACTGGTTACGACAACTTTTTTTTTTAAAAAAAAAGGAGATATGGGGATTTTTTTTGTTGTTGTTGTTTTCAGATTTGTTTAGTGCATTTTAAGAAAAATGTGCTAAAATTAAGAAGAGAAAAATAAATCATTATTACTAAAATGGGAAAAAATAGGTAAAAATTGATAAAAAAATAGCATAAACGCAGCCCATTCTGCACCAAAGGTTTATAAACAAATTTTCAATTTTTCCAATCTAATGTGTTGCTATTTTATTCAATTTTGAAATGACCTTCAGGATAAGAGATATTTCCTTTTTTACAAAAACTAGAGCATTTTATCTCGGTTACTATATGAAAATGCTTAAAATGACAGGGATTTTATTCACATAAGGGACTGTAAATTTTGTAATGAAGCAGTGATTAATAAATCTGAAGGTTAAAACAATTTTACTATTATACAGAACTTACAGAAAAATTTCACAGTATAATTATGTTCAAATTTTTTTTAGCAATCACTGACCCCGTTTGATTATTTTCAAAAAATCACATTTCGAGTAAAACACTTTTTAAAGTATGATATCTCGCTTAAAGTAATGTTATCTGCTTTTACTAAAACACTTGTAATTTTTGTTCTAGAGAATGGAAAATGATAAACTTGGTATTTTTATAAAGCTAATGAAATAGCCTATGAAATAAAATCATAAAAAAAATGTTAGCTTTTGGAAAATACAAATTTTTGGGGTAGTCGGATACCTTAACATTTATCTGCCGAATGAAAGAAAAAGTTTTCATGAAAAGATTAAATTTATTCAGAAATCTCGTTGAGCATAGCTTATTTATTTATAAAATAATGTCGTATTCAATTCTAAAACAAGCTTGAATTTGAAACCTTTTTCACATGTTCGCAAATCGAAAATGTAATCTAATAAATATTGTATTTAAAAATTATATGAACCTTAAAGTATAAACCATATTCACACGAATCTAAGCCGCAGTATTTTTCTACTGTTTATGCTACTGAAAATAGGGTACGGTTTAGAATAGAAGGCACAAAATTTGTTGGATGGGGAAATTGAGTTTCAACCCCTTTAAAAAAATGTAACCGTTCAGTCTAGCCATTTGTATTGATGACTTATTCCAGCGTTAAGGGGAGCATGATAATTATATGAGGGGGAATGAGAGTATTGTAAAGTCGAAACAAAATTTTATTTAAAAAAAGTATTAATTTACTAAAAGTTAACAAACAAAATAAATCCTGACATAATAAGAAGTAAATGCACATTTACACTGATAAAAAACACTTATAAATATATCAGTACTGCAAACATATTTTATAATTAATTTAACAATACTAAGTTAAGAACACGTTTATCATAATTACTATTGAACTCATGGGCTTGTTATATATAAAATTATATACAAAAATTAACACTTATCTTGATAATTTGTAAGGTTTATAATTAATCACTTAACCGCAGATTAAAATGTACGATTCACTCCCCAATATCATCGTTTTCTATGTAGGCGTGATTATGTGATGTATTGTGGAAGGAGGAGAAAAGGATAAAATAAGCAAATCCTCTGAAATAAGTAGATCATTCACAAAGACTGTCAAGGTCTTTTTATTGCATTCCAAAGCCTTCGAATTAATTTTAAGAATAGCAATGCACAGAAAAGATGGGTACCCTTCGGAAAGACGTATATATACGAGCGGAGAAATTAACGCTTTCACTAAGTGAGGGATTTATATACATCGATGACACGTAAGAAGCTAAACTCGTATTTTTTGTTTCAAGTATGGCGCATCTTGCTTAAATTGGTGGTATCTGCTTTTACTAAAACACTTGTAGTTTTGGCTGTGAACGAAAAGTAATAACCTTGGTATTTTTAAAAAGCTAATAAGATGGCATATAAAATAAAATCATAAAGTTGTCAATTTTTGACAAAATTCGCAATTTTAGGGTAGTCGGATACTGTAAAATTATACATTTATATTTTCTTCTTTGATATTCTCGAAGACATGAATAATATGAGTTATTCTTTTTTTTTATCGAATTCTTACATTTAATAATTTGAATACGTATCATTTAAGATATACAAAAAAAGCCAAGGTTTTACTTTTATTTATATCATTTTGAGGTATATGCTTCTGTTTATACTTAGACTTGATTCTTCAAATATTATTAATTGGCAATAATGATTAAAACGTTTCTCTTATTCGGCTTAAATAGCGATTATTTTTTTTACGTACTACAATATACACAAAACCAAAATCTATACTTGAAATCGATTAGCTTAGTTCATAAACTAAAATTTAAATACCACATATATTTGCGTATGAACCGGGAGAATGAACAAGCCGAATTGAAAAAAAATTGAACTTCCAGTACTTTTTAAGCCCAAGAGGTCAAAATGTTTTTTATCGGGTAAAAAGTGTGGAATACTTCCCATTTGAATTTCTACAGAATAAAACATTTACGGCAATTATTGTTTTATTTCTGGTACCTGTACTTAAAAATTAACACATTTTTTCATTCCTTTATTATCTTTTACAATGTATATATTAATAATTCTTCCTGTGTCATTTTTTTATTTGGAAACTAAGTGGAAAGAAAAATTCTTATACGTGAAGTGATCGTAGACCTCCTTCATGCCGCTTGGAAACACTCACTGCGTTAGGGTCAGATGCAATTGACATCGCAATGAGTAATAGAAAATTTCAAGATTTCTTTTAAACTCGGACTTTGACACTGACTTTGAAGGATTTATGTGATTTTTTATATATTAAAGTTCCATTCAAAATACTCACAATTTAAAATGTTAATCCGCTTGCACATTCTCTGATTAAAAATTACTAAATTGCGCTTTTTCCGAGATTAATGAACCTGCACACGAGCCGGTTTTTTCACTTAGGATCTATACGCATCCTTTCACTAACTTAGGGCAAGAATTCTTTTAACCAACTTTCACCGAGGGCAGCAAAACGTGATTATGAAAATTAAGTTATATAGTATATACGAGGGTAAGTTGAAAAATAAGTTTCCCCTTCGACTGTGGTCAGAGTTGTGTATGAAAGTCAAAAAATAGAATGAGACATTAAAGATATGACATACCTTTATTTTTCCACATAGGTACCAAGTACATTGAGACATTTAACATATCGCTTAATAAGCTTCAAAAAGCCCTGCAGGAAAAAATCAGGGCTTTGCATATGGAAGAAGCGTTGAACGGCTTGTTTCACTTCAGTATTGCTTCCAAAGCGCCTTCCCCGAGATTTTTCTTCAAAGCCGGAAACAGATGGAAGTCGCTTGGTGCGAGATCAGGACTGTATGGCGGATGGTGTAGGCGCTCCCAATCAAGAGTTGCAATATGGTTTTGCGTTGCCGTCACCGAATGTGGTCTGGCATTGTCATCCAACAGCAGAACGCCAGATGTGAAGGCCAGGCCGCTTTTTCCGAATCGCCTCTTTCAATTTCGACAGGGTGTCACAGTAGCGCGTAGCATTGATGGTTCCAACCTCCAAAAAGTCCAGCAACAAAACTCCTTGGGCGTCCCAGAAAACTGTGAGGAGCACTTTACCTGCAGAGGGAGTTGTCTTGAACTTCTTTCGTACAGGTGATGACGGATGTTTCCACTCCATAGATGCGGCATTCGATTCTGGCGTGAAATGGTGGACCCACGTTTCATCCCCCGTCACAATCCGAAACAGAAAGTCATTGCCATCTTCATGGTAACGCACGAGATGTTCCAGGCTGACCGCCATGCGTTGCTCCTGGTGTGTCGAGGTCAATTGTCGGGGCACCCATCGTGCTGACACTTTTCTGTATCGAAGAATGTCGTGGATGATGTTTTGAGCTCGCTCATGTGAGATTCCAAGTTCTTCCGCTACTTCATCGATGGTGATACGCCGGTTCGCTCTAATCATGTCATCCACCTTCCCACATTTGCATCTGTAGTGGCCATGCGCGTCCGTCCAGCTCTTGGTATGTCTCCACTTGCTGACGTCCATCACTGAATGTGCGACACCATCTCCGCACCATTTGCTTCGACATCACACCTGGCCCATAGACTTCCACGAGGCGTTATGAATTTCTGTTCCTGATACTCCACGTGCCCATTCATAGCGGATAACCGCTCTCACTTCCTCCTTTGACCACGAATTCAAAACGCACCTTCTCTCCATACCTACCGGGGCTCAAATGAGGCTGGTCTCCGTTTTGCGTAGGCACTGCAACAGCGCCATCTGCTTGATTTGCAGCGACCTCTACCCAATGGTGTATCGGTGACTTGCGCGTTTTCCTGCTGTGTCGCCTTTCGCCCATAGCCGTTCAACGCTTCTTCCATATGCAAAGCCCTGGTTTTTTCTTGGAGGACTTTTTGAAGCTTATCAAGCGATTGACAAATGTCTCAACGTACTCGTACGAGAATAATAAAATAAAGGTATGTCATATCTTTAATGTCTCATTCTATTTTTTGACTTTCATACACAACTCTGACCACAGTCGACAGGGGAAACTTATTTTTCAACTTACCCTCATATATATATAATCAAAATTTCTCTACAAGAGAGATGATTAAACATGATTAATACTTAAAAGAATATCAATTTTGCTAGATAACAAGACAACAGAAATTAGAAGGAGATATGAAAAATTGAAATAACACAGTAAAATATAAAAGAATGGATGCTTCAGTATTATCAACATATATATATATATATATTGTGTGTGTGTGTGTGTGTGTGTGTTTGCGAATTTAAATGGTTAGTGAAGTGATAATTGAAGATTAGTGAATTGAGGATAGCCCGGATGTGAAGTGAATGAATAAGAAGCTACCAATCGGGCAGTAGCACGTAAACAGTGTACAACGTGTGAAATTGGAATCTCTAAGAAGTGCTTAAGTCAACTATTATTGTTCAAGGCCACGTCGAATAGTTTAAAGGATTGCAAGAATTCAGATACTGTATTCTTAGTTTAAATAGAAGGTAGAGAGTTAAAGGATTAACAAGCTTAATAAAACAAGGTTTGTATAAGTTATCATAAGGATAGATACTCATGATCGTAGATATTGTCTCCGCGCTATCTTGTCTCACCTTCGTGATCTAGTTGATCAAATTTATCTTAATAAGAGTGAGATTTGTGTCTGTGTTAAATGTAAAGATAAATAAATAATTAAAGTTCATCATGGCGACTGATCATTTAGTTCCTCCTACACATCTAGCCGGGTTAAAGGGACGAAGGAATAATAATTCCTTACACACTTTAAAAATGTTCCAAAAATTCTTGGTTATACACGAAAATATACAGTATACATCAACTTTAATACAATATTTTCTCTGCTTGATAAATTGAGTGCTTCCCAATAGGTACATTATAATTGGAGCAAATAGAGTGTGTTGATTTTTAAAAAATAAATATATTTATAGAGATATACGAAGCTTGGAAACTAATTTTCTCACAACCGAGTTTTTAAAGAGAAACCACTGAGTTCCAATGCAAGTCAGAGAAATGTTAGATTTGTGCGCTTCCTCAGTTTCTTTCATGCTTATTCTGCAAATCGATAAAAGTTTACTTGAATTTCCTCAATATCGTCTGTGTGAATCGTACTTCGTTTTCTGTGACTTCAAAGCAAATATTGTTCGAATAAATCCCATCAAAAGTTTTCATAGGAAAATATTCGCTTTTAATAAATGTTCTTCCGTTTTGAAAAGCTAACAAGCCAAATTCGATTCGCATCGAATAATTTTCACAAAAGTTAAAAAAACACATTGAAAAATAATGTGATTTAAAAAAAAATCACCGACAACAAAAATAATGAACTGAAAGCTTATTTTCAAAAAATATTTTGGATGTGTTTTGCAAATTTCAGTTATGATAAAGTAAGTATTAAGGTATCCAACTGGTTGCGACAGCTCTTTTTTCTTTAAATTGAGATATGGCGATTTTTTGGTTGTTTTTAGATTTGCATAACAAATTTTAAGAAAAATTTGCTGAAATTAAGATGCGAAAAAAGATTATTATTACAAAAATGGGGAAAAATAAGGGAAAATTGACAAAAAATAGCATAAACGCTGCCCATTCTTTACCAAAGGTTTATAAACAAATTTCCAATTTTTTTATTCTAATGTGTTGCTTTGTTATTCATTTTTGAAATGACCAACAGGTTAAGAGATATTTTCTTTTCTACAAAAACTAGAGCACTTTATCTTAGTTTTTATATAAAATTGCTTATAAAAACAAGATCAATCATTGGCATGGCCAAGTAATTTTAGCGCGTTTTTCACATGTTATATTTTACAATAATGCAACTAATGAACTTTTTACTAACAGAAAATAGTGTGTGTGTGTGTGTACTATACTTAAAAAAATTAATAATTATGAAATTTAAATATGATTCGGCTCATCTAGGGCACAATTGCGACCAAATGCCGAAACCCGAGGTCAATTGGTTGCTTATTGGCTGAGAAAAGGGTAAGACAAAATATGGAACGAAGTCTAAATTTGCTTCCTAATAGCGCTTTTGTTCCACTACGTGAAAAACGCGCTAAAAACAGTGATTATATTCACATAAGGGACTGTAAATTTCGGAATAAAACAGTGATTGATAAATCTGAAGGTTAAAACAATTATACTATTACACAGAACTTACAGAAAAAATTTCAGTTCATTATGTTCAAAACTTTTTTAGCAATCGCTGACCCCGTTTGATTATTTTCAAAAAATCACATTTGGAGTGAAACGCATTTTAAAGTATGACGTCTCGCTTAAAGTAATGGCATCTGCTTTTATTAAAACGCTTGTAGTTTTTGTTCTAGTAAACGGAAAATGATAAAGCTGGTAATTTTATGAAGCTAATAAGATTGTCGATAAAATAACACCATACAATTTTTTTTAATTTCTGGCAAAATTCACAATTTTAGGGTTGTCGGATACCTTTATACTTCAAGTGCAACGCATTTAAGCGCGTTTTTCTCGTATTGGAACAAAAGCGCTATTAGGACGCAAATTTCGTCTTCGTCTTCGTCTTGGTTCCATATTTTGTCCTACCTTTTTCTCTGCCAATAAGCAACCGATTGACTTCGGGTTTTCGGCATTTGGTCGCATTTGTGCCCTAGATGAGCTGAATCATATTTAAATTTAATAATTTTTAATTTTTTTTAGTACATTACTACTTTCTGTTAGTAAAAAGTTCTTTAGTTGCATTATTGTAAAATACAACATGTGAAAAACGCGCTAAAATTACTTGGCCATGCCAATGATTAATATCTTGTTTAATAGTATAAATCAGTGATTCTCTAAATCACTGTTCCGTGCAATTTTTTATGCTACCAAATTCTTAAAAAGTGCTGCCAAATGTTTTTTAAAAAATTTTTAATTTTAAAAAATTTGAAAACCTTGAACTAAATCTTTTGGCTATTTTATAGAAATAAACTATTTAAAAATTGTTATTGACATTTGGCAACACTAGAG
>BMAO01005904.1:0-23226 GCA_019973975.1 Trichonephila clavata
AGCTATAGAAAACAATGAAGAATTTCGAACATTTTTGAAACGCTCTTCTCTTCAAGTGCTTAGTATTGGTAGTGGCCCAGGCAGTGATTTAATTGGACTTTGTAGTGCTCTGTATGGTAAAGCTGATTTTCAGAAGCTTAACTTGACTCTAGTGGATAATAACCCAAATTGGAGATCTTTAATTCAAGCTATGATTCAAGTCACACGCGATGATGACTATGGAAATGCCAGTAAATTATTTCAAGAAAAAGAAATAAATTATTCTTTCATTTGCTCCGATGTCACAAATACTGCTGCTTATTGCGAAGCTTTGTCAAAAGCTGATATTGTTTGGATGAAAGGTCTCCTATCTGTCTTAAGTAATAACAATATAAGGTTCCTTGCACTTAAGGTAAGTAATCAATTATTATTGTCTGGTTTGCAAATTTTCCCAAAGATAAATATAAGATCACACCATTAACTATTTACTAATCATTAATTTAAGAATCCCTGAATTTTATTTTGTAAGTTTTGACTAGTTTTTTCAATTTGACAAATAAACAAAAGAAACTTATATCTTAACTTTTATTTATCAGTTACAACACGATGGAACACGACGTTTTATTTTTAAAATTGTTTCGAACAAATAGAAAAGTTTTAATCCTTTTAAATACATTAGAAAATGATTAAATTATTTAATTAATTTGAATAATGTATATTGTTAGAAATGGAGGAAAAAAAGAATAGTAACTAATACCATTAATTTGAAATTCAAGAGTCAATTTATTTGATGACACAAGTTATTACGAGTCAAATAATCTCGTATTAAAATTAGTGTAAGATATTGAATTTGTTCATGCACAAAACATGCTTCATGTAAGTGATATTCGATTAAATTAGCACTAAAGCTTCCTTTAAATATCTATTTGCAGGCTGTAATTTCCTCTATGCCAGTAGGATCACTGTTGGTGGTTATAGATTCACCTACCTACCATATGTTTCAAAATTTTCAAGATGATCTGAAAATGCTTTATTCTGCGGGGACAGAATCTTATTATTTTTCTAAAGACCCATACAAATCTTACGGTCCAGGATTGTGTAGAAGCTCCAATCAAATGATTACTGTACATACTAAAATTTAGAATAGTGAAAACCAAAAAATTGAGCTTTATTATTATTACTATCATTATGTCTAATCTAAATTTTATAAAATGGAAATTTATTGTCATTTTGGTTTAAGTTTTAATCAGTTGTACTTTTAATAAACATTTAGCAATATAAGCTACCCGTGAATCTTCCATTCTATTTTATTCCTCATTAATCCAATTTCTACTTACAATTTTAGAAAAAGTATGAGATACTGTACTAAAAGAAGATATTTGATATACATTTGGATGTTTTTATTTGTGATAAATATATTTTATTTTATTTTCTTATGTGAAATGAAAGCTTAGTGAATGTACACGCACACGCACGCACGCACGCATACATACACATACACACACACAATTTAAACAGTTTCTCGAATGGCATCTTAGTATATGGTCTGGAATGTAGTTTCTCCCAAAAGAGACAGTCGTTAATTGCTGTTGTATCTCATTTTGCTAAATATTCAAAGCGATGATTCAAGCACCTTATACTTACACACCGTATGCGGATAGTATCATCACCTCCTAGATATCTGTATATCTAGGAGGTGATGCCAGAGTCAACAGAGAGTCAAGAAGAAGTGAAAGCATGTGAGTAAAAAAAGGGAATTTCTGGTTGTTGTTGCTAATGCCACCGGTCTGACCGTGTCAGATCAAGGCCCACGAAATTCATTGCGGCAAAGAGCTAGATGTATGCCTGTCGTTATCCGTAGCTTTGAGCACTATACAGGCGACAGTATGATTTGTTTCCGTTCTAGCTCAATTTTGAAGAGAAATTTCCGGGCTTCTGTTAATGGCATAATTAAAGTAGAAGTCAGTGATATGAGAAAAAGTTGGATGAGATGTATTTCATTCGACGTTTGCAAAAATAATTTTTAAAGTGCTGTGTATTCTTCATATATATATATATATATTACAAAAATATACAAAAAAATAGTTATATACCTAAAATAACTATAGTCATGATAGAATAATTTTAGCCACAGAAATAATAGGGCAAATGGTTTAAAAACTTTATATCACTACTGCAGGTAAAATGCTGCATAATATTATACAAAATTTCATCAATAGGCAATGTAATAAAGCTATAATTAAAAATAGTAAAGATATTATAGATTTTTTTTAAAAATAAAAATATTTATTCAGTTTATAGTTATGACTTTGAAGATCTTTTCAATTCCATTAATATCAATGATATAATTAGGGTAATTTTAGATAATTATAGTACTTATAACCTTAATATTAATTTACAATCTAATAGGTTTAGTCTTAAAAGAAAACTACATTAATTTTGATGGTTCTCTGTACAAACAAACCAAAAGTTTGCCTCAAGGTGGCCCTGCTAGCAATAGTTTGGCTAATTTATATTTACACTTTTACGAAAATAATTATATTATTAATAATGATTATTACATATTTAGATACATACATAGATGACCTAATTATTTTTGGAAAAAATAATAATTTTAACTCCAATATTACTTTTTATCCGAATTACTTATAGCTAATTAAAATTAATAGTAATCCAGTTAAAACTAATTACTTAGATGTATTATTGTGTATTAAGGACTGTAAATTACATAGCAATATTTATGATAAAAGGGATGATTTTAATTTTGAAATTCTTAAAGTGCCTTACTGGAACTCCCACCTTTCTATATCTATATATAGAAATATTATTTTCAATTATATTTATCGTAATAACGTATTAGTGATAAATTTAATATATATTTAAATTTTAATAACTTTATTAAACATTGTATGGAACACGGATACCTTCCTAAATTTATAAAAAATTACCTAACAGTTAAATAAAAATGTTATTAGTTGTACAGTTTACTGATAGATGGCGCCTCAAGCTAAGTAAATTAACAATATCATATATTATTTAAATTTATTTGTATATGTCTTGGTGGTACTTTTATTTTCCATAAATTTTAAAACAAAATATAGAGTTTTAAATGTGTATATATATAGTATTAATGTTATTTTATCAAAACTTAATAATTTTATGCGTTACTGTTATTGTCCACTGCCGGGGAATATGCTTTGTAATTCTCACTTTTTAAGTCTTTATCTAACAGTTTGTAATTTTTACATTTTAGTAATTATTACAGGCCATAATATAATAGTTTTACATTAATAGATTATGGTTTTATTTATAATAATAGTTAAACTCTTCTCTAGAAATTTCTTGCTTTCCCTATGGCCCAGAGTATTGGCAAAATCAGGTGAAGGTTGGCTAGACGAAAAATATTGTTTAAACCTGCAATCCTGGTTCCTAAGGCCAGGAGTTTGCCCTATTATTTCTATGGCTAAAATTATTCTATCATGACTATAGTTATCTTAGGTATATAACTATTTTTTGTATATTTTTGTAATATCTAATATGTAAAATTCTCCTGTCACAGTGTTTGTAACCAAACTCCTCCGAAACGGCTAGACCGATTCTAATGAAATTTTGTGCGTATATTCAGTAGGTCTGAGATTAGGATGTAAACTATTTTTCATTCCGATATTGCAATTAGTTAAAAAGATATTAAAAAACCTTAAAACGCCTAATTGTTTTACTCCTGCGGGTTGTTTACTTAGCAGAACTTCCATTCCGTTTCGACCGAGCGGTGATCCGACGTTTCCACCATCTTAAAATTGCCATCCAATTTTTACTGTTGAAATCAGACAAAAATTAATTACAGAATCGGAAAGATCATTTATTTCGCAACGATACGGTATAATTTTTTTTGCAAATAATAATATTTTCTATTTTTTAAGAATTTTTTAAAAAATGGTTGAAACTGATGCCTTTTTATGAAATTATTTCTAAATCGTTGCGTATGAATTTTTTTTTTTCGTGTTATTAAAATGATATTATACACTAATTAACTACAAGCCTTTCTCTTTTAGATCCATTCATTTAAAAAATAAAATTCCCAAAACTTTTTTTTAAAAAGTATTTTTAAAAATCAGTCGAAATTTTTACTAAACATTAAATAACTTTTTCATTTATGAAGGTAATTGCACGAAACCTTTTTTCCTTGTGTAAAGCAATATTATCCGTAATCTATATGAAGATTGAATAAATTGCTTTCAAAATTACGGATTTTTAAAAAAATTTGTGATTTTCGTAAACTACTGTTTTTCTGAGAAATAACTTAAACAGTATTTTTTGTACATTTTTTATTTCAAAGTACTTTGTTTTTGCAATTAATTTGTGAAGTTTGAAAGCATTAACTTAAAAATTATGCCCTAAAAATAAAAAAATAAATAAAAAATACGCGATTTTACAGTTAGCCAAACCTTGGAGTCGAAAAATAGTTTTGCGCCAAAGACCTTTGAACTGTTTAACCGTCGACCGCATCTAACTCAAGGGTTACACTAAAAAGTTCTGCCTTAAACAGGGGGAAATCAGTAAATTTGGCGAGTAAAAAAAAATGCGAGTGAAAAAATTATTTTTGCTTCAATTTACGTCATTTTTTCTTTAGATAATTTTCAAAATTAAATCATTATAGATGTTAGATTAAGATGACAAAATGTATTCAATACGTTTCTGAGACTCATTTAAAATATTTATCAGTATCAAAATTTTTGTTCTCTTTCATAAAACTTATAGTTTACTTTAAAATAATGCCTAATGTATAAATCTTTTTTTGACATATAATTTCATAATAAAAACGCAAAATTTGCCCATTTCGAAATTTTTTTTTTGAATTATTCAGTTAAATAAGCATAACTTCCTTAGAAAAAAATAAAAGCTATGTTCAAATAAAAAATTCTTCATTATTAATTGCGTGTTATTAATATATCAAAAATCACTAAATTGGCATGTCACAATTAATTGCTAAATGAATATTTTTAATCAATATTAGTATAAAATAATTAATTAATTTTGTTTTGTATTTATGATTTCTTCTAAAATGAATAAATATAGATGAATTTAAATGAAAATGATTTTTAAAAAGTTCATTGATCATTTAGAATCAGTGATTAAAAAAATAAAATGCCGAAAACTATCTTTTTTTTAAGAATTTTTTAAAAAAACTTTTTTTTTACAAAACAATGATATTTTGCATATTTTATGATTTTTTTCTAAAATGAATCAAAATCGTTGCGTTTAAATAAAAATGATTTTTAAAACTTTTAGAATCAGTGATTTAAAAAATAAAAAGCCAAAAACTTTTTTGAACAAATTTTAACAGAACACTCAAAATACTTAAAACAATCATTTAATAATTTCTTCTTTTATAAAGATAATTGCATGAAACTTTTTTCCCGTGTGTCGAACATTTCAAAATATCCTCACAATTTTACTTCAAGATTTAAAATAGTAGTAAAATTTTGTAATTTGAATTATTTCTACTTTTCTTTTTTCAACATACATCTATTTTTAAAAAGGCTACATTTTCGTTTCCGGGGACTAAAAAATTGCAACGAAAGAATTGAAAAGTGAGTGAGTGATTTATAAATTCGCACTGTTCGCCTATTCGAAGGTTTTTGAAGACGGACCTCGAAATTTTCAACTATGGTCAAGGACGAGGACGACACCTAAGATTTTACCCACCTCTCCTAAGTACCGCACCACACCACGCAAGAACAAATTTCGAAAAAGGGAGTTTTAATGTCATAGTTAAAGAAATCACTCACATAGCGCATTCACACACATAAGTGCTATCGTCCTGAGGGAAACAGGAAATTCCCATGGGGATTAAGTTATTCACTGGTTAAATCCCGTGCAACGCCGGGCTAAGCGGAGAGGAAAGAAACAAAGAAGTAAAAGAAATTTCGAGAAATAATATTGGAAGTGCTGATTTGTGAAGAGAAGGGAAAATGTTAAACGAGAAAGCCACATGACACGCACTCACATCGTACGCGTCACACCCACACAAAAGTGCTGACGTCAGAAAGAAAGGAGGAAATTAACATGGGATTAAGTTATACCCTCGGTAAAAGCCCGTGCAACGCGGGCTGGGTCAGCTAGTATATATATATATATATATATATATCTATATATACGTGACCCAAAATTGAGTGCTTTAATTGAGTTGGATCACCTGTTGCTCAGATTGAAGCGAGTATTCGAGTTACTCTTTTAGGAATATCTTGATATAACTTCAACACATATCACGATCCAAAGTTGCAAAATTGTTTCACCGAGATCCTGAAAGGACAACGGAAGTCACGAACTGCTTTGTAACCACTGTTTCTGAATATTTGATACGGTAATTTGTGGTGGCAATCCTTTTGGAAAATCAGTCCTCATGTTTCCTGATCAAATTCTTAATAATTTGTGCACAGTGGATATTAGCATTGTTTTCCTGGAATATACCAGTTCCATCGAGGAAGTATACAATACGAACAAAGCATCCCATTTCGACGTCAGAAATGCAAAGACAAATGATTGTTACAGAGATTGTTCGAAGTTGCGGTCACATAAACACCGATGGACGAAGAATTGTCGGACGAGTTCAAACAAATCAGGTGTGTTGTCGATGTCAGCTGAAGCGACGGCGATCCGTGCCATGAGATTCTCCTTTGTCGCCCCTGGCGTCTCGTACACAAGCAATTTCAGGTGCCCCCCCCCAAAAGTAAATCGCAGGGATTGAGGTCAGGGGAGCGTTTGAGGTCAAGCAACAGGCCCACTGCGTTCAATCCACCTCGCGGGATATGCAGCATGAGTTGGTTACGCACCACAATTAAAAGGTGTGCTGGTGCACCATCATGCATGAGCCACACGTTCTGGCGTGTAGTGGCAGGTATTGACTGCAGCAACTCGGGAAGAAGTAGGAAATTTGCATGTGTGCAGGTGCTCCAAATCCCCGCATTTATTCGGCCACTCCCCTTGTATGGATCATCGTCCTCCCAATGGCAATTTTCACCAACTAAACGTGGTTTACCACCTCATATTCAATGGTGATTTGTCGTCCCCCTGCTGCTTACTATCAAACCTCTGAACTTTTTGGTCGGATTCGGCAACACTCTGTATATTTATAATACTCTCTGAAAAACGCGAAAAATTTAGTTTTCCTTAAAAAAAACCCTCAATATGCCAACTATTTCACTCTATTAATACGCTCTTTTTTAATACGAGTTTATATCTTTAACCATTCTGTCCATTTAAAAATTTTGAATTAGAGTAAAACTTTATGTAACTTAATTAAAATGGAATTCTAAAATTTAGTTTGCCCTTGATGCATCTTTTGTAACGATTTTGTAACGGTTGCCTAAAAACCGATTTCAGGCAACAAAATTACATTATAATTTACTTGAATGTTATGTAAATCTTTCAAATAGAATTATACAATAAAATAACTCTAGGCTAAGATTATTTAATTAGAAGCTTCAGAATGTGTCTATTGTGTTCGGAAAATAAGCCTTTACACAGCTAAATGGAGATTTTCGATTACATTAGTTCTATTTAATGAAATGAGCGGTAGTATTAGAGAATCACAAAATGCCGCTAGAAGAGTTACAAGGATTTATTGAACATAATATGATTCTCCTATGCTAAGGATAGCAAATGGAACAGAATATCGACTTTATATGTGCATTTATTAGTTTAATGTAATAATGAACGATGCTATACAATATTAGACCATTTCATATTAGAGGTATAAGACTTGTTATGCGAATATGGAGTTATTCAATTATATAATTTGGAAGTGTCTTTTAATGATAGTGTTCAGTTGGTATGAATCCGGAAATGATACTGAATTGTAATTCATTAATGAACGGAATATCCGGAGATAGAAATATAAAGGTTATTTCTGATGAGCTTTATTAATATGTTTGTATTTAGATGCTGATTCAATTGCAGTGTTTAATGCTTATTTTACGAAAAATCTGGTTGTGGTTAGTAAATTGGTAAAAAGTAATCTTTTTTAACAAAAAATTCTAATTTGTAATAAAAATTAATAGAATAGATTATAATTTGAAATAGAAAATACAATTTATAGGAGTAAATAACAATAAGATATAATACAACTGATAATTTTTAAAAGCCAATGATCTAGAATAACATAATTTATGAACAAGTATAACGATAATTTATAAAATTTACATTTTCTAATAGCCAATAACTCATAATTGTGAAAATTAAATTATAGTAGTAGAAAATATTTTCTACTACTACAATTAGTTTTATACTCGAAAAAGCTCGTGAAACACCGATATAAACAGAGGGAAAAGAAACTTGTCTAACAAAGAAAGGAAGCAGAAGGAATTTCAGAAAAGGGAATTTTAGGTAACAAATCCCTCACATCGCGTATATAGAAATAAGTATAATAATAGCATAAGTATAAAAAACCCTCAAATCGCGTAAAACCATTTAACAACGTTAGTGCTGAAAAGTTAAAGGGGGGGGGGAATTTCTATGGAGAAAAAGTTATAGTCAAGGGAAAAGCCCACGCAACGCCGGGTTAAGCTGAGAGAAAACATACCCGTTCGATGGAAAAAGGTAAAGGTAATTTGGTAATTTAAATGACGCTCTAATATAGCGCACGCACACACACACGCACGCACGCACACGCACGCACACACACCACACACACACACACACACACACACACACACACACACACACACACACACACACACCACACACACACACACACAAGGAAGTGTGGACACCAAGAGGGGAAGAAGAAATTTCAACGGGCAAAAGGTTATACGCCCGTCCGAAAAAGTCCATTCAACATTGGGCCCTGCTCTAGAACTTTCCAATATAAAAAATAATCTTTGAATAAATATTTTTTTAATAAAAATATTTTTTTAAACCGAAAAAAAAATTATCAAAACGATTGCTGATTTTGGCTGAATCAAAATAGTAGGGGGGTATCACACTGAAAATATCAAGTTTGTGTAGTTTGTTTGTGTATTTAGCAGCGGGTGGTGTATCCCAGGCCAGTCGTTGTGCAAGCATGGACCAAACATTTAAGATTGGCAATGGATCGGGGGAACAAGCAGGCTAAGGAAGCAATTTAATTTGATGGGTAAAGAAGAACTCTTGAACATTACGTTCCACGTGTGGTTGCGCATTATCCTGTTGAAATATGGCTGATGGTAAACGCTGAATGTATGGGAGGACACCGGGCTCCAACAACTCAGGAATGTAGCCCTGGCTGTTCAGTGTACCGGTAATTCGTACTAGAGGGGTACGGCAGTGAAATCCAATACCACCCCCAAACCATGATACTGCATGCAGGACCAGTGTGGTGATGCATAAAGCAATAATTCAGCAGCCTCTCACCACGGTGTCTCCAAACTCGAATCCAATTATCGTGATGTAGCAGGCAGAAGCGGGATTCGTCAGTAAAGACAATATTGTTCCATTCCATTGTCCATGTCCCCCATTCATTGCACCATCAACGGAGAAAATGGCCTGTGGTTTCTAGCCAAGGGTAGATGAAGCAATGGACTTCTTGCGGACATTCTACTCTGCTGCAAACGGCGTCGTACGGTACTAGCGGACATCGAATGATGCGTAATAGACTAAATCTGTTGTGGTATGGCTCGCGATGGGAATGCGTGATCCATCACTGCCATGCACACAATCCACCTGTCATCACGGGCAGTGGTTCAACGAGGAGGGTGCGATCGACCCCATGGAACCGTCGTTTCCTCCTGCATCCAGCGATGACAGATCCACATCTCAGTCGCTTGGTTTCGTCCAACATGTTGACCAATTTCTCTGAAGGGTAATCCGCAAACCTATAGGTTACTATTCTTTCTCGGTCGAATTCAGAAACTTGGTCAAAGATGCTCGATGTCTTCCACGAGGCATAGGTAAACAGCTTACGTAAAAAAAAAGAAACACATGACAAACAATTGCCGTACTTCAAATCATCAATCTGTTTTCCCCTTATACAGCGCTCGCGACTGGTGCTACGATTTGCGCTATAATGCTAATGATTCGCTTATTTCATCGCCGCCAACGCATGATGTAAATTTCACATGGTTTGCACACTTCCTTCAGAGTGTTGCATTTTGTGTGGCCAGCAGTGTAGTTAGAAAGATAGTTGTTGAATGGCGTTAAAGTGATAAGTTTCGTTTTCATCGCTCTAAAGCCTTTTTTTCAAAAGGTGATCAAGGATCGAAACTGAAATCGAATTACCCGTGGAAAAAAGTGACAGAATTTTATACAGGATTACTGGTTGCCTGTGACGAAAATTCATTACTGTATAGGACGTTTGCACGATGGGTTAAATCGTTTCGTTGGGATCGGAAGGAGAATTCGAATTTGCAATGGATAGGTCGATCCTCCATTCCTCAAGATCACATTGACATCCTAAGTGCGGTCTCCTTTCCATAAACCTTTGATAGACTGTCCGGGAATTATCCTTAGAGTTTGGTCTCAGTCATCAAATTATGTGGCACACAATCAAGAAATGTCTGGACACGAGGAAAATTGTTGCCTGCTGAGTTTCACATCAACTCACCAAAGCACAGAAAGATCACCGGTACGCACTGGCTGGCATCCACCTGGAGAGATACTGCAACGCAGGCGCATTTCTGCAGCGTATTGGGGTCTTTGATGAGACGTGGGCATGAGCCTAAAGTGCTGGTTAGAAGTGAATGCTTAACAGTCTTCTGTCGGATTAGTTTTTATAATGCTAACGAGTTGCCACATTCCGCCAAGTTGCCGGTGCAGGCGAGAGTGGCATGCACCGCACACTCCCCCCGCAGTGTTTCACTTCCCATACTTCTCCGTAAATCGTACAGTTCTTCCATACCTTGTTTTGGTTTCCCTAGTCACAGGAATACAAGGCTTGTCACTTCGAACAGTCTCTGTTGCCACTGGAGGCTGTATTGAATCACTTTCAAGGAAAGCTGGTTTAACACGGTCGATAGAAATTGTTGACTTTCGACCATTAATGTCAACGTCAAACGTTTTATCCGTTCGGTGAAGTATTTTGAAAGGTCCATCGTAAGGAGCTTGTAAGGGTTTTCTCACGGTATCATTTCTGATGAAGACGTGGCTGCAATCCTTTAACGCTGGATGGACGAATACTGATCTCTTGGAATGGTTTGAAGCTGGGGATGGTCTGATGGAGTCGAAATGACTTTTTAGGTTCTCAACAAGCTGTATTGGTGACGAGTCCATTGGCGAAGAATCAAAAAATTCTCCAGGGAGACGAATTGTTGTCCCATGGACAAGTTCTGCGGATGATGACTGTAGATCTTCCTTATAAGCCGTTCGGAAACCTAAAAGTATAGTCGGAAGGGTGTCAGACCAATTTTCTGTGTTGTAGGCCTTGAGAGCAGCTTTCAAGGGACGGTGCCATTCTTCTATCATCCCATTACTCTGCGGATGGTAAGGAGAAGATCGAATTCTCTTGATACCAAGGAGATGTGCTAAGGCTTTGAAAAGTCGGCTCTCGAACTGGCGACCCTGGTCGGTTGTTATTCTCGAAGGTGTTCCAAAGCGAGCAATCCAGGTCTTGAAGAAAGCTCCTGCGACTGTCTTAGCTGTTATATCTGGAATGGGAACTGCTTCAACCCATCTGGTAAATCGGTCGATCATTGTCAGGCAGTAAGCAAATACTCGTGAGGGAGGCAAGGGCCAACGATATCAAGGTGAATATGGTCAAATCGTTTGGTTTGGATTTGAAAAGGAAAAATAGGTGATTTGGTATGTCGAATGATTTTAGATTTTTGGCATGGGATGCACTGCCTAGACCAAAGGGTGCAATCTTTATTTAATTTGGGCCAAATAAATCTCGTACTTATTAATTTATTAGTAGTCTTAATACCGGGATGCGTTAAATTGTTAAAGGTGTCAAATATTTGCTTACGATATTGTATTGGAATAAATGGTCTAATGCTTTTTGGTGGAAGCGTCACAATGTAAAAGAGTGTTTGAATTTGGTATATTTACTTTTTTAATCTCTAACCCTTGAGGATTATTTATCAAACTGATCAATTCGGAATCATTCTCTTGAGCTTTCGCGATTTCATTATAATTGATTGGGTCTGGCATGTGTATAGAAGCTATTCTTGAAAGCGTATCTGCAGTTAAATTGTCAGAACCCTTTATGTGTCGTATATCTGTTATAAACTGGGATATAAAATCCAATTAACGAGCTTGGCGGGGTGAACACTTGTCCAGCTTCTGTTTAAATGCGTATGTGAGTGGTTTGTGATCCGTGCATAAAATGAAATTTCGTGCCTCCAGCATATACCTAAACTGTTTAATCGAGGCATACGCGGCAAGTAACTCTCTGTCATAGGCGCTATAGCCTTTTTCAGTTTCGGATAACTTGCGCGAAAAGAATACTAAAGGTTGAAGATGTTCACCCTTTGTTTGAAATAGAGCACCGCCAATAGCAAAATCCGAGGCATCTACCTGCAATACTAAATTGCATTAGTGTTAGGATGCACGGGCAGCGTAGCGTTGGCTAACAGGGCTTTGCAATTTTGAAATTCACTTTAGGCTTGTTCCGACCAATTAATCTTACGGTTGTCGTTGCGTTTTGAACCTTTTAAGAAATCATTTAAATGAGTTTGATTGTGAGCCGCACGTGGTAGAAACGACGAAAAAAATTTAGAAGTCCGAGGAATCTCCTCAATTCTTTAATTGTATTTGGCTGTGGGTAATTCAGTTGGCTGTAATTCAGTCTTCCTATGAGACTGAATAAAAGCTTCAATCAAATGAATGGCGTCACCGAGATTCACCATGTCCACAGAAATTTCTACAGAAGCATAGTAGGGTGCAGGTTATGCTGATTGTGGCATACGACTAAGAGGTTGTGATTATTAAGCGTGCTGTGCCTGCAGGAAAATTATCAGCGCAGACTACTATTGTTGATTTCTACTGCAGTATCTGCGCAAATATCCACTTTCATTGCAAAATAATCTCCCTATCATGTTGCATGACAACGCTCGTAGTCATGTTGCAAACATGTCACTCTTGTATTGCGACGGTGGTAGTGGGAAATATTATAACACCCATTCTACTCACTTGACATGAGTCCTTGTAAATTCGATCTGTTTCCAAAGTTCAAGGAACCTCTCAAAGGCTATTTCATGACATTTAATCAGCACGCCACGCAATAGAACGTTCCGTCTCTGACATCAACAATCAACACCCTGTCAATTGTATCCAATGGTTTCCCGATATTTGGCAGAATGTTATAAGCTTTAATAGTGATTACATAGAAGGAATGTAATGCAATTGTTCTTGCAAGTTCATTAAAAATTGATTTATATCTATGTTGCCATTACTTAATTTACAGCCCTCGTAGATGGAACGGAAGATTCGTGATTCAGAGTAGCAGTGATGGTAGTAAAATGACACAAAATTCGGTGATGTGTGGGAAAATACAACGAAAAACGAATATGACGAGATTATCCTGTTATCAAATAATGAAAGTTCATAAGTTACCTCATATCTTTTATTTAAACAGTATGTACAGGTATAGGACAAAAAAATAGAAACACCTGTGAAAAATGAACTTCTCTTATTAGTAAGGAATTGGGTCACCTTTGGCCAGAAAGACAATTTTCATTCGAAGTGGGATTTACAAATAAGGGTCTTGAACAAAGTTCATCGGATTTCGCATTCATTCCTCTTGCAAGGCCGTATCTAGTCCAGATAGTGTACGTGGAGGAGGAAACTGAGCATGGACATGGTTCTCTAAACCCCTTCCCTCTCGTAAACATTCAATGATGTTCAAATGAGGTGACTAGGAACACTACTTTAGATGTTCCGGATGTTCTTTAGATGTTTACTTACGGACACTATTTCATCATCATGCTCATGTAATGATATTTAAACACAGCGAAACGTGTTAACAGGGACGTTGCCATTTTGGAACACAGGACGTTCTCCCGGAAAGAGAGTCTGAAGCATAGGGTGAAGTTGATCCGCAAGAATGTTTCTATAATGGTCGTCTGTGACCATCTCCCTCCAGAACAACGGGAAGTCCCAATCCTCGGGAAGATATTGCGCCCCCTGCCATCACAGAGCCTCCTCCAAGTTTCATAGCTGGAACAAGACAGTCAACATGAAATGCTTCTGTTGGTGTTTGCCAGATGAACACACGCCCGGTGGTGTGGACTAATGTCAATAAGGATTCATCAGACTAGATGACTTGTTTACAATGCAATTGTGTCAGGTTTAGGTGTGCTCGATACCACTTTAGTCTCTCCATAGTATTCCGTGCCGAAACTAATGGTTTAGGAATAGCTACTCTGCCATGGATATTTGCAGCATGTAGCTTCCGTTGAATAGTTTTCATGGATACGGGGTTCTGAAGGAGGGTATTCATCTCGGACGTTATCTACGGCAATGTAATCTTGCGGTTTCAGAAGACTATCCTCTTCAACACCTGTCTCTCACGGTCCTTCAACTTCGACTTTCGCCCACTGTTGTGCTTCACAGAAGACACTTTACCCAGGTTTGTGTAGGCTGTTATAACCCTTGACACAGTGGTCATTGTAACACCTATAAGGTTGGCTGTTCTGGACAAGGACTCTCCAACGAGGCGAACTCCAATCATCAATGGTCTTTTCACGTCGGAGATCTCGGACTTAATCATGCTTTGCTAAGAACAAAATTTTCTCATGCAACTCTTACACAGCCAAATACTTAACTGATACCTTCTTCCTAGCTGACACTAGATAGCACATTGTTGTGACACATGGCGGCTTTTTACTGGATGGTCAAAGGACGACTCATTTTTAAATTGGTATTTCTATTATTTTGTCCTATACCTGTAGATATATGCAGTTATCTAATTTTTCATGCTCATCTTCTATTTTTCCTGATGAAATTTGATCGTACTGAAAATTCTGTTGGTCAGCTTAATAAAATTAAGGCCCGAAAGCCTTTGTAAAGGCCAGTTAAATGAAGAAAATCTAATCCGTTAATTTGACTTGTAAAATATATTTAATCTAAGAAAAGTAAAATGTTTGCTTTCATTTAATGGCTAACTCATCTGGCTTAACCAAGTCTTCGATTAAATAGAGTTTATTTTGATTATGCGATTTTAATAACTAAAATGAGACCTAGTAATACAGGGTGATTCAAAAAGCAGTATACAGTTTCAATGCTCTATAAATAAAGATCCATGTAAGATATTATATATTACCCGTAACAGAGTTGCACGGGATTGTTTTAAGTTTTGTTAGAGACAGCCACAGATGTTCTGTGGGAATCCTTAATTACACAAGAATATCGATCCAGTAATTCATTTCGGCCCAAACGCTCCAAATTTTCCCACAGGAAGACATCACAAGGTGTTAAGTCAGGATTTCTGAGTGGCCATTGGGTGAATGGCATGTTGTAGTCCGTGGTTCATCCATTCCATTGGTGAGGGAGATGTTCACTGAGGTAACCTTTCTCGGCCCCTTCTTTTTGTTAAAGGAGCTGAACACTTTCTTCCTGAAGACTGCATAGAGAATTTTAATCTTAGGAAACTCTTGCACGTGTTGCATTCTGGCTATTGTAAGCGTCACTTCCGTCAGGGGCTTGGCAAAAACTTTTAGATTACATCTACAATACAGTTCGTTGAGGCAGAGTGCATTTTTGACTGTTTCTGTTTTACAGCATCAGAAAAGTGTGCAATTCTTTATGAATCACCTTGAATAAGTTACGAACTGCTAAAACGTTTTATTAAGAGTGATAACTAATGATATTAGAAGCAATTATGTTTCATTGAAGTACATGAAACAGCAAATTCAAAACCAATAATTGAATTTTAAATACTTCTTTGAAGAATATTCGAAACTTATAAAATGCACATAGCATAATGATGTTGGAGAATACATTAACATGCTTTATAATTGAATGCATTAAATAATGAAAATTTTAACAATGAGACAAAAAATTTAACTATGGTATATGGATTGAGAAATGTGATCTGTATAATTTAAAAGTCTTGTTATTTGAGATTGGTAACTTAATATACACTAGTGTCCAAAAGTTAAGCATAAATCGTAAAATGAGAAAAACATGGAGTAAATATTCGTAAAATTATTCCACATTTCTTGCGGCTATTAATTGGGTGAAGAAGAAACATTGGGTTTATGCAAAACTTTTCAGTCGACTACGTCCTGCGCGAAACACCGGCGCATGTCGGAACGCGGAGAAACCGATTCACGCAGCATAGGCAGTTCAGACAAGTTTCGTGCAACTGCTGTGCGAAGGAACGTTGTTAACCATCAAACAAGGTGAATGATGGCACAAAGACGCCAATTGGACATGTTTACGAAAGGAAGAATCGTTGGAATGCTGGAATCCTCACGATCCCAAACCGAAGTGTCTCGAATTCTGAATGTGGACCAGTCTGTGATCTCAAGACTGTGGCAGAGGTTTCAAAGAACGGGAGATGTTACCCGACAACCAGTATCAGGTCGACCAAGAGTCACAACCCCTCGCCAAAACCGATATCTGGTAACAAGTGCGCGACGTCAGAGGGGCAGTACTGCCAGAGCACTGGGTTCGGCGCTCACAGTCGCCACAGGAATACGAATTTCGAGACAAACCGTTTACAGGAGACTCAATCATGCTGGCCTGTATGCAAGAAGACCAGTAGTTTGCATTCCCCTCACGTCTGCGCATAAACGCACTCGTTTGAACTGGAGTTTGAAATATCAACATTGGAGTGTGGGAGAGTGGGCCAATGTGATGTTCAGTGACGAGTCCCGGTTTAGTCTGAGTAGTGATTCTCGGCGGGTAACGATATGGAGAGAATGTGGAACACGTTTTGAACCAAGAAACATAACGGAAAGACATTATTTTCCATCAAGGAGAGTAATGGTATGGGCAGGCATCATGATGGACGGCCGCACAGACCTCCATTTCTTTGACACGGGGTCTGTGACTGCTCAAAGATACAGAGACGAAGTTCTTGAGCTTTATGTTCGCTTGTTTCGAGGTGCTGTCGGTCCTGACTTCATATTCATGGATGATAATGCACCATGTCACCGAGCGGTGCTGATTGATGACTTTCTTGAAACGGAAAACATCCAGCACATGTCGTGGCCTGCGAACTACCCTGATTTAAATCCTATCGAGCATGTATGGGATATGCTCGGGAGACAAATTGCAGCTCTTTCGCACCCACCAAGCTCCGTTACAGAACTGAAGAGAGCTCTCCAAGAAGCTTGGAACCGTTTGAGCCCACAACTCATTCATCATCTCATAGCAAGTATGGTAAATCGCTGTGCAGCGTGCCTGGCTGTCAGAGGTGACCACACGCCATATTAAACTGCAGCATCAGTATTTTATTTAATGTTTTCTTTCATTTTTTCTTTAAAGTGTGAATCCTTGCTATGCTCAGTTTTCTTTCAAACTGCTACTTTGGATAATAAAATTAATTATTATCATTCTTTTGATTTGCTTCCTTATTTATAACCATTTTACACTCGCATATCACGTTTTCCGCCATTCTGATTAACATTTCTTTCTTTATTCACATAATTATCAATTATGCTTAACTTTTAGACACCAGTGTACATACCATACAGACATGACGTTTTTTCTGTCTGCTTATTAAATAAAATAAGTTATTCACAATCTGTATCTGTTCTGAAAGTAGAATACTGATTTATCAGCTTTTGTTTTTCTGGTATATGTGTAATACAATGCTGTTGGCTCTGAATTTGAAAAAAAAAAGTGCAACCAATTAAAAAGGTAACACATAGAAATTGATTTACAAGATATTTTAGCTACTCTTTCAAGCAGTGGACCTTTAATTTCAATCCACATAAAATTTTATTGTCATTTTTTTAAAACTTAACAATACTTTACAGAAAAAATTTCCTCTATTAATTTAACCAAATGAGATATATGAATAAATGAAGATAAGAGATGATTTTTCTTTTAACTTCTTATTCACCTCCATATTCCGATGAAGTTACTGTTCTTCGGTTGCTGGAAAACAAGGGTAGTTTCTCTTTACGTGCTTTTTCCATCGCTACATTTTTGTCGTAAATTATCTTGTCTGATACACCCCGCCTCCAAGTGAATGGTACAATTTCATCGTCCTTTCCACATCTACACTTTGAGGGATCGTCGTCTCTATTCATAGGACTCGTGACCTAAAATCAGGACACAATATGAAATAAAATATTGCTTGATAAGTATGCAAATCTATTTACCGATGACATAAAGCCTATATTTGTGTTGATAGTTTCTCTTTTCTTTATGTAACGTATAACTGAACTATTGTGTTATTTTTTTTACAGGGTGATTCGCAGGGGGAATTCAGGATGTGCACGGGTACATAATTCTCACGGGGACTCGGAATTACATAGGAATGTAGGGTCGCAAATGCCGTAGTTGAGATCTATGGTGCAAAGAAGCAGAGAAAAAGAACAAAAACAACACTACATTAATGGGACAGAAAACATTTTATTCAAAGGTTATACTACAACAGGTGCTCGAAATTACGACCAGAATTCATCTGGCAAGAACAACAGGAATTCCTCATGTTCTGCAAGATTCCTCTAGACAGTCTTGCGGTAGAGGGCGCTAAATGTATGTTTTCGTGAATACTTCCCGCTGGAAGTCATCACTTGCGATTCGTTTCCTTGGGTAGTAAAATGAACTCGTATTCAAACAAGGAACTGATCGACATACTGATAATATATATATATATGAAAGGCATGCCTTTCAGCTGGTTGTACCAAGAAAGTTACCCGAACAGACATGCTCTACATCACACGACCGTCGCAAGTGTGAACAAATGGTTACGTGAGACTGATTATTTAACGAGTTAGCTGGTTCTTCTTGGTGTACCATACGCCTGTTCCTTCAGTTCAAGATATCATCGCTCGCATACCTGTTGCTGCCAGAAGGATACGGGACATTCCATCTTCGAGAACGTAAGGAAATCCATGTAGTGCCACTTTCAGGCTCACCAGACGACTTCCGACAGATAGCCTTTCAAAAAATGCCATCTGTCCCTTTAATGTGTTGCTGTTTCTGTTCTTTTTCTCTGTTTCTTCGCACCATAGCTCTCAACTACGTCATTTGTGCGACCCTGTATTCCTATGTGATTCCAAGTCGTCTCTGTGCCTCTATACACCCTGAAAGATTGTCTGTCTGGTAGTGAATCACCTTGTGTATATCAATTATTTCCCAGATTTTTAACATGGTATTTCTATATAACTAGTCGGGCGATAATATCTGGTTCAATCATATAAGAGGGTTACATTTAAAAACTTTATAAGCAATATATTAAATTCTCAATTTGAGTTTAAATTTAACTCTAACTCTATGCATTTTGTATTCATATTGATCCCTTTTTAACGTCACTCTGGTCAATCAACTGTCTAGGCACGCATTGCCTCCATGGGAATTTCCCCTCTCGGTTTTCCTTCAAAAACATTGAAGACTGTTCCTTTTGAAATTCCATTTTTAAACACCTATGCCTCCAATACTTACTATAATTTATGGTCGAGTGGATTTAAATACGGTCTGCCGGAAGGTCAATCTTCTTTTTGTTTTGAGTCATGTTTTTCAACCACCACAGGGTTGTTTTCTCCTTATGAGCAGAAGCAGGGTCTCGTTGAAAAGTTCAATAGTTTCCATTGAACAGGTTTATGGTCAGGGGCTGTACCCTATTGGTACTTTAGTAGTGTCTTGATAAGCTTTTACCGAGGTCACGTTGAGCGCTTTTATTTTTATCCTTTATCAATAGACTGCAATGAATTTATTATATTACCGTCATTTTCCCAACGTGTAGAGTTCTCACCATGTTTGGAACAAAATTAGTACTGGTTGTTTCACTAAATTTAGTCATGGAGCTGAATTACCAGTAGCAATTATGTTACTAATAGTAATGTGATAATGCTTTAAATTAGATGTAATAGAATTTTTTCTTCATAAAATAACGATAACTTAAGCTTGCACAAATCATGTAATTCAGAGAACTTAAAACTATAAATTTTATTATTGAAACGAGAATGCGATTCTACAAAATTCTCATGGTTTCTTTGAATCTAAGTTTCTTCTAGATTTAAAATTGCTCATGTAAACGTGAATAAGAATTGTTTGTGGTTGCATTGATAAAAGTATTACTAAAAATAATTAATGGTTTTTTCAGACTATATTATTTAGGTGATTTTGTAAAAAAAAAAGAAAAACAGATTGCAGATTAAATGTTTATAAAATATTTAATTTGTAATATTTTTTAGTTGTTCTAAATTATTTATATTTCTTAGGTTATTGGAGATATAATTATTATAAAATTAAAAATTTTGAATATTTTTACTAAATATTTTTGTTGCTAACCGGCTTATTTTTACCCAAACATAAAACATCCAAAAATTTAAACTCTGGTATTTTTTGAAAACAAAACGACTAGATCACTCAAATTTAAATAAAAATAAAGAATTTTCTTAGTACATATAAAGTACCGCAAAAAAAGAAAAAAAATTAAAAATTATATCCTGAACCGAGGAATATAAGTTTTCAGAAATAGAAGATAGTTGTATCGATAAAAACAAAAGCCCGAGGAAAACACATTTTAAGATTATAAAAGCACAGGTTTGGAGACAGATAACTCTCCAAAAATTTCAGCTATCTTTAAAACTATTGTTTGAATATCAGATTTACAATATAGAGCTAAGACTTCCAACTGAATGTATCACCAAACATGCAAATAATAATAATAATAACTAAAATTCTGTCACTTTTAGTGCTATGTTTAGCTTTCGCTTTTTGATACTTCAAACTAAATATTTTCACATTTGTGTACAAATATCAGATTAAAAAGAGGTTCATGTATTATTTAATCTTTCAAAAACACTAATTTTAAATTTGTTAAAAATGTGGTCTTTTTGATTGTAGACGAATTAGCTTGATTTTATATTACAAATAAATAAATACGGCCTTAGGAAATTACATATTAACTAATTCTATGAATGAATGAATGCTGTTTTATCAACGACACACTACAAGGCTACACGAGAGTTATATTTGTGACGGTCTTTACAATTTTAAATCATGACCAAATGATGACACAAGAATTGGTACCCAACTCTTCAAATGAGTGAATGAACATTAACATCACACACTATTCAGCAACACGAGGGCTTTTGGCGACGGACCTTGTAATTTTGAGCCATGGTCAAGTGACGAGAACGACACCTGAGCTGACATCCCCTCTCCTAACTACCACACCACACCAATGGGAGCACGTTTGAACTCTCGACAGATTTAACGTGCATCGCTGCCTTACACGGCGGGTCTTTAGTGGTACTGGGCTCGAACTCATGACATGTCAGCCACAATCCGATACCTTGACCACTAGGTTACCGCAGCCATACCCAACTTCTCAAAGATCCTCCCCACGTTAATGGAAACAGTTAGGGGTCTACAGGTTTTCTACACAGCGGGTCCTTAATGTCAACTATTTCTATAAGCCCCTTAAGTTGTCAATTTTTTTACCCACAAAATATTTAAATGAAAAAAAACCCCATTTTTATTGCATATTACTAAGCATAATGCTTAATAGAAGGAGAAACTACAAGGATTTTTATTTAAATTTTAAATTTTTCATAGTATTTTTTATTTCATAATTGTGGAACACGAAAACCTTTTAATGCTTGCTTTTTATAAGTACCTTCTGCATGCTAAGAAAAATGATTCATAAAAGAATTTCTCTCATACTTACAAAACTTTTTCACATTCGTACCACTTTTTTTTCAAACGGTTGAGGAGTTTGCGCGTGTGTGTATATATATAAATGTACACACAATTTGAAGCATAACGTAATACACTGCTGGACACCGTAAATGCAACACCCTGAAGGAAGCACTCAAATAACATGAAATTTACAACATGCATTAGCGGAGGTGAGATATGCAAATGATTAGAATTTCAGCGCAGACACACATCACGCACGCCTGTGGCGCCACCTCAAAGCGCTATTTAAGGCTTGGAGATTTCGACGATTTCAAGTTCGGCAATTGTGTATTTCTTGTGGTTTTTTCAAAAAACGATCAGTTATGTCTCGTAGAAAACAGCGATCAGCTTTTGATCAAGTATCCGAGTTCGACAGAGGAAGGATAGTGGCCTCCCGAGATTGTGGATTATCTTTCAGGGAAATCGGTAGTCGTGTTGGACGAAACCAAACAACTGTAATGCGGATATGTGACCGTTGGATGCAGGAGGGTACGACGGACCGACGTGGTCGATCGCATCCACCTCAGTGCACCACTTCACGTGAGGACAGGCAAATTGTGCGCATGGCAGTGACGGATCGCTCAGTCACATCACGAACCATAGCACAGCACATTGAGTCTGTAACGCATCATTCAGTGTCTGCGCGTACCATTCGACGCCATTTACAGCAGAGTGGTCTGTCCGCAAGACGTCCATTGCTTGGTCTACCCTTGACGCAGAACCACAGACGTCTCCGCCGCCAATGGTGCGATGAAAGAAGGATATGGGAAGCAGTGGAATGGAATGAAGGATTGGAATGAAGCTGTCTTTACTGACGAGTCACGTATCTGTCTGCAGCACCACGATGATCGGATTCGAGTCTGGAGACACCGTGGAGAGAGGATGCTGAACAGCTGCGTTATGCACCGCCACACTGGTCCTGCACCGGGTATTATGGTATGGGGCTGGTATTGGATATCACTCTCGCACTCCTCTAGTACGCATTGCCGGTACTTTAAACAGCCAGCGCTACATCTCCGAGGTGTTGGAGCCAGTTGTCCTTCCTTACCTTCAGGGCTTGGCCACAGCCATATTTGAACAGGATAATGCGCAACCACACGTGGCACGCATTGTCCAAAGGTTCTTCGTCAATCACCAGATTGAATTGCTTCCCTGGCCGGCTCGCTCTCCGGATCTTTCGCCGATAGAAAACATGTGGTCCATGGTTGCTCAACGATTGACCCAGATTACACCCCAGCTGCCACACCAGATCCACTTTGGCAACGTGTGGAAGCTGCTTGGTCTGCTGTACCCCAAGAACACATCCAAAGTCTCTTTGAATCAATGCCGAGGCGTGTGGCAGCGGTGATCTCCAACAATGGCGGCTACTCTGGCTACTGATTCTGGCAGGAACCACACTTCACAGAAGTCTATAAATTTAATCATTTGATACTTGGTCAACATGTTATCTACAAAATAAATTTTGTGTAT
>BMAO01005905.1:0-122001 GCA_019973975.1 Trichonephila clavata
TAAAGTTATTGTATTCCAGATTTTAATTTCAATTAACTTTTTTCACTAATCATACTAATATTTTTCTTATTTATCACACTAATGTTATATTTTTAATATCACAAACAGAAACCAGCAATATATTTTAAAAAAAAAAATAAAATTTTAAATCAGCTTTTAAAACCGTGGAGGATTATATACATAATGACTAAAGACGCGAGATTCCCAAGTTCAAAAAAGGTCATGAAGATACAAAGAAACTGTAAACTCAAGTGTCATTCTCGCTATCCGATCTTGGCTTAGAAGAGGGATGGCCAACTCAAATGACCTTGCGGGCCACTTCGGAAAAACATTATAATCCTGCGGGCTGCAAACAAAATTATATATTCTTTATATTATATTTAGACCCATCACAACATTTAATTGGAATGAAAATTTAAAACGGAATGAATTATTATTGATTTCATTATTTTTCATCTATACAAGCATAGATAATTTATAATAATAATGCAAGGATCAAATATGTCTAATTCTAGCAATAGGCAGCGCGATGGAGTTACAGGAATCGAGTGTGATGCTGCGCTGCAATACCGCACACTTCTAAGAATGTATTAAAATAAAAGAAAAGGTAATAAAATAGAAACAGTTATGAAGTATATTTGTTACAAAACACTACATTAAAAACAAAAAATATGTACAAAATAATCATATTTTGTAATGAATCTCGAGGGCCGCAAAATTATTCAAGGCGCGGGCTGGCCACCCTTGGCTTAGAATTACGAAGTCTGTCGCAAATAACATATATGGTTCTAGAGCAGTGGTCTTCAAACTTTTTCAACTCAAGGAACCATTTGAACTTTGAAAGTGTTTTTGTGGAACCCCTAGAACTAGAAAGTGTTTTCGTAGAACCCCTAGAACTAGAAAGTGTTTTCGTACAACCCCATTCCAATCAGAATTTCCCGGGATTTTTGGGGAAAATCTCTCTCTCTATATATAATTCCTCAGATGTCAAACATTCAAATTGTGGAGTGAGTGAGTGAATATTAACGTCACACTGTTCAGCTACAAGAGAGCTTTTGGTAACGGACCTCGTAATTTTGAACCATGGTCAAGTGACGGGGATGACACCTGAGATAGCACCTCATCTCCTAACTACCACACCACACCACACCAAAGGAAGGACGTTTGAGCTCTCGACAGATTTAACGTGCATCGCGCCCCTACACGGTGGGTCTTTAGTGGTGCTGGGCTTGAACTTTAAAATTGTGAACCTATTTGCCTGTATTTGTACTTGCAGTGCATTCTTCATAGCGATTAACTTATAATTCATTTTGAAAAAAAAAGCAGTGATGAGTTATCTTGAATAATATATGAAACACATGTATAAATGAAAATGCAAAATGTAGATACTGCTTTCCAGACAGAAATTTAAAAAAAAAAAAAATTCTGCAATGTTATTTCTAAGTTTGAATTTTCAGTGAAGGAAATAAAAACGGAAATAAAAACATCAGTAGCAATAGTAAATAAATTAATTGAAATTTATATGTTTTAAGAAGAAACTATTAATGTTACTAAAAATATTCTTAAATTATGGAAAACTTTCTGATTTATTTTAAATCAATGGTATTTCATCTTCGGAATATTTGAATCTTATTTAAAATGCGATGATCAATAAATCCATTTAGTATGTGGAAACTTTCACAATATTTAAAATGAACAGCGGAACAAGAATTAGAAAAAAGAAATACACACTTTTCTTTCCAATTCCTGAAATTCTGTCCTATATTTCTTTTTTCGTTTAGCCGAAAGAAATAATCTTTTTTTGAAGCTGCGACGATGATCCATTTTATTTAATAACTGAAATAAACTGTGCAAAATAAGTTTTAAAACAGCTGATATTCAATAACTTTAACTTGAAAAAAAACACAGGAATTTCAATTTTGGAGATATGTAAGAAAAGAATGCGAAATCTGATTCACTTTATCCTGACGATTCAAATGCATTTAATAAATATTTATTGTTCATTTTAATTATTAATAAAATATAACTTATTTAGTATATATAAATAATTTTAAGAAAGGTGGAATAAAAACAGAGGATAGCTTTTTGTACAAAACGTATTTGTAGTTATTTTCAAGCACAGACTCAAACTTTCCTAAGAATGATGTAATTGTAAATAGTATCTTGAATGCCTATAGATTCTTAGAAAACAAGACCCATTTTGAGGGGGTGGGGACATCTCTGTTACACAATCCACCGAAAAGTCATAAATTACCCCTTTCACCAAGGGAACGCAGGGAAAATTTCATGTATCCTTCCGCAAGAAGGCGGAGTTACAAGTTTACTTTCCCCTCATTCCAAATATGCAATGCTGACTTATTTAATTATTCGCAAATAAATTAGTTTAAAAATTTTAAAGTATATGCGTTTGAAAGAGCATAAAAAATAATGGATTTCCGCTGAAAAACTTTTTTTATCCGATAATTGAAATATTTTTATGATCGTTTCAACGCACTAAATGTAAATTTTCAAGCTTTTAATAAATATTTAAAAATATTTAGAAATGTTTTTAAAAAATCGAAATCACGAGAAAAATTAATTTTTTTTTTAATCTTTAGGATGCATTTTGTTTCATACAGTTAAAAGCAATACCTTAGACGTAAATTGAATTATAAGAAACTCCATAGGATTAACATTACATTCGGGTTTTCGTGGTGGCGTGTCACCGGGAGCCTTAAGGGGGCTTGATAACTCTACGAGGGAGGCGCGAGCACATTGAAATGTTGAAAATAAAAGATTATTTAAAAAAATTATTAATTTACTGAAAGTAAACAAACAAAATACATTATGACGTAATAAAAAAATAAAAGTAACATTTGGACTGATATAATACACTTATAAATGTGTATCAGTACTGTACAATATGTATTTTATAATTAATTTAACAATATTAAGAGTTAAGAACAAGCTTAATAATTACATGACTCCATTTGAAAAAATTATATACAAATATTAACACTTATCTTAATAATTTGTACGGTTTATAATTAATCTTTTAACCACCGATGAAAAGTCAGACGATTCGCTCCCAAAATCACCGATGTGATGTATTGGGGGTGGGGAAGGGAGAACAAATCAGGAAATCCTCTGGTATAAGTAAATCCTTCGCAATCACTGTCAAAGTCCTTTAAAAGCATTCCAAAGACTTCGGAACATTTTATGAATACCAGTTCATAGAGGAGATCGTACTACGGAAAGACGTATATATACATCCAGGGCAATGAATGCTTTGGCTAAGCGTACGCCGGTGGCACTTAAGAAAAAATCGTATTGCAGCTTTAGTATGAAAGTATAGTATTATTGAATTCAATACATTGTTATTTGTATGGAGGGTGAGGGTGCGATGGTAATTATGGTTGAATATTGGGTCGCCAATATTGAAAGTTTGAGAAGCACTGCCATTATGGCTTCCGAATAATACTTCCTTTTTCCCCATAAGAGGTAGGTTGTCTTTGGTAAACAGGGTGATGTTGCTCTCTTAGATGCTCTACCCATTACTTCTGTTTTCTAATCCTTCTCCCTTGTCATGAAATTCACTTTTTTTCTCCTTTTTTGTATTCAGAAAGTGATGTCTAGAATACGGAGATACACCTATTTTCGTAAATTAAAGAATTTTTATTCCTTGTGGTTAAATGGGACCGTTTGACTCCAGTAACACCAAACATTTTTTTTAAATTCTTCATTTCAATGCCGAGAGTGCTTTGAAGCTTTGTTTTACTTATCGCTCAGAAACTCTTATTTTCCCTTCAACCCCTTTACGCTGCCCGACTAATTTATAATAGCAGATTTCGTCAAACATTGATAAGGTTTATAAAAAGACCAAGTTTTTTCTTTTCAGTTTGCTAGTACAAAGGTTACAACTGTTTTAGTAAGAGTGGATGGTATTTTATTTCCAGTATGTGTTACCGGCTTTAAAACATGCTTTTAGACAATGCATATTTTCTTTTCTTTCTTTCTCTTCTTTTTTTGAAAATTTGATATGGAAGATCTGGACAGGGATCTAATGTTACAAAAATAATTATTTAGAGTGTTTTGCGTAATATTAGAATTGTTTGTCGTATTCTTTTAAAAATCACTACAGTATTCCAAAAAAAATTTACAGCCTCTTTTATAAATATAACAAGTATTTTTAAGTGATAACTAAGATGAGATGTCCCATTTTTGGTACAGCAAAAATATCTTTCAGTTGACTTCAAAAATTAATAGTAACGTGAAATATTAATGTTCATTATCATCTTCATTTCCCCATAGTACAATGTGGCCGCGGTACCCTAGTAATTATGGTCACGAACTCGTGGTCGGCTTATAACGAGATCGAGGCCTAGTGCTACTGAAGATTCGCTGTATAAAGAGGATGATGCATGTTAGATCTGTCGAGGTTCACACACCAGTGTGTGCGGTAGTTTGGAAAAGAGGATGCCAGTTCAGGTATCGTCCTCGTCATTTGACAGAGGCTCAAAATCCCGAGGTCCGTCGCCAATAGCTTTTGTCTTGCTTTTTCGTGCGACGTAAATAAAACACTAATTGCGCAAAGAATGAATTATGAGGCTTTCCACCAATAGCTTTCATGTAGCTTCTAATGCAATGTTAATTCGAACCGATCAATCAAAAGCATTCATAAACAAGTAAAATAGCTATTGTCCCTTCTATTCAAAGTTATATAAGTCACTTACGCTCAATTTTCTGTCCTATTCTCAAAGCAGTTTTTCTAGAATCAATCACAACTGCGCATATTTTTTTCTTAATGGTCACGAAAACAAAAAAACCTGATAGAGCTCTGGATTAATAATTTTTTAGCAACCTTTGCTCTCTTATGCCACGAGCGATGCATTTTCGTTCACAACTGTAATTTTAAGTAGCGTAAATTCCATCGTTCAATACAAGACACAGTACTCTAAAGCTTCAGATTTCCTCATTTAATAAGGAAAAACACTATATGGTATTCTAAGCCCTTCTTTAATACTCTGCGTGTAAGTGAATACTTATCCGCAAGTTCACCTTTACTGGAGAATTATATAACCCTAATCGCACACACTGCACAAGGGCCTGTTAGAAAATTCTAGGGGGAAAAGTTATTATTTAGGGCTTATGTAACTTTATATATTTTGAAACACCAGATGGATATTAAAGGTAAAAGAAAAATCAAGTTTTTTTTTTCATTTACTTTATTTAACATTAAAAATATTTTGTGCATGAATGTCCGATGCATGCAATATTATATCCTGTCACGTATGTAATAAGCAATTTCTTCAAATAGGATAGGTTTTTTTTTAAGAATTTGAATTTCAATTTGAAGTTTTAAAAGTTACGTCTTTCCTATTTCCTGTAGGAAAGGGTATATATTTTTCTATGTTCCTTTCTTATTCTTTTTTATAAAAAGATGCTTTTTTATTATTGTTTTCTAATTAAAAAAATTAGTCTTTTCAGAAAATTTCTCGTTTTCCAATATATTTCATCGTATAAAAAGAAGCTAACCGTATAAATAAGGATCATAAGTAAGGATTCTCTCTACTTTTTTAAAAGAATTTTCTATTTAATATTTAGGAAAACAAACATCGGAAAAATCATTGAAATTATTATTAATTTTATGATCAAATAATCAGCTAAATTAATAATTATAATTTTTGAAGTCACTTGAAAATATGTTCCGGCATTTTTTATTTAAAATTTAACTAAAAAGGTCATTTCTTAAAATAAGGATCCTAAATGAACAAACAAAATTATGATTAAGATTTAGAGATAGGTTGTTGTGAACTTCCGCTCGCGTTTGTGTGAGGGTTCATAAAATGAAAAGCCCTCTCTAAAAATCAGCATGTTATTTATTTTTAAAGTACTGTCAACTTTAGTTGTATCTAATGGGGAGTGAGCCAGGTCAGCCTGTTCTAAATACTTATGAGAAAAGATACTCATTTAATTCTACTAGATTCCTTGAAATCTAACCACGAGGTTCCTAAACCTTTTTCTGGACCACTTACAATTCAATATATAAACTATTATTTAATCCAGGGGTAGGCAACGCGGCGCCCACGGGCGTCATGGCGCCCCCAATCGATTTTTAATGCGCCCTCGCTGGACTAATGTAAATGTATGATAGCCAGAGCGATTTACTTACTCTTGAAGCAAAACTTTCCCTTTTTGTTTTGTCTATGTGGCGCCAGAGCGCTCGCTTCTAATTTATTGCTTAGATCAGTGTAATCACTATTTTTATTAGGCAGAATAAAACTAGATTTCGAAGGGAGAGGTTGTTGTAATGTCTCTCTTATTTTGAATAGTAATATTGATTTTTTTTCACTCTTGTCAAACGGCGATATACATACAGCAAGTAGTCAGTTGAGTTTAGGATTATGCATAGATTAGCAGTTTGCTAATCTTGAGCGTATCTAATAGCACGCACGTATTTTTTGTTAGTGTGTGATCGTATTTCGAATAGACCACGCGTAGACCGTGCATTTAAAACTATCAAGTAATCCGAAATAATTCTTTTCTTTTAAAACCCTTCATAGATAAATGTAAAAGAAAAAGAACATATTATTTTAACGATGAATGGGAACATCTATATTGTTTCGTTGATTACAAAGGGAAGTGTATTTGTTTATTGTGTAATAATAGTGTTGCGATTCCCAAGAAAAGTAATATTGAACGACATTTTGAGACCGTTCATACCAATTTTGATAGTGACTATCCAATGAACTCTGAAATTAGAAGAAAAAAATTATTTCTTTAATTCTGCAATAACTAACCAGCAAAGTTTTTTTACTAAACCACTGCAACAACATAAAGCAGCAACGATAGCGTCATATAAAATATCGCATTTGCTAGCTAAGAATAAAAAACCATTTACAGATGGAGAATTAGTGATAGAAGCCATGTTAGAAGCTGCTGATTCACTTTTTGAAGAATTTAAAAATAAAAAGGAAATAGTTTCAGCTATAAACACGTTGCAATTATCAGCACGAACTGTTACCAGAAGAATTGAAGTAATTGCGGAGAATTTGGAGGCAGAATTAGCAAATGATATGGAAAATTGTATTTTCTTTTCGCTACAGATGGATGAATCGACAGATGTGACAAATATATCACAATTAGCAATTTGCGAGAAGATGGTATTTTCTGATTTTACAACAAAAGAAGAATTCCTTAAAGTTCTGCCATTAAAGGGAAGCACCAGAGGAGAAGATATCTTTTTTATTTTTAAAAAGTATATAACAGATGTAAAATTACCTGTACAAAAGTTATCGTCAATTACAACAGACGGGGCACCAGCGATGACTGGTAAAAAAAAGGATTTATTGCCTTATGTAGACAGGATTCCTTATTCCCGAAATTTATTTCTTATCATTGTCTCATACATCAGGAAATGTTATGCGCAAAAACAATCGGTTTTCAACACGTATATTTACGATAGTAACAAAAATTATTAATTCCATAAGATCGGGAGCTATGCAACACAGATTGTTTAAATTACTTTTAGAAGATGAGGACGTTCAGTTCACAGATCTTCTTTTACATACTGAAGTGAGGTGGCTGAGCAGAGGTAAAATACTTGAGCGGTTTATCATGCTTTTGCCGCAAATAAAGGAATTTATTGCCTCAAGAGGCGAATTTTACGAGCAATTAGAAAATAAGGATTGGCTAATCGACCTCGGATTTCTGACAGATATAACGGCAAAGTTGAATGAATTAAATTTAAAAATACAAGGGAAAAATCAGCATATCGCTGACATGATTAGTGCAGTAAATGCATTCAAATGCAAGTTAGTGTTGTTGAAATCCCATCTATTGAAAAAATCATTATCACATTTCCCAAATATAAAATACACTTTTGAGAGTTTAAATTTGAATAATGAAAATTTTACTACTACATCATATTTAGAAATTATAGATAAGCTAATAGAAGAGTTTTCTTCTAGATTTGAAGATTTTGCAGCATTAGAACCCGTTCTAAGATTTTTCATAAATCCATTCAATGTTACTGAAGATGATGTCCTTGAAATAGTTTCAGTGTATTTCGAGCTTCATAATATCGAAGACCTAGAATTAGAAATAATAAACTTGCAAAGTGATATTATTTTAAAAGCGCATAGTAATGATAAAATGTTTTGGAACTTAGTCGATGAAAATAAGTATCCTATTTTAAGGAAATGTGCCCTAAAAATTTATTCATATTGTGCAACAACATACAATTGCGAGTCTTTGTTCTCAAATATGAAATATTTGAAATCAAAATACCGAACAAAGCTTAATGACTCACATTTAGATAATTGTTTAAGGACCGGGAACTCTAAATATATCCCCAATTATAAGAAATTAGATGAAAATATGGACACCCAAGTTTCACACTGAATTATATGTATCATTATGTATGACACCAACAAAATAAAGTTATAAAAAATCTGTTTTTTTTTTGCCTATTTATACCTGTTGATTATCTGTAAAATATGCGCCCTCGGTGATTTTCAAATTTAGTATTGCGCCCTTAAGGACAAACAGGTTGCCGACCCCTGATTTAATCTTACATCAGTGCTTCTCAAAGTTTCAATATTTGCAACCCAATATTCAATCATACCTTTCATCACCCCCCCCCCTGCCGTACAATAACAGTGCATTTAATTCAATAATACTATACTTTGACGCTATAGCTACAATACGACTTTTACCTCTCAAGCACCACCGGTGTATATAAACGTCTCACTCAGCCAAAGTGTTAATTGCCCCGGACGTATATATACGTTTTTCCGAAGTACAACACTGTGCACTTCTATCCATATAATTATTCCGAATGCAAAAAAAGCACACTGAAAGTGTTTGCGAAGGATTTACTTATTTCAGAGTATTCCATTATATTAATTCCTTTTCTCCCCCCCCCCCATACATCAACTACGTGGAAAACGGGGGCCTTGGGGAGCGAATCGCGTAGCTTTTAATCAGCAGAAGGGATTAATTATAAACCGTACAAATTATCAAGATAAGTATTAATTTTTGTATATAATTTTATATGTATTACAAGCCCATGGGGTCACTGGTAATTATAAATGCTGTATTTCAGATAATATTAATTTTTGTATATAATTTTATATGTATTACAAGCCCATGGGGTCACTGGTAATTATAAATGCTGTTTTTTTCTTAATATTGTTAAATTATTTATAAAATATATTTTGCAGCACTGATACATTTATTAGTGTATTTTTTCAGTGTAAATGTGTATTTTATTTTTTATTGCGTCAGAATATATTTTGTTTGTTTACTTTCAGTAAATTGATATATTTTCTAAGTAATCTTTCGCTTTTGACTTTTCAATATTCTCGCGCCCCCTCGTATAATTATCACGCCCCCCCCCCCCCCCCAGTTTGAGAAACACTGTCTTACATCAACACATCCGCAACTTACTTCCCGAACTCTTCACTTAAAATCAAGTAGTAGTTCTCTTTGACATAAGCCACGGTTCCTTTAAAGAATGAAGGTTTTCATGTCAAACAATTTATTGGAAGTATTTCTCTTTGAAGAATAGTAGAAGGGCGCGAAGAAAACGCGTAACAAAGTAATGTAAATAGATTTGAGATAACATGAATATTATTAAAACAAGGGAGGGCAAAATATTTTACAGTACAAATAATATAAATCATTTTTAAAATAAACATATTAATGTCATTTGAAATAAAAGTTTAATTAAACTGTTACTTTTTTTAAAAAAATATCGTTTACTTTTTCAACTAATTATAATCCTTTAAATAGTTTTATTTTGTTAAAATACGGCTAGTAAAAAATAATTCTGCTTCAGATAAATATTCATGAATTACTTGACTTCTTTTAGGATATAATCACCTACCAATAGAATGTCAGGGGTATAAAAAAGATTGTAAGCCAGTGGCTAACGTACACCCCACAACCCCCTCATTGCGGGAGGGGGGGGGCAAGGTTCTAGGGGGTCCAAAAGTTATGGTTTTGCAATCTTTTGTAAGAGCAGGTTAGGAGCCCAAACCTGACTTTGTAGGGGTGAGTCCTAATATTTTCCCTTACGCCATGTAAGCAGATATATACTATACATTTATTCAAGAATGTGCTTCTGAAATTTCTAAGAACTAAATGTTTCAATTTATTTCAAAATTATTTTGGTTTTCTTCGACACATAGTTATTCTTAATCCTATCTAATTTTATTCTTTGATATAATGCCTTCTAATATTGCAAAGCAAACTGTAAAAACACATAACCATTGGATTTCTTAAGTAGCATTTTTAAAATGATTATTGTAAATGGTATTTTCCTTTAAATTACTGACTTTATTCATTGATTTTTTAATCAAAAAACGTGATAAGGCGAACAAATAATGAATTCAAACAGGATAATCTCTAACATAGTAGAAGAGCGTAGTCTTATTGAATAATTTGCGTAGCTTCGTAATATTTAACATAATAATTCTCCTATTATAAATTTCTTTACGATACCTGAGCTGGCATTTCACTTCTCAAGCTTCCGTACCATACTAACTTGAGGACTATGGGCCACTTTAGTAAAACCTGCATCAGCCCTTCTACACGGTGTATTTTCAGAGGTCGCCTGGACACGAGTTCGTGACCTTGACCTCACGGCTACAGTGGCTTCATGGTGATGTGGATCTCTGGTGAGTGAGTACCTGCTCAAATCATCCTTGGTATCTGATCCACTAACTTATAGTGTTGTTTTAATATGACATTAATGAAAAACTTGTCAGCACAAAATAATTAACGAAAACAGCTTGTTCTTTCATTTTGCTGTTAATATATATATATATCAGACCCATTTACCCGAAATCAACAATAATGCCATAAATTTTATGCTAGTTTTCTACCACGCAATTTTCTTTAAAACACAATACCTCCATAAAACGTGCAAAACAGATAGTCTTAAGTGTCTATCACATTTCGTAATATTCTGAAGGTCACGCGAGTCTTGCAAATGGTCCTCTCTTTTCAGTGATGGAGTTTAATAACCCTTCAGATTACCTTCTCGGGGCCCCTCTGATAAATAGAGTCAAGGTCATTCGTAAGACCAATTCTAAACAAGAACATCAAGGTTTTTATTACGGTTATTTTCGCGGTAAGTACACTGAAATTGTCCAAATTTTATCATAAAATGATACATAAGAGTTTAACTTGTAGGCAATCTACATCATTAGCAGGTTAGACACTGTTATTATTTCTACGCATATTTTATTTATTGTTTTTGAAATGTTTATTTTGCCTTACAATGTTTCACAGGAATTGTGGGCATGGGAAGGCATCAGCATTAAGTCTCAATTATTTTACAGAAGCATACATTATTTTTACACAGCTAATAGCTTAAGTGAAATTTTAAAAATTATTTTAATTCTCCGAATTCTAACTGTATAATGATCATTTTTTCGATCACTTCATTACCTACAAAAGCAATTCTTTTTTTATGTTTTAAACTCAATTTTGTATAAAGGGTTCATAAACTGGAATGACTTAGAAGCAGTGGTTCTCAAACTTTTAATATTTGCGACCCAATTTTCAATCATAATTTTCAACGCGCCCCCTTCCATACAGTAATAATGTATTGAATTCAATAATAATGTACTTTGACGCTAAGGATACAATACGTCTTTAATTATGAACCATACAGATTATGAAAAATATTAAATTTTTTACATGACTAGCCCGTATGCGATCACTATTAATTATTAAACTTGTTCTTATCTTACTATTGATGAATTAATGATGAAATACATTGTGCAGTACTGATACATTTATAAGTATCTTATATCAGTGCAAATATGTATTTTATTTTTTATTTTGTAAGAATGTATTTTGTTTTGCTTCCTTTCGGTAAATTCGACTTTGATATGCTCGAGCCTCTCTGGTAGGACTATCACGACCCTCTAGAGGGGCGTGCCCCACAGTTTGAGAAAAGCTGCTTTAAAGGGTTTATAGCAGGGGTGAGCATTAAGTCGATCGTGATCGACAGGTGGCATTACCAAGACATTTTGCGGTGACCGCCTGAAGTAGCGGTTAGTAATTATATTCCGATATATTCAAGATTCGCTGACAGTACGCACAGATTAAGTTTTTTCTCTAGTGACTATAACTACGAGCACTAACTTTAGATGAAAATGTTTTATTTTGAAATGCATTTTGAATTGTTTGATACTATAAAAGTATTATTTAACATTATATTTATGGCTGTTATTATTATGTTTGTATCTTGCGTTTTGCTTTAAACGCGGTTTTAAGAGTGTTTTTTATTGTAGTTATGTAGGTATAATGTGTGCATATTCTCTCTCTTCCATATTTATTATTAAGTTATAACAAAAGTATTGTAGACGTCTCTCTTGGGGCACCACACCTATGCCATTGACTAGACCGCAACACCTTGAAAAAATTAGAAGTAGCCCATACCTTGGAAAAGTTTACCCACCCCTGGTTTAAAGACATTTGAATAAGAACCTTTCATTAAATCCAACATTTTTCTTTATCCGAGGATTCTGGTATATAGAATCAATTCCATAACAAACTTTCACAGTTGTTTTTGTAAATATTTTTTTTAAAAAGTATAAATAATTTTGAAGTCAAATTTAATCAAAAACTGTAAATATCAAAGGGGAAAAAGCTTTAGAAAATGTAAGAAGAAAAGGAATAACCATCTTTAAATGGAGAAGCACCTGTAGCGACGTCTGTTAAACAGCTAATTCTTACCCTCATGCTCTGAGGTGAACGGTCCTGCAATATAGCCTTCTCTTCAAAGCGAACTCCATAGTTTGAATAACTTGTATCTAAATGTAACTAGTGTAGTTAATAGCTATAAGCGTAATAAATCAATTGTTTATTTTCTTAAGTCTCACGCTCCTCATCAATTTTCCAAAATCATTACTTTATCATCAAAGCTACTCGATGTCATTTTTTTGGCGACGGACTTCATTTAGAAAATGCGATCAAATGCGGAGAATGATGCCTGAGCTCTGGTATCCCCATCATCCAACTTTCTCAGCAGATCAACACGAAGATTTTGAGAATTGACAGATTTAACGTGCATCAGCCCCTCCACATGATGGGTCTTTAGGGGGACTTATAGCTCGAACCCACGACTCGATAATGCCTACGAATTCGCGACCATAACCATTCATCTACTACAGGCATGGTGTATCATACTATAAATAACCATTGGCCCTTGGGTACAATGTAACCACTAGTGGATACATGCTATGTACAGGACAAAATGCCATTGTAATCTCACGTGGAGACAGGGCTTATTTAGGTGTACAATCAGTGTAGCCAGCACAGGAAACACTACAAGGTACATTTTCTTTTATTGGGTTATACAAGGTATATTCCAAAAACTAGGGGTCTGCTGCCATTGCTGATGACAAAAGCAAGTACTTAAAGTTAAACCACTTGAAATGGATTCTCCCAACCTTTCCCTACCTATCCAGGTTGGTTTAGTCCATGCCATGTGACCGAACCTCACAGCTGTTATCTCCCGAAGTTAGTTAGCTTTGCTCCACGTCGTACGAAAGATGACTTTTCTTGAGCAGCGCTGCAACATTAAATTCTGTCAACGCTTAGGTAAAACACTAATGGAGACTTTGGAAATGCTGAGAAATGTATATAATGAATCTATCATGGTGGTATCCAAGGTTTACGAATGGCATCGGCGTTTTAAAGAGAGCCGAGAATCCATCGAAGACAATGAAAGCGTTGGGCGACTTCGTCTTCACGGAAAGTGAAAAATATTGAGTTAGCGTGTAAATATGTTCGAAAAGATCGTAGCCAAACACTTTCACAAATCGCTGAGGCTACAAACTTCTCGAAGGCAAGTTTCCAGCGCATTCTAACGGAAGATCTCAACATGCATCGATTGTCCCAGCACATTGTCACTCTATTGATGACAACTGAACAAAAGGAGGCACGAGAGACATTTTCTAATCGACAAAACCGACAAGGTTCTAGGTTTCTTGAGCCACATCATTACAGGTGACTAAATGTGATGTTATTTGTTTGACATCCAATCGAAATGTGAGTCTTCAACATGGAAGTCGCACGACTCACCGCGATCTGAAAAATTCCGGGAGGGCCGAAGCGAAGGGAAAATAATGATGGAAGTATTTTCGTTTCTCAAGGAATTGAGAATCAGAATTTTTTCTCGAAGAACGAACTGTTAACAAGGAGTATTATTTATGCACTTTACGTCGCTTGAGAGACTCCATTCGTCGTAAACGGCCTCAGTTCTGGCAGAGTGGAGACTGGTATCTTGTGCATGACAACGCAACAGCACATCGATCCCAATTCGAAAAGGAATTCCTCGCCAAAGCTCGCACTGAAGTGCTTCAACATGCCTCCTCCTATTCATAAGACTTAGTTCCGTGTGACATTTATCTATTTCCATCAATGAAAACACATTTACAGGGACGCCGTTTTGTGTTATCAGATTAAATGAAATCAGCATCGCAGGAGGCCTTACGGGAGTTTGCGAAAAATGGCCTCCAGAATTTATATAAAGGCTGGCAGAAGTGAATCACCGCCCAAGGGGACTACTTTGAAGGTGGATATTCTTCGGTGCTCTGAACTATTCAGGGTAAGGTTTCTTACACCTTGTTCTCGAAATCTTGGATTATCTACACTACCGGCCACCGTAAATACAACACCAAGAAAGACAAGAGATAGAACAACAAAATTTATTTTGTTAATAACATGTTGCCCAAGTATCAAATGATTAAATTTATGGACTTCTGTGAAATGTGGTTCCTGCAAGAATCAGTAGCCAGAGTAGCCGCCATTGTTGGAGATCACCGCTGCCACACGCCTTGGAATTGATTCAAAGAGACTTTGTATGTGTTCTTGGGGTACAGCAGACCAAGCAGCTTCTACAAGTTGCCAAAGTGTGGCAGCTGGGGGTGTAATCTGGGTCAATCGTTGAGCAACCATGGGCTACATGTTTTCTATCGGCCAAAGATCCGGAGAGCGAGTCGGCCAGGAAAGCAATTCAATCTGGTAATTGACGAAGAACCTTTGGACAATGCGTTCCACGCGTTGTCGTGCATTATCCTGTTGAAATATGGCTGTGGCCAAGCCGTGAAGGTAAGGAAGGACAACTGGCTCCAACACATTGGAGATGTAGCGCTGGCTGTTTAAAGTACCGGCAATGCGTACTAGAGGAGTGCGAGAGTGATATCCAATACCACCCCATACCATAATACCTGGTGCAGGACCAGTGTGGCGGTGCATAACGCAGCTGTTCAGCATCCTCTCTCCACGGTGTCTCCAGACTCGAATCCGACCATCGTGGTGTTGCAGACAGATGCGTGACTCGTCAGTAAAGACAACTTCATTCCATTCTGCCGCCCACATCCTTCTTTCATCACACCATTGGCGGCGGAGACGTCTGTGGTTCTGCGTCAAGGGCAGGCCAAGCAATGGACGTCTTGTGGACAGACCACTCTGCTGTAAACGGCGTCGAATGGTATGCGCAGACACTGAATGATGCGTTACAGACTCAATGTGCTGTGCTATGGTTCGTGATGTGACTGAGCGATCCGTCACTGTCATGCGCACAATTTGCCTGTCCTCACGTGAAGTGGTGCACTGAGGTGGATGCGATCGACCACGTCGGTCCGTTGTACCCTTCTGCATCCAACGATCACATATCCGCATTACAGTTGTTTGGTTTCGTCCAACACGACTACCGATTTCCCCGAAAGATAATCCACAATCTCGGTAGGCCCCTATCCTTCCTCTGTCGAACTCGGATACTTGATCAAAAGCTGATCGCTGTTTTCTACGAGACATAACTGATCGTTTTCTTGAAAAAACCACAAGAAAAACACAATTGCCGAAATTGAAATCGTCGAAATCTCCAAGCCATAAATAGCGCTTTGAGGTGGCGCCACATGCGTGCGCGATGTGTGTCTGCGCTGAAATTCTAATCATTTGCATAACTCACCTCCGCTAATGCATGCTGCAGATTTCATGTTATTAACGTGCTTCCTTCAGGGTGTTGCATTTATGGTGGCCAGCAATGTAAATAGAATTAAAATTACAAATCTTTGTGAAATTGTTACAAATGTACCTTGAAACCAGAAGCTTTTTTACATGCGTTACGCAAGTGTATTGTGATTTTTGTCTCATTTCTTTTTCTTCTTCATCATAAATGGATACATCCATATCAGAGCCACTGTAGTATTCATTGTTTACTAACAAATATTGTTATTCAGTATCACTTTTGTTGAAATCCAACGACAATGCCATATTGGCAAGAGAAAGTAAAAATAAACAATGAAAATAGTTATACAAACTTTAAAAAGCGAAACGACACAAGAAAGAACGTGCGCCTTCGTCAGCATCAAAAGGAAAAATAAAATTTGCGTCGGACATCACGGTCAGTATCTCCAGTAATCTGGGGTTTGCGCGTGCGCTTGTAAGTGGAGTCTGGTACGCAAAGTGATAAATAAGACTCGCCGGGTATAGGAGGCTGATACATGGAAAATCTGACGTGGTTCATAGGCCTCAAGTTAGTATGGTATGGAAGCTCGTGGTGGGGGATACCAGCTTAGGTATCGTCCTCGTCACTGAACCGTGGCTCAAAATAACAAGGTCCGACTCTAATAGCCTTCGTGTTGCTTTACAGTACGAGGTTATGAAATTCTCTCTTTTACCTTTAAATTTAGTTATGCAATTACAAATTTTTTTTTAAATTTTAAGTTACTAATTGTGCGTTATAATATTTCTGTAGTCAAATTTTATTTAAATTATGCATAAAGAACGATGCTAAAAGAAACAAAGGTATATATTCCTTTTAAAATATGTCATTGAATCGGTAAGTAGCAATCAAGTTTTAAGAAAAAATCTTAAAAAGAAGAAGATTTAGAAAAAAACTACTTTCTTTTTAATGATAATTTTTTTTGGAATAGAGTAGATTGTTTCTATATCACGAAAAAATGTTTTAATTGTTTCATAAGTATTTTATAGTCTTTGTTTTCTGATTTTCCTTAAATTATCTTCAACTAAGATTTACATAATTTTTAAGCAATTAAAGTACTTTCCCTAAAAGCTTCTGCTTTGCTCTTAAAGAATGATTATTTCTCCCCTGAAATATGAATTAGAAAGAAAAAAAGAATAATTTAAAATATTTCTTTCTATATTCCTTGCTAGTATTATTAAATAGTCAAATAAGACAAGAGACAAAATTAGAACGCTGAAAAGTAACATTTTTAAAGAAAACGTATTTTTATTTAACGGAACAATTTTTAAAAATCTAGTCACGTTTCCATATCTAAGATAAAATTATTATTTACAACCGTGACAAAAATAAAACCCATTCCATTCAGCTTAAATTACGACAACTTATTTAACACTAAGCTTTTGTTAAATTTCAGTAAAAACTCTAAAACTAAAATAGGCCATGCATAATACTGAAGATTTACGTCCTTCTAAATATTACTTCAAATAATAAGGAGAAAAAGATATCATTTCAAAAATAAAAATAAATATTACTCGTGAAATCCTTTAAACCTGTCATGCACTTTCAAAAACTGTTGAAAACCAGCTTAAAATTCAAAAGACGCTTTTCGGTAAATCATTTTGATTTTTATTATGTCCTTAAAAATAAATAGTTATTGTGTTAGTCACTTATATGTATCATTTGTTCTTAGGAGTGGGATATATTATAACAAAAGGTTTTACTTTCAGTTTTTCTTCTCTAATTTCTTTTTTTTTCTTCTTAATTTTATTTTTTTTCTAAAAAAACGTGAAGTAATAAATAATGTGAGGATGTGTAATATGTAGGTAATAATGAATGCAGCTGTTATCTGAAATCTTTGAAATTGGTATGAAATCAAAAGAAGGAAGATGCCTGTATTTAAATTTTAATAAATATATTTATTATTAAATAAGATTTAAATATTTAACAAAATTGTAAATAATTTTTGATGAATAATTTATGTGGTTAATCAATGCTAAAATTGTCCTGGAATTGTATTAGTAAGAAAAAAATAGTTTTACTGGATATTTTTTAAAAGCCCTGATGATTTTTTGCTGTTTAGAACAATAAATCCCAAAATTTAGAATTTTAACTTTATATTATATAAAAAAAATTAAATTGGAGCAGTATTAAAATATTAATTTTAGAGTAATTTTATAATTTAAAATGCAAATAGATAAAATTCAAAATATTCCATAAAGATTTTTAAATATTTATTTTCTTAAAAATGATGCAGGACACGAAAAAGTGAGAGTTTATTGTATTTGCTATAAACTATTTTTTCGTTTAATTTAATAGCATTTTTCATTTTATTTAACTCACATGACAAAAACACTCTGGCTCGATCAAATAGTGGCCACATTTCTTTAGATGATTAATGCAAGATTTGCATAAAACATAATTACCATTTTAAGAGTTTTTAGTGAGCCAACCGAATTATTTTTTAAAAAATATGCAACGAAACTATAATACTGTTTCTGTTTGTTAAATAAATGGAAAATACTGAATATTTTCAATGGTAAGAATTGTATCAATTGCATAATATTTAAATGTTATTTTAACGCTCAAACTGAACACAAACTATTTATTGAAATAACTAATGTAATCTTTAATGTTTCTAAGTGCTTTAATTGCTTAAAAAATAAAATGTTAGAATACATAAAATTTAAAATTAAGCTAGAAAGTTTCTATAAAATTGTAAAAGGAAAAATGTGCCTTTAAATCCTTTGATTTATTCATACATACTTGTTTATAAATTAAATTTTGAACTTTAATCTTTTCAAACCAATTTTACTCCTTACAATTTGAATTATATTGAAAAGAAAAGATAAAAAAAAACACTTCACAAATTTCGATTTCGTACTCTTATCTTGTTTAAGTAAATATTTAGGAAATATATGAAGTCATACATAATAAAACTGCTGTTTAATTCCATATATATATTATCTTTCAAAATCAGCATATTCGTTTTTTTCTGACAAATATTTTTTTGTATGTAAAAAAAATTGGTGCAAAAGAATTAATCTGATTGTTTCGTCGTTTCTTTGCAAAAGGAAAAAGGGGAAAGAGGATTAAAGAGAATTTGTCTTTTATCTGATTTTATCATAAAAAGATTTAAAGTTTTATCATTGAAGATGTCTATGTATCTAGTGCTTGCCTATTGAAGTCTCATTTTTGCTTAAACAAAAACCGCGTCGCTTCCGTATATATAGAACCAATTATGGGAAAACGTTCCCACGCATGCTCAGATATATACAGACACGCACACACACACACACACATATATATATATATATACATTAATACATATATATGTTTGAATAATTATATAAGTTGTTTGGATTTCTTTTTAATAATTTTTTTAAAAACTGTAGGGTGTTAATCGAAAAAAAAATATTTAAAAATAAATATTTTATTAAAAAAATAGCATGTATTAAGAAGAAAAATTCTACATCCTTTCTTATAGCAGGCATGTTTTTTGCTGCTGTTGAGCAGATATCTGCTGCGCACGGATATAGGGAAATCAACTCTTGGGGGTGCAAAAAATAAATATACTTCCGTTTTAGAGAAATTCTGTCCTTTTTAAATAAAGAGGCGATGGCTATATGAATGTTTTTGAACACAATTGAAAGCTTAATCCTAGGAGTTCGATATCAGGAACTTACAAACAATTTTGCTAAAAAACTACGTTGCTTTTCTTCATCCAAAGGTATTCGATACCCATTGGCGTAATCAGTGGCGTAACGTACTCCCCCTAACCCCCGCATTGCGGGGGTCCCAGATGTTCTAGGGGGGGGAGGCCTAATTGAAGCAGAGTACGTATTTGGGCCTTAAATCAGATCTTGCAAAAGATTGCAAAACCATATGTACTTGGACTCAGTCAGGCTTTGGGGCCCTTTAGAATCCCTCCATCCATCCACCGCGATGCACAGTGGTCAGTTTTCCCGATCTGGCGCACGGAAACCCCAAAAATGAAATTGCGCAGAAATAAAAACAACCCACAATTTAAGGTCCTCTTGAGTTCCCTAGCCATGTGGTAAACATTTTTTGTCAGTACGCGAATGGAAATTTTCAACAACCTTCGGTATATATCGGGTTTGTTCTTTCTACAAGAAACACTTGCGAGCCTCATTTTCCAGTCGGAAGTTCAATCGTTTCGTCTGAAAAAGATTTTGCAGATTTTGGCAGGATTTTTTTGAAAATACAGGCCATGGATAAGTAATTTCTTGATTTAACTTTCAAATAAGGTTCAAGTTCGATTAAAAATTATAAAAGCATAACGTTTAGCACAGCATGTAACTCCTACTAACGTATGTTGATTTTTTGTGTTTAATGGACTAGAACTTTTGGGATTGACATGGACTGATAACAGTAACACTTAAGTCACATAGAGTAGACATAGACCTTTAATTTAATACTAAATTTAGCTGCTACTTCCTGCAACTCCCATAGTTATGATATTTTTCAGCGTTGGCCGATGTTATTACTCGGCGTGCCTTATTCGATGTGTGGAAGAAAGAGCAAGATCCCAAACGCAAAACTTATACTGTTTTGAGTTTTTTTAGGACTACAACGGACTTTGATAAATATAAGGACCAGCTGCAATTTTAATTTAGAAAATTTTTTAAAAATTTCTGTTCGTTTGTGGTGGTGGTGGGGGGGGGGGATGAAGTGTCGTAGAAATGAAAAGTTCTTCTCCAAGTTGAATGATGCGTGGTTATCGGGGAGAGTAAGATTTATACCATCCAAATCAACTTCAGGTCGACCCTCAAAATCATTCAGGGAATGTAAAGCCACGGCAAAGAGGGAAAGAGTACGTTTTCTCTTCTTGCTTCAGCAAGCAAGCAAGAACTAGCATTTGCAACAAGAATGTCAATGCAAGTAGCTGGAGAAAGAGATGCTGCCTTAATTTTGAAACAAGTGACTACTTGCTCACCTAGACGTGCTACTCGCCTGAAGAAATGCTTAGCCTGACAGCTAGAATCGGCGAAAAAAAATGACTCCTGACCAAGCCTTGGCTCTTTATGTCGACACCAAAATGTCAAAAGGCCAATATAATAGAATAAAAGGAAATAGTAAAGAGTTCCACGCTGATATTTACACCAACTATAATTAGCTTATAGATTCTAAAATTAACTGTTATCCTCCTGGTATCATCATTGATGAAATATCAGCAGAGGTTCCAATGCAAGCGCTTGTTTACCACACCTTATGCAGATTAGCCTAAGCTCAGGAAAATGTTTTGAAATAAATTGATACCCAAAAAAGCATTATATCACTGAAGGAGAGATTTAAAGCTGATGCACTTAAGGGTTCACCAGGGTAAAAATTTTATAATTTTAGTTCTTTCCATCATTTGTTTTTCATAAAAATATAATATTTCTATATTATGTGAAGCAAAAAACTTTAAAGGTGGGAGCTATTAGGCTTTTGGTTGAATTTTAGCATATACATCATTTTATTATTTTTTTCTCCAAAATTAATTAAGGTTTTGTAAAATTGATCCCGAAAAATGTTTAAAACATCTTTAGAAATGTTACAAAAAATTTATTTACACAAAAAGGATAAAATCTAAAAAATTTTCAAATTAAAAAAAAAAATTAAATTTGTAAAATTTTGTGAATAATATGTGCAAAATTTTATCTCGTATCATTTTCTTAAATAGAAACGTTATATGAAATGCTAAAATATAAATTTTAAGTAAATAAATAAAAAAAAAATGCTTAAAGGGGGCCGAGTACTTTTAAACACTTGTATTAACCTTTATTGCATATGTATATTGTTGTATTTGATTGTATTTGCTCAATATGTTAAAATTTAATTTTTTTAACAAGCCGCTCTATTTCTTGTGTATATTCTCACATGTGTCAAATTACTGCTCTTGTTAATATCCTTAGATCCTTGTTTAAAAACTAGTTCTCCTCAGCAATCATTTATTCTTGATGGAATTCAAACTTGCCATAAATTAGTTAAGACCCTTTTCACCTTATTTCTCGGTAAAAAGCAAAAGAGAATAACCAATTTACATTAATTACTACGATTTTTGATCATTAGATATAATTATGAAGACTTCAAAGCTATAAAATAATTTCCGTGCGCCAGATCGGGAAAACTGACCACTGTGCGATGTGGATGTGTACGTTACGCCACTGTCGATACCTTTGTCTTCAAATCGTCCTGCTCAAACTCGTTTGGTAAAAATAAGGTACTGTAAATGTTACAAGCTATTCAACCACGTAATATGCGAAATTTAAAAAAATTCTACAAAATGTTTATTTTTTTTTCATAAAAATTAATTTTAAAAAATTCCAGTGAATACTTTAAATCCTCAGCTCAATTTAATATGCTAAACCACGAGGTTTTTTTTAACAAAAAAAAGTGTGGCATTAGTCATTTCTTTCACTCCTTTACAGCTTTGGAATGTGTTATTCGTAAAATAAATGATGATGGATCGTAAGAAATACCGTATTTAAGCTGTCAACGCTTCTTATCATTTCACTACCGTAATTCTTTCGTTTTGTATACCAATTTTTATTTCCGCTTTCAGTGCTTCAGACAGTTTCCAGATGTATTCTCTGTGTCTGCAGTTACAATGACCTAAGGCCACCACTGTCTGCCCAAACAGCGCGTGCGCGGAATAATTTAAATAAGGAGCTCATTGGGGGTTGGGGAATGAGGGTGCATTTGGTAATGTGGGAGATTTTTTAAAAAGCTCTCTATTCACTTGTTTGGATGTAAATAACATTAAAACTTAATGTTTTCAACGTCGTATTGTTTGGTTTTATAAACGTTTAGCGTGAACAAAGAAAATGTTATTAAAAGAGCAGGTTTCTTAAAGATTAGAGAAGAATACTTATTGTTTGCGGTTTAAAATGAACAACATTAATTTTTGCATTATGAAAGAACTATGTAATACAATAATTAATCAAGAAAAGTTATTTTATTTGTTGTTCGTTGCAAGGATACAATTGTTGCGTTTGCTATTACAAAGCAAATTGTAGAATATTTTACCCATAATTTTAGAATTAAACGCTCTTATTTTAAGAATAGTTATTTAAATTACTTGAATATATAAAGAAATATATTAACTCTTTTACACATAAAATTTTTTGTAGATCAAATATAAGCTTTTAAATGTTTCCTTTAAAAAAATGAGAAAAAAAGTTATACATGTGTGAATGTGATTAAAAATCTCTTGTAATAAATAAGAACTACAGCACAACAACAAAATATAAAACATACGCAAGATATAAAGCATTAATACTAGATAATCAAAAATACTCTTGTTAAAAAAGGAAAACTAACTCTCTCTGATAATTTTATCAGCGATATATTGATAACGGAATTTTGTTACGCGAAGGAAAAATGTAATTAATAACGATAGTAAAATTTTTATCATTCCCAGTGTTTGATTTTATTTGAGTTTTTAAAACGGGCAGTAAATTTTTTTTCAGTTTGAAATAATTGTTTATGTGTTTAATTTGGAATTTTTCATTCAAATATAAAATAGAAAAATTTTAAGAGACAATTTTGCGAAGCCCAAAAAATAGCAATCAAAATACTGGATGAAAGTCCATTTCTAGGATTCAGTACGTGTTTTTCATAGGATGCTTACTTGTGATTCATACATAAACAATAACATGGGCTACATTCATGACGGCCATATTATAAATTTAATCAGATGTTCCAAAACTGATATTAGACTAGTACTTGTTTTTTTAGATTTGGTTCAGATTTTAGGTTTTGGTTATTTGGTAAAGATGTTTAAATATTAAGATTCCCCAAAAAGTTTTTCAGTACTTGAGAAAATAGCTGAATTGCACGCCTGCTTTTAAATCAATCGTATTTTATTAGCATATGTGCATTATTAAATTTTACAGATATATATATTTTTAAAGGAATCTGCAAAAGGCAAAAGGTTGCAACAGCGAAGAGAATGAACTGATTATCTGGAAGCAAGTGACTGCATTTATCATGTGATTATATCATGTCACATATATTTATGAACTGATTTACTTTAAACACGCGTTTGTATTTATCACGTGACTGTGACATCACATAAATGTAGGCTATTGTATTAATTACGTCTAGAAAAAAAAGATCATACACACTTCCAGAATTAAAAGAGTATTTATGTAGATGTCACTTAAAATATTTTCAAACGATATGAATCCTATTTTGCCTTTTTTTTTTTAAATTAATTTTTTTGCAAAACTCCTCATGCTCCACATTGCATAACATGAGGCTTACAGATGTAAGTGATAACACAATTGTATAATTTAAAACAAAATTAAAAGTAGATTTTTAAGATAAAAATATAAAATAAAAAGGAAGGGAGGAAACACAAAAAAATAAATAAGGGGAAGTACCTATGAAAAATTAAAAATCTATACAGTAAACAAATTTTCTTAAGGCATTAAGGCTCTCAGAACAATTGTCAACAAAGAAAAAATAGGTGGCTAGGAAATACCTAAGCGTTTCAACTCCTTTTTAGAATGTTCTCTTTTACAAAAATATAGGTTACAATACAACAATACATGTTCCGAAGTTTCAGCAACCTACCACAGAACAAATATCACTACCAACTAAATTAAACCTAGACAAAGAGCTCTTAAAATTTCCAAGTCCTGTTAGAATCTGGGATAACTTAAAATCAGTAACAAATTTCTTACATTTTAGCCGTTGATAAATGGTCGGAAAAAACGTTTTAGTCCACAAGGCTTTAGGCGAGGCCAGGAATTCGGTGTTCCAGGAGGAAACAGTTCTTTCCCAAGCTAAATGCTTCCAATGGGATAATGGTACAGACATCGAAAGGTTTCACCGATCATATTTTGCTAACACATGATTTTCTGTGTGTGAATTAAAACAGTTCATTAAAAATTTTAGTTTAAAGAAAAGTAAAAATGTTCACAAATGTCAAACTTAGATTTATTAAGAGAAGAAATACAGAAGTAAAAATAATATGGAAGAATACAATTTTCTGTTTGTATAGTATAAAAATATTATTCTTAAAAAAATTTATTTTTGTAAATGAAAAATATATGCAACTGTTTTTTATAACTAATTGAAATAGAACCTAAGGATTGCTTGGAATTCTTTTTTCAAATTTCTCTTACACTATTTTTTCTCATTTGGGTAAAAAATGCTTCTTTTATATTAGTCATTAAGATTATTTTTAGTTTCACTAGGAATGAGTACTTAATGATTTATCTCGCAGTAAACAATTTTAATTCTCCTGACTTTTTGTAAACAACTTCCTCTTTGCTGAATTTTTTGTTGTCTCAAGACATTAATGGCGCCTAGGCTGTTTGCAGTATTGCCGTTTTTTCCTACTCTGTTTCCGAAAGGCTTCCGGATAGTACTTTCGCTCGCAGACGAAGCCACATTTAAAAATAACTGTAAAAGCGAGCGAGAACGTGTTTTTATTTCGTTAAAAACGTTTATCTTAATGTCAAGGAATAGATTTTACGGGCAAGAAATGTCACAAAAGTAAACATTTATAGCGGAACGATCTGAGACGATTAAGATAAACCTTTTTGATTTAAGCCAGAATATATTTTCTTTGCAAGCTTTTGACCAAGCTTTTAAGAAACTATTTATTGCAAGATATAAGACTAAAAATCTGAAATATGCACATTATTTTTTCGTTTTATGAACAATTGTATCTTAATAGAAATATTATTAAGTTTTGCCTGAATGAAGTTGACGTGTCTTTTCTCTACTGTCCAAATCAGGGGTTAGCAATTGTTTTGACATTGTCGAAACGGAGGATACCGTAGGGCCGTCCCTTTTTTAAATGATTACATTCATATTAGTTAACTTTGCATCTTAGAAAAGGTGTAAATTGTACCACAAAAATCAACAAAGATAAATAAAAATAGTATAGTGACAGTTTTGCTACATTTATTGTACTCGTTTCTAATCATTCCGAGCATAGGTTCTCAACGTGGGCGATAACGCCCCTTTGTGGGCGTTTGAGACTTTCAGGGGGGGGGGCAGCAAAAGACCTAGAGAAAATTAGGGGGTGTTGAGATGGCACGGAGGGGCTTAGGCAGATTAGCCAAATATAGTTTAAAAAAGATTACAAAAACATGCTGCTTATGTATTAACAAAAGTAAACTTTTATACTGTTTTCCTTATGTTTATTGTATGTATTTAAATCTTTTCTATATCACATGTACGAAAATTCACATATTTCGGTAGTTCGGGAAGTGGATGAAAAACTTAAAGCTTACATTACATTCAGATCTACATTAAATTGAATGATATAGTGCATTTTAATTTCTGTAGTCACATGTTGTCTTTGTCTGTGAGCAGTAGGAAAAATATATCGTCCATTGCATTTCATTACGTATATTATCCAAGAAATATGATTAAATATGTCAAGCAGGAATTAAAGTGTGATTCTTTAAAGGCTGAAACTGTCAATTTATATTTATTTTAAAAGCAATAGTTTATTATGAATCACTTTGTATAATTAAAACCCTTGCCTGTCTTTATAACAGGTACGCTAAAACTTTTATTCCATTCTTTAAAGTGAAGAAAAAATTCATTAGCATTTCAATTCCAACAATATCTTATCTATGACTAAAATATATACTATTGCACATTTAAATATATTAGTGGCAATAGCTATTTCACATTCGCAAGTAAAAAATTGGGGCTTTAGAAAAAACTTAAATTGAAAAATATATTCTATTAGTAATAGAATATTTTTAAAATATAACTCTTGTTTTCACCATATATTACGTACACTCCACTCTTATTTCTGTAGAATGGGAGGGGGCGGTATCAAAATATTCACAACAAAAGGTTCAAAAAAGGTTGGGAACCTATGATTTACAGTTACAATCTTAAAGAGAAAAAATTATTAGTTTCTCTGGAGTTACAATTTTCTTGCAATTCTGGAATATATTTTTTTCTTACTGATCTAAAAAACAACTGATGAATCCTCAAAATTGATATAAAAGTATTTGCAAATGTCGGAAGAAAAAAAATAGTTGAAGAAAAAACTTCATTTTTTTCCCTTTTTGCTCTTTAGGACGTACCTTTGGCATTCAAATCAATGCACTTGGCTAGTTTTGAGGAGGAATAAAGAATTTCCCCATGGATTACATTGCATTTACGAATTCAAAATGGATAATAGATGGGAGCCTTAAGTTTTTATTTATTATTGTTTTTAAATTATCAGTACTATTTTAAATGTAACTGAAAAATGAAATTATATGATGTGTTTAAGACAAATATCAGTTTAATAATTTTTTGCAGTAAATAATTTCAATATTCATTTACTATGTATTATTGGCTTGGTTAAAAAGAAGTAGAGATCTTATTTTTAAGTAAGAAATGGAATTCATTGCTAGATTCAGAGCTTCAATATTTCCCTCTGTCGACAAAGGTTTTCTGTAAGAACAGAAAAGCAAAACACAATTTCTCAACTTAAACTTTACTTTTCACATCCACATAATAATCGGAATGCAATCTGCAAATGTTAACATTTCCATAGTACATAATAGCCTCAGAATACAGCTTCAAAATGCGAGTATATGAAACTAATCTAACCACCTGTTACACAAATCGTTGAAACGTATTTAAGGGTTAAAGAAATGATACTCATTTTCGAGCTTTTAAAGTGCAAAAAATAGCCGTAGCTATAGATACACATTTTAATAGAAATATATTGCAAATTCGTGTGCATACACTATAATTACGTCAACAGAGAAAAACATCATGCATCAAATAGTATCACTCCAGATTTTATTTTCAAAGTAAACTATTCTTGTAATCTTCATTAATTACACAAAACATTCTCTTTTTTTAACACGCTTTTATAAGTTTCACTTGCATGTAACGGAATCTTAGAACTCGATTTTTACCCACTTGAAAAGATCGGATTCATTCAAAATTTCGCACACTTGTCAAGGACCGATGACAATACAATAATTTCATAATTTTGTTCCATTGTCCTTTCAGGATTGTCAGGAATAAGGATAATCAGATTTGGCAACAAATCCATATATCACGTCCAGATTTGGCGACTTATTGCATATATCATTTTTAAATTTGGCGACTAGTTCCATATACCATTTTCAGACATGGCGACTAATTTAGTACATCATTTCCTGATTTGGCGACTAAAAAAATAAGGTGAAACCCTAAAGTGTTTTGAATTTAACGCTAATTATATATGCAAGTATAAAATACACTTGCGGTTAAAAGAAATAAAACAAACAAAAGAAGTGTCCTGTATCTGAGAAAGTGGAGGGTGGGTGTGTGTTAGCAATTTCTAACCATAATATAAACATTTTTCTGAAAATGAAAATAAAAAAAGGCTCAGCATGTGAAAAAAAATAATTTGCGTTCTAACTGCTAAATATTTTTTTTATTTTTATAAAGCAATACGCTTAGAAATGATGATACGAATTAACATGAAAGGAACACGTTTAAAAGGCGAAAAAACGATTGACACTTAATAAATGTTTTTAATAACTCGCTTTCTTTAATGTCTATCCGGGTGGAATTTTGTAATTGATTTTAAACTGTGTGACTTTCCGAGGAGCTAGAGACTTGAAATTTGGACCATAGCTTGGAAGTGGATGACAATGCATGAAAATGTGAAAAAAAGAAAACAAAAACAAAAAGGAGGAATTTTATAATATTTAATCCGTAAAAAAACATGATACATTAAAAATTTTTGTAATTCGAACTTTTTCTTCTTTACAAACTTTTATTTGTTTGACCTGTTCAAAAGAGACGGAATCTAATATAACGATCCGAGGCCTCTTAAACGGAGAGAATAAATACACTTCAGACCCGTTAATTAATATCCATTGAAGAGCAAGACTAATTCCACAGCCACGTAATTCCAGCTTCAAATATCAAACTCAAGGATAAATTCAACAATGAATAAATGATAGTTTAAAAAACTAAAAAACACGCTTTTATTGTAGTTCGAACTAAAAAATGAAAAATAAATTATAGTTTGAAAAAAAACTAAAAAGCACGCTTTTATACTGAATTGAACTAAAATGTAAAAAAATAATGCTTACTAAAGAATAAAATGATTAACGAGAGAAAATGAAATGTCATTGGGGTAAAAGCGTGGGGTGTTTGTTCTATAAATGTATCAATTGTTATAATTTCTAACTTTTATTCCGAAAAGCTGAATTAGTGTAAAAATGTAGTACAAAGCACCCCACGCTTTTACCACAATGACATTCATTTTCTCTCGTTAATCATTTTATTCTTTATTAAGAATTATTTTTTTACTTTTTAGTTCGATTCAGTAAAAAAGCGTGTTTTTTAGTTTTTTTCAAACTATAATTTATTTTTCTTTTGGATCTGGGTTAGCTTAGAGAGTTTTATACTGAACCAATTAAATGCAAATGTGTAAGTTTTTTCTTTTTAACACGCTTTTATAAGTTTCACTTGCATGTAACGGAATCTTAAAACTCGATTTTTACAAACTTAAAAAAATCGGATTCATTCGAAATTTCGCACACTTATCAACTTATTATCACACTTATCACACCAATGACAATACAATAATTTTATAATTTTGTTCCATTATCCTTTTCAGGATCATCAGGAATAAGGATAATCAGATTTGGCGACAATTCCATATATCTTTTCCAGATTTGGGGACTTATTGCATGTACCATTTTCAAATTTGGCGACTAATTCCATATAACTTTTTCAGATTTGGCGACTAATTTCATACATCATTTCCAGATTTGGCAACTAAAAGAATAAGGTGTAACCCTAAGATGAATGTTTTGAATTTAAAGCTAATTATATATGCGAGTATAAAATAAACTTGCGGTTAATAGAAGTAAGACAAACAAAAAAAGTGTTCTATATCTGAGAAAGTGGAGGGTGGGTGTGTGTTAGCAATTTTCTTACCGTTATATAAACATTTTTCTGAAAATGAAAATAAAAAAAAAGGCTCGTGCATGTGGAAAAAAATAATTTGCGTTCTAAACGCTAAATATTTTTAATTTTTATAAAGCAATACGTTTAGAAATGATGATACGAATTAACATGAAAGGAACACGTTTAAAAGGTGAAAAAAACGATTGACATTTAATATTACCATGTTTTTATTAAATCGCTTTCTTTAATGTCTGTCCGGGTGGAATTTTGTAATTGATTTTAAACTGTGTGTTTTCCGAGGAGCTAGAGACTTGAAATTTGGACCATAGCTCGGAAGTGAATGACAATGCATGAAAATGTGAAAAAGAAAACAAAATGCAAAAAGTAGGAATTTTATAATTTTTAGTCCATAAAAAAACATGGTAATTAAAATTTTTTTAATTCGAACTTTTTCTTCTTTACACACTTTTATTTGTTTGACCTGTTCAAAAGAGACGGAATCTAATATAACGATACGGGACTCATCCGAGGCCTTGTAAACGCAGAGAATAAATACACTTCAGACCCGTTAATTAATATCTATTGAAGAGCAAGACTAATTTTACAGCCACGTAATTCCAGCTTCAAATATCAATCCCAAGGATAAATTCAACAATGAATAAATGATAGTTTAAAGAACTAAAAAACGCGCTTTTATTGTAGTTCGAACTAAAAAATGAAAATAAATTATAGTTTGAAAAAAACTAAAAAACACGCTTTTATACTGAATCGAACTAAAAAGTAAAAAAAATAATTCTTAATAAAGAATGAAATGATTAACGAGAAAATGAATGTCATTGGGGTAAAAGCGTGGGGTGTTCTATAAATGTATCAATTGTTGTAATTAATAACTTCTATTCCGAAAAGCTGAATTAGTGTAAAAATGTAGTACAAAGCACCCCACGCTTTTACCACAATGACATTCATTTTCTCGTTAATCATTTTATTCTTTATTAAGAATTTTTTTTTTTTTACTTTTTAGTTCGATTCAGTATAAAAGCGTGTTTTTTAGTTTTTTTCAAAGTATAATTTATTAAAGTAAAGGTTCAAATTTTGAGCTTTTTCTTCAAAATAAAGTTAAATTTTTTATTAAATTTTTATTTTTAAAGTAATAAAAATTAAAGAAATCTCTCTCTCTCTCGTTTCTTTTCACAGAATTTATTTCTGAACTCGAATGCCTAGATCTTATTTCCATCAGAAATTTTCGTTTTCTGTGGATAAAATAATATTTAGAGTATAAGATTACTTATAGAAAGATAAAAGGGAAATATAAAACTATTTATATAGCGTATATTCTGCCGTATAACGAGCACTTTTAACTCAAAACATAAAATTTAAATTTACAGGTGCGCATTTTATACGCCGAATATAAAAATGATAGTTTTAAGATGTATAAGTGTTAAAAAGTAGGTTTCTACGTATATCTAAATACTGTTTATTTAAGAGAAATGACACATGTTATGAACTTTTTTTCTGGATAACATGAACATTTTTGGTCATATTCTTCTTCTGATACGTATTCAGGTACATCATCCAATTCTATTTCTTCTTTTTTCACCGTTCTTTTCATAAATAAATAATCATCTTTATTCTAAATTGTTATACATACTTCATTTTAAAGAAACTTTAATTATGTCAGGTTATAAATTTCATTTCATGCTTTTTCTTATCCACTCATACAGTATTTCTAGACTTCAAGGAAAAAAGCATCGTACACATACATTTCAAGTTTCTTCTAAAATAAATTATAGTTTGAAAGAACTAAAAAAAAACACGCTTTTAGAGTTGGTCGAAATAAAAAAAAATTCTTAATATAATAATAAAATGATTAACGAGAAAATTAATGTCATTGTGGTAAAAAGGTTGGGTGTTCGATATCAATTGTTGTAATTTCTTACTAGTTCTATTCCGAAATGCAGAGTTAGTGTAAAAATGTAGTACAAAGCTCCCCACGCTGTAACCACAATGATATTAATTTTTCCGTTAGTCATTTTTTTCTTGTATCAAGAATTACCTTTTACTTTTTAGTTCGCTTAACTATAAAAGGGTGTTTTTTAGTTTTTGAAACTATCATTCATTCATTGATGAATTAATCTTAAATGCGTCATTTTTTTAGAATTTGGAATACCCATTAGCATTCTATCAGTGCGTCGATACGGCCTGGTCTGCAAAATGTAGGATCAGCCAACTGAAGGAAATCTGGAAGAGCTAAGTTTAAGATATTTAATGCGGAAGAAGGTGTAAAAAGTTAATGATATTTTTCACTAAAAAGATCATTATTTGTATTAACCCTGAGCGTTTTTTCGCTTTAGGGCTGTAAATTAATCTTTTAGCCGCCAAATCTGGAAATGGAAAATCGTTAATCCTGATCAGGACGATGAAACAAAATCCTTAAATTATTGCATTGTTATCGGTACTTTAATTCGAAATTTTGCACACTTGAAATCTGACGATTTAAAGCGGGTAAAAATTGAGTTCATAGATTCCGTCACATATTAGTGAAGCGAAAAAAAGCGTGTTAAAAAAAGTGCGGTTATACGACAAATATACTTAAAAATTAAAAATTGCGATTTGAAAGTATAGGCGCACGTTATACGCCGGAATATACAATATTTGTTGCTTAAAGTTCCCAATGAATAATTTAATTCGGAAAAAAAAATCACGAGAAAAATATGTTACAGAGATTGATTAATGGAATATTTTCTCCATCACGAAGCCTAATTCCAATATCCCTAACACATTCACTCTGTTTACATTGTGTGAGCTCCTAATTAGTCTGCTGACATTGAATGTACAATAATTATAATTTTAAATCAATATTAAATTCAAATGCTTATTCAACCTTCCCTTTGCAAGAATCATCCAAATCCATGAATTAACATAGCAAACTTTGCAAAACTTTGCAAATGAGAACCATGAATGCATATTTTTGAGCAAAAAAATTAAATGGAATTTTTCCCAAGCAAAACTTCTATAAAATGCCTTTTCTCAAGAAGTCAAAGAAAGTCTCAACTGTAACTCTCTCTATTTTATGAAGATTAACTTAAAATCAACAAGTCAGTCTTATAAATAAATTGCCTCAAATGAACACAGTGAGTATAAAGGACTCTGTAAAATCTCGAACACAAGCGCTTTTGATTCCTTATATTTTTACAGTTCTTCTCGTTTTAGAGCACACAAGATAATAATAAAAAATACCGCTAACATGTGACATGGATATCTTTTTTTCTAAAAAGAAAATTAAGAAATATTGGTGATTTAAAGCCTGTTAATGAAAGAACCATTGTTTGAAATAACCCAATTAATGAATGAATAGCATAAAAAGGCAGTTTTACAACTCAGTTTGAATTACCTAAGCATATTCTTTACAATCATTTCCTTCAGACGTCTAAATGCGGTCTTTTGTAAGTAGGATCTTTTATAAGAAAAATTGAGACTTAACACGCTATCACATACGAACAGAGACGCTCTTTTTTAAGCTATTGCAGAGTAACTTCAACCCTATAAAGTCGTGCAACTGTTTGCCATAGAATCAGAAAATTTCCTGAAATATAACTTGATTAAGAATGTTCTTCTATAAGTAATAACTGTTATTAAAAATTCTAGAATGTGTTAAGATTTTTTTTTAATTTCTTAAAAAAACAACAACTGGGAAACATCAGTTGTGCTGCAATTAATCACAAAATTATAAGAATTACATTTTTGCAATTTTGAACCGAACATTTAATCAAAAACTTACATTTTCGTATTTCCTGTTTTTTTGGTCCAAAAACTGTTTTTAATCTTCCGATAAAAACAATTTTGTTGTAAGCGCTGTGTGTGTACTTGTTTTTTGTGTTTAGAACTCTAAAATAATCGTCGGGGAGAGTTGTTGGAGCACTTAGCCTTGACGAACTCTAGTTTCCTTCTTTACATTTAATGCTATAATTGTGTGTCTTAAAGATTTCATGATAAAAAAAGCCTACTCTACACTTCTCGAAGTTTTCACATTAATGATGGCATTTTTCCAAATTTAAATACATAAAAACTACGAAAAAGAAATGCAATAGAAAAGATAAATAAAAAAATGCAGCTAAAAGAAAAAGTGAATTGTAATGGACCAAATATATTTTACACATTTAGATTTTTTCCCTCAAAATACAAATTTCCGGCAATTTTATTTAACAATTACGTATGTATTCAATATCAAACTCACGATCAGAACACGGTCAGCGTTAAGGGACCGTTTACTAGTTCATAAAATTTAATTATCGATTTACTTTTATATCCGGTCTTCAAAAAGGAATATGCATACATTATGAGCTGTTTGTGCGCAAATTAATTTAATAAATAGTCCTGCTAATTGAATTTCTGTAGGAATTTTTGAAATTCCTAATAAAAATATAAAATTCTCCAAATGCTACCAAAAAAATACATAATTTTTTTTAAAGAAACAAGTTATGATTATTAAATTTATTCGTTAATAATATTATAATTAAATTTCTTTTGAGACATCTACATATATGAATTTTATGAAACTGCGAAAAGAATTACGAAAGCTATTAAGGGTTCCTACTTTTTATTGCATGAACTGTGCATTGAAATTGCTTAAAATTAATTCGTTAATATACAATTATGAATTTGCCCAGTTCATATTATCACAAAATAAGAAAAATCTTGTTTCCAGATTTTTCAACAAGACAATATTAGAACGCTGACTAAAAAAACTCCCAAAATTGAATTTTGAGACCTTGATGTAGGTTAACCACAGTGCGGTTTACATCCCACACATCAAGTCTAAACAGCGTAAATTACGACAATTTGTTCCGATAAGTTACTTAAGACAAAAAAAATGTTTATATTCACTATAATATTTTTCGTATTGAGGTCATTTTATAATTGGTTCGATTTGGGTTTTTTTTTCGCGCTCTACATCAATTCTTTGTACAATAGACTGAGCAGTCGTGAAGGAATTTTGTGAGTCAGAATTTTCCTCATGAACTAGTTCTTATGTTTACTAAAATTATATTTAAAATTTTTAGATTCCTTATGTATTATTCATAAATGAAAATTTTATACCCTGCCGATAACTGGAATCTCTTAGAAAATGTTTAAGGATTTCTGGGGTGTGCTAATTGTATCTAGAGCTGAAAGCTTGATAGATTTTCCGACCGACTATAAATCATTGAAATTCCATTTATATTAAATGGTTTGATTTTCTTACAGTTGTTTAAAGAATCAGTCATTTTAAAAATGTAAATTGTTTAAGGGGTATCTCGGAACGCTCAAAACTGATAATGTTAAAGAGGGCTTTTTCAATGTACTTTTTCTAAAAACCTGTTGGAAATACAAACCCCAAATTTTTTTTGCAAGTTTTGCATACATCTAATATTATACTAAAATGAGCGTTTTTTGAAATTTCCATTACTTTTTCTTTAAAATTTTTTTATTTGATGTGTAGTGAGAATACAGTGTTTTTCGACAGAAAAAAAATTATAAAAAAATTTATACAAAATTTTGCTAAAAGCTCATTCAGTATATACTAGAATATATAAAGAATGTGTCATGTAAGTTTTGTTGACATCAGATATATGCTTTCTGAGAAAAGGTGCATCGAACCTTCAAAAGTGATATTTTGAGAAAAACACATTTTTTATAAAAAAAAAAGTTACCTTATCAAAACATTCCAACTCCATATTCCAAATTTTCAGCATTTTTTAAATTTTCATCTTGTTTCATTCTTTTAAGTCTTTTTACTTTTCTAGTCTCCTTAGTTTTCTGTAAATTGGCATATCTTACCCTTGTACTGCTCTCTTTGTCGAGATGTTCCATGCAGCATGTCGCATAATATCCTCGCTCTATGTTAAGTTTTTTTAAAAATATCCAGCTTTGTTGCATTCCCTTTATTAAAGGATACCAAAGGAAAGTGTTTCTATGTGCACAAATGTCTTTTTGGGGACACGAGACCAAATAACATTATTAATGCTTTCATTCGGATTTTGCGTGTTTCCATGCAAGTACTTTTTCAATAATTCTGGATCCGAAAGGTCCCTAAAGATAGGCCTAATGGCTTCAACAACAGCAACTGGAAGTTTATGTTTGTGGAGATAAAGTTTATTTTCCAATTGAGCCTTCTTACACTGACACCATGTGTCAAGACCTGATGGACAAAATCTATGCTGTGGATTTTTATCCGTAGATATTTTGTGAAGAAATATTGCCCATATATAGCTTGTTTCATACACTTTACATTTGATAAATGTCTTCGAATGGCAAGACCATAATATGTTTCCAATTGATCAATAGTTGCTTCTGTTAATCTATTTTTGCCACATAATGCTTTGCCATCTGATAATTTTTGCCCCCTCATTTTTGCTTTGAAACGTCGGAGGCGAGATCCCATCCGTTTCATAACATGCCCTAAAGAAATTTTAAAAAATGACGTCAAACTTCAAGCTGACCCAAGAGGAAGTGCAATGTTTACCTTTTTTCTGTCCATTTAAATCGGTGACTCGCGTTTAGACGATTCTTTAAAAACAAAATTTTAGCACTTCTAATTAAGCTAGAGATAAAAATGAGGTATTTTTGGAAAGGTAATGAGCTGAAGAATTTAAAAATGCAATAACCTGAAATTCACCTTTTAAAAAAATTTTACCTTTCCAACTCCCCTTAAAGCATGATCATAACTTTTTGAACTATAAACCTATGAAAATAAAGAGATTTTGCTTAAGAAATATTAAATAAATCTTACGCTGTACGGGATATTTCCTACCCCACCCCCATCAATTGCCATAAGTTGATTTATACAGTTAAATGTATCATTTTTGAAATGAATTCATATAAATAAGTTAAAAATTAATACATTTTTTTAAAAATAAATTATTTGAAAATCTGATTAACTAAATTTGGTACAGTTTAAAGATTTTCTAGCTCCACAAATTGTTGTGCATAAAAGTAGTATATTTACTGAAAAAGTAATGTGCACAAGGAAAAAAAGAACATTAAATTAAATAAAAAAACCCACATTTTTGAAATTATTGAGCGCTCTTGATTTGTGAAATTACGTTTAGAAACTTTCTAAAAATATCTCCTGAATCCTTCATTTTCTCTTCCCATTGCTCAAAGAGAATTTCTCTCTTTTTGATTTCTTATTTGTTTTACTCAAAGAAATTGAGGACAAATTCCTTTTCCTCTGCTTTTGAATTCAAAGTTTATTAAGTACAAATGGTAAGAAACAAATATTCTAGTCAATTTTTATGCAAGGTATCTCTAAAAAGCAATAAGTATCCGTCAATATAAAATTTCTGGTGGCCAGAATCTAGGGTTGCAAATGGGGTTGAGGAGTAGGAAGTCAGTTCAAATTCTGGATACGAGTATGGCCGCTGTAGCCAAGTGGTCACGGTCGCGAACTCGAGCCCACGACTCGACAACGTCAGTCACGATTCCTGTTGCTACTAGAGACCTTCCAGATGAAGGGGTGTCGTGCTCGCCATTTAACCTTTGTTCAAAATTACGAGGTCCGTCATTGATAGCCCTCGTGTTGTTTTATAGAGCAATTATGACAAACATTCATGCGGGAACCCGCCCAAATTTAAGAGTACAATGGCTGTTGAAAATATTAAGAACTGTCAAAATTGTGATTTTTATTCTTTATGATAATAATATATGTCCATGCATGTCATAGAATAATTGTATCAAAGAATTATATTATTTTGATCCGTTTTCACTGAGATATAAAAGATTTAAGCATGAGAAACATGTTGAGAGACACATTGACTCTAACTGTAGATGAATAATTTTTACACAATGGTATTCATTTTTTTAAAAATGCAGGAAGTTCATCGTTACGATCTACGAGTATTATTATTAAGGGATATTAATTAGCAATTTAAATGAATTAGCGGTTACCCTTTGTATAAGGAGACTGGTTGCACGGCGCGAACACCAAGCGTATCTCGAGTAACACCATTTCAACAAGCAGAAATATTTTTTTATTGGTGGCAAACATAGGCTTTCTACGATGTCTCCATGAGGAGTCTAAAACGAGAATAAAAGTTTGGAATACTTATTAAATCTAAAATTATACCAGCACACCTATTAACTAAGACTCACGAGGTTACACAATCCTTTTTGGTAAAATGCGTCTTTTAAAGTTTCGAAAAACGTCCTATAAATACACCATTTGCAATATTTAATAATAGTATTTAAAATTCATTGTACCCTGAAGATCAGAAGACGATAAACACGGTGTATGCTTTATTCATGTAATGTCGCTCAATTCAAACAGAAATGAGTTTCCATGGTAGACTAGTAGTTATGGTCACGAACTCGTATCTGGAGTGTCGCGGGTTCGATCCCTGGTGCCACTGAAGACTTACCTTGCAGAGGGGGCCCATGCACGTTAAACCTGTCGAGGCTCAATGTCCTCCCGTTGGCGTGTTGGGTTAATTAAGGGAGGTGGTACCAGTTCTGGTTTTGTCCTCTTCACTTGACCAAGGTTCGAAGTTACGATGTGCGTCGTCAATATGTTGCTTAACAGAGTGACGTTAAAAAACTCTCACTCATTCCCATGAAGGAAAAATGAATGCTCGTTTCAAAAAGTGTACACTTATTTATGTCCTGTAAACACACGGATTTAGATTAATATTGGGATGTTTCTAATAATATGATATTTTACGAAATCCAAACTGGTATTTCAGTCTTGCTGCTTCCCCCGATAGTCTCGACCAATTTTTAAAGAAACAGAAATCACCATCTCCCAGTCGTACTTCGGAATTGACGAGGAAATCCCCACCAAAAATACGGAAAAGAGAACAAAATATACAGGTTCCGGTGTCTAATCGACACCTATGGACGTTCTTGTGTTTCAGGCGCCGAGACTCCAAGTCCTTGCGTCGGCCTTGTGTGGAAGTTCGGAGAGTGAGGTGCCAGCTCAGGTGTCGTCCTCGTTACTAGACCAAGGTTAAAAAATACAAAGTCCATCGCTAATAGCCCTCGTGTTGGTTTATAGTGTGACACGCTAATATAACTCTCACACTTACTCAAATAGAAATAAAAGAAAGTCTTTCTTTTTTTATTGAATTCATATTAATCTTAACTTTTTTACGAAATGTTACAAGCTGAGATCCTATCATTTGACATTGGGTGAAGATAGTCTTAACGAGGCCAATACTGTTACGTATACAATTCAAGACTGCAATCTTCTGGCAGTCGAGTCAACAAACACCTGTCGATAGTGGCGTTGCATAAGAAGCGGAATGCAGCGTGGGTAGTGGCTGTGGTGTGAGTCAATCACCGTGTCGACGACGCCACCTGAATGGGGACAGAGCTCTTCAGGTGTTACACTTTTGAGAGGATTCAGGTCAGGGGCGATGGACGAGCCTTCTTCCGTTTCGCTGGTGACCTTTGGACACAGGGCGAGGAGCTCAGTGATGCTCCTCTCGGAATGCGTCTCGGGTTGACAAGTGAGCTATGACAACTCATCTCATTTGAAAGAGCATTGAGATGGAATGGGCTTACACATATATAGGTAAATCCCGCAAAACACGAATAAAAAATTAGTGTAAAAGAAGGAATTAGATTCCAAAAATTAAAAATAATACCGACTTTATATAATTTTAAGGAATACACTTATTAAAGTAATTTTCATCAACACTATATTACATAGTAATACGTATTTAACGTGTTATCATCCTCACCAATACAATGTTCCATTGGAGAAGAGCCTTTTCTCTTTTTTTGTCAAGATACCATCGTTTTCAAAATTTTCTTAAGCATTATCTCTTTAGCGTTTTTCTTTCTTTATTTTTTTATTAACAAATCAGTTTTATTTTAGGTTTTATTTCCTTCAAAATTTCACATAAATTCACAAAAATACAATAATTACTTTTAAAAAAAATTAATAATTCGAACAAGTACTGTAAAATTTAAATCATAATTAAGAAATAACCGAGATACCTAGATAATATTTATTCTGCGTTTTAATTGATCTCCTTTTACATAAAATATTGTAAATTACAGCTTTTCTTGTAGAATTTGTTTCATTTTAGAAAGCCATCGAAGGAAATAACCTATAGAGTGTAGAAAAGTGAGTGAAAGGAAAAAGAAAAATTGAGAGTTATATTAACTCACACTTTAAATCAACACGAGGGCTATTGGCGAAAGACTTCGTAATTTTGAACCGTGGTCTAGTGACGAGAAGGGCATATGAGCTGGCACCCCCTTCCTAACTACTACACCCCACCAACGGGAGGACATTAAGCTCTGACAGATTGAATGTGTATCTCTTCCCTGTACATGGCGGGTCTTCAGCGGCTCCTGGATTCGAAACCGTGACACTTCGGCCATGAGTTGATGACCATAAGCACCAGGTTACCGCGGTCACGTGTGGTGAAGAGATAGAGGCACGTAGACATTATGAGTTCTTTCGTTTGAAAAGCTGCAGAGCCCATCAAAAATTCATGATGAAAAGATGGCTGCGTGAGGAAATTTGAGTCCGTAGTATGACAAGGTTGTGAGGTGGAAAAATAATTTTCGAACTTGTCACATATCCCTCACAGACGATCCGAGCTGTGGAAGATCATCACTCACAGATGATATTGCCATAGTAAAGAAAGTGGAGAATTTTATCCTATTAGACCGAAAAGCAATCATCCAAATGATCCAGAATGAGACTAATCTCAGTACGACAGTTTGTGGTAAGTTATTCACGAAGAACAGAAGAAGTCGGAGGTCAACCGTGTATTGAGGAAAATTTCTCCGAGTATTGAAACTTGCTAAAGCGAAATCATCATGTTTGTAGAAATTTCATGTTATATGGAGATAGTTATATGGCGATAGTTTTATATGGAGATAGTTATATGGTTTGTGGTTATGGTACCATGTTATATGATTTGACTTGATTTTTATTGTCATCGCACTTTGAAGCTACAGTAGGGTTACTGGGGTAGAACTGTTTGGAATAAACGTTACAGAATGTTGAGCGTTTTCAGGTACTGTTGGTTAGTGTTTTGATTAGTTGTTCATACATGCTTTGCGTATCCTGTTTAAGATACGTAAAGCACCTTAAAGAGTATGAAATGAGGAAATCCCCCCCCTCAATTTCTTCTTCAATGCGTGCACCTAAGATGGTTTCTTAGTTATTGGAAGACATATTGGAATAACTATCACTGAAAAATATTCTTAAAAAATTCTATCAACAATTTAAAGTCATAGCATGGCACTTTTAAATATCTAACTCATTTATTGACCCAAGAAACGATTTTTATTACCTAAATAGGATTAAAACTAAAAGCACTACTTACTGTCTTTTTTGTGGCGTTGTTAGATTCTACTCATTTTTGCCTGTGTTACAGTTTCTAATCCTCTCTGGAATGCTAGGCAGACGCAAAGGATATATATTTATTTGCTCACTTGTTAATCTATTCGTGACTTATTGTATTATGTTTATACCTGTGTGTGTTATCAAAGTATGTGTCTTGATGTAAAGTGAATAAACGAGCAATAGAGGTAAATATTAGTTGATAAAAAAGAAGAGTCGAAAACAAAAAAAATCTAGAATCCAAAGGAAGAACCTCAGGTCTTTTCAGGTTGGAAAAATTCCATACTTATATCTGTATGGTGTAAGAAACTGAGGGGTTTGGAATAATGGGATCTAAAAAGAAAGCTAAGAATTATTTTCCATATCAACCTCATATAAAAGGGATGAAAACGCGGGCAATCCAAGAAAACACGTTTTTAAAAACAGAGCTCGAATGTTTATTCTTTTTTGTTAAAAAAACACAACTTTTTTTAATGAAGAATAATTATAATTAGTTGCCATTTGAATGAAAACAAATATTCAAGTAAGACGCGTAGCTCAAAAAACTAAAAAGAAAGCGAAAGATTTTTGCAATATCTTAAGGCGATACGGTACCCTAAAAAATCATTCAACTGTCGAAAAAATTTTTATTGGCTTATTTGGTACCTCAAATCTTTATAAACATGCCTGCAAAATTTCAAAGCTTTACCTGCATTTTTTTTATCAAGTTATGGATCAATATTTGATGCTGGGCAGCAACTACCACGCCCACATTTCAGATTATCTGCTAGAAAAGAGCTTGATAAAAAATGAATTAATTATTTTTCTACCGCGCCTAAATGAGATTGACATTATATATGCAGTAACAAATCATTTCAAGAAAGAACTGTGCAATTTATGGAAAAATTCTAGTTTGTGTATTGTTTATTGGGGGGGGGGGGAGCAAATGGATTTGATCAAGATTTAAAATTTGTGCGTGCTTTTTACGATATTATGAATGAAATTAAAACTCCAAAACGGATTCTCCCAAAGCACAAACACTAAATCTCATTTTGATAGTTCAGATAATTAAAAATCTAATTCTCAAGAATAGAAAAACTCTCCCATTTTTATATATTTGCTTTTGGCGATATATATATATCGCATGTGTGTGAAATTTAACACTTTTATAATTAAAATATTGTAGGATATTTATTTAAGCAAATGCACATATGCAGTTCTTAGATTTTGATATATTTTACCTATAAATTGCTATTTGTTTTTGCTTTCATTCGTGTACAATATTTAATATGCGAAGGCTTTTAAAATCATGGAAATGAAAAAGGCATAAACATCTTTTGTACATGTTGTGCATTAGCTCTGAGCATGGAATTAGCTCTGAAGTGTGTGTGTGTTTTTTTAATAATTATTAAGATAACGCTTTATGAAAAAAAAAAACTCATGTACAGTTTTATGTAGTATATTATAAGGTGTACTTGGAAAAAAATTTTGAAAGAAAAGAGACATGTTTAAAAAAGCCTTTGGAATTTAAAAAATGTTTTAAAAAGTTCAAAAAATTTTAATTTTGCAACAAATTAAAAAAAAATTTGTATGGAATTATTATTAAATATTAACCTTTATAAAATACAATTAAAACGAAATATCAAATATTAAAAATAAAAAAAATTGTGAAGATGGACCATACGCCTTAAATTAATTTCACAAGTTACAAAGTGGGAAGGATAACAGGTAAAAGTAAAAGTTAAATACAATGATGAAGAAAAATATAAGAAAGCAGAAACTACATTGAGAATTGAAAGGAAAAAATTATTAAAAATTGTCGAACCCTTCGCGGTTGTGAGAGGGTTCAAGTAAGAAACAGACATGATCTAAAGTTAATTATTTTTATTCGGCCTTTAGTACTTATGAGAATTTATGAGAATGTACTGTGATAACAAAGCCCGAGGAGCAATAAAACTTATTAATCCTATTAGATATACAGAAGAACTTATCTTAATTATTCTCTTGACACTCCTGGTTTCAACTTGCTATGTCGTCAGTCGCAAAGTGCTTTCACCTTTCTATGAATCCTTTCCTTTGGATTTAATTTTTTGAAGTGCTACCACCGGTCGCTCACACTATGCTTTCCGCTTTGGATCAACTCTCAACCATTTCCTCGCCTACTCAACGACTGGCACTTGAATAGAAGTTTGCATTCTCATAAAATCAAGTCCAGTTCAGTTCAAATACAGTGATACCACTGTAAACCTGAAGACCTGACCATTGCCTTATGCTAAAATCAAGAGTTCTGCGAAAAGCGGTTTTCAACCAAAATCACAGTTTTAAAGAGTATTTTCCCCAAGAGGACTAGTAGATGCCCGAATAGAACCAGTTGCAAAATTTTTGTGACACAAATCAACATTGTTTGACTTTTTGCCTTTCATTTTATTTTGCAACAAATAAGCGATGATTTTTCAATTTTATAATTCATCGTATCCCTTTTTACTATCTTTTAACGAGATTTATTTCGCCGAGAGGGTATTGTCATGAATTAATGGCCGATGTTTCATTTTAATAGTGTGGTTTCGAGTTCTTTTATCATTGAAGACCCCCCTGTCTTTGCGAGTGAATGAATAAAATCGCATTGTAAAGTAACACGAGGGAGATTGGCAACGGACCTTGAAATTTTCAACCGCTGACAAGTGACAAGGACAACACCAAAGTTGGCACTCCCATCTCTAAGCTAACCACACCACGCCAACGAGAGGACAGATTTAACGTGCAGCAAACCATCAAAACGGGGGTAGGGGGTCTTCAGTTACACTAGGGGCGACCTTACGACATGACGACCTCGCGCTCGTGGCCATAACTCCTAAGCTAACATGGTCATCCAAAGTATGATGTTAAAGAATATAATCAATGAATCAAAAATAAATAAATCCTGAAAAGAAATAATCTGTAAGTTCCTGTAGCAGTTTAACGCATTGAATGCTACATTCTGATATTAACTGAAAATTTTAAAATTGTTCTTCGCTTAAAAGAACGATTTCTGTCAGGAAGGAGGAAAAACGTATATCAAAGTTCAGGCTATATTACATTTTATTCCCACCCCACTTTTACAATTAGCTACCTATCATCGCAAAGGGAAACATGCGGTTGGTCTTTATTTTTTTTTAAAAATAATGTTCTTTCAACAACCTTCATTACCTTGTATTTGCGGTTTGATTCCTTTCAACATTACATTTCACTTTTTTCAGTCTCTCATTAAATCAAAGCAAATAAATAAAATGAAACAAGAAGTGAAAAAAAATCCACCTCTCCATTGTAAAACGGAACCAACACTAGGCGTGTTCTTGTGGAAAAAGTGACCCTCAAGTTCCAGAACACCACGTTACGCCGGGCAACACATTTTCGAAGGTCAGTCACGCAGAGTTATTCCACAGGGAAAAAGAGAAGGAAAAAAATTCTTGATTTCCACCAGAAAACTCCATCGTAAATCCTGAACGCACGAAAAATAAAAGAACCTCCACCAAATCTGCTCCATATATCACGATATGAAAGTTCTTACCGCCGTCGTATACAATTCATCCATCACCGATAAGCTTATATGGGGAAAAAGAAAAGTATGCTAATTTCCTCACAGTATAAAAAGGTGGTGATTAAGTTTTCGTTAGATACTATGATGGATACCAAAAAATCGATCATTTTTTGAGAGACAGATGATTAATAAAGTCAAGGCTGAAAGGTAGATTTTTTTTTAAATTAAATTTTTTTTTGATGTGTTAGATTTCATTATATAAACTACTGGGGCTAGCAGAGATATGCATTTGCATATCAACGTCTTAATTTGTGATTCCTCCTGTTGGAAAAATGAATCATTTTTCAGAGTCATTTATCTATTTTTGTGTGTTTTAATTTGAACAGAATAGATAAGACAGACTGGGATTGAGTCATCCGTTTTTTGCTCTGTTATATTAGATAATGTCTGTCTGTATTTGCTCACAATTAATTTAAAACTATTATCTGATAATGTATGGATTTAAATTTATAAATGATTTTCTACTAGGTGTGATGAGAAATTCTTCTTTTTATTGCAAAAATTTAAATTAATGCATTTTTGGGGATGTTTCCCGTTAAACTTTTGATTTTTTTTCAAACTCAATTGAGGAGGTTTATTGTATCCCCCCCCCTTCCTTCTATTTATTTGCTTTTTAAAAAAATCTGACAATTGTCTATAAATAGGCACTTTCCGCTCAAAATTTAGAGACTTAAAACATTTATTTAAAAAAAGGGGGGTTTTGATCTTGGTTATAAAATCTTTAAGTAACAGAGAACACAAAAAAATATCTAGATAATTAAATTTGTTTTTTTTTGGACAAATAATTTGTCCAAATAAATCGTGAATCGAAATAATAATTTAATAGAACTTCGAAAATATTTATATTCTTTTCGAGTGTAGCCGGTTTTGCTCATACCAAAGAGTATGAAATAATGAGGACTCTTACAATATAAACGGTACTGCTTTGGGCTTTTGATAAATATGGGATTCAAAACATTGAAGCTCCAGGGAAACCTTTTTTTCTCTCTCTTTTTCTCATAGTGTTTACTGTCTTAGGTAACTCACTGCTGGAATTCGTTAATGATTTTTCCTGTATTTTGACCTCTTTGTTCAACCAATGCTTATCAATCTCTTGACCCAAGATATCACATATATACTACATGCATAACAATTATTTACACGGTTCAGTTGATTATTTGTAAATTGACGATTGTTTGTCACTAAGAGGCCAAATTTAGCTCTTGTGTCAACCAATGAATAAATTTTACTTAATTTACATACTTTTGTGTAAGAGATAGACAAATCGAAACTGAATTTTATATTTAATTCTGAGTTAAAACAGAATTGTAACAATCTTAAAAGCTTTTATTGGCAACACTGAAGACGAGTCATACGAGTTCAACTTCTACAAAAGTTAATTGCGTGAATTGGATTTTGTAAACTGGTTGAATTAGTGTTTGTGCGAACCTTCAAAATTCTCCCATTGCTTATTGACTGACTGATTTATGAGCATTGCTCTAGAACAGGAAACTTTTTTCTGCTGGGCCGCATACATGTGTCAGATATTTCACGCGGGCCGCAACATGAGGATAAAAAGGGGGGGGATGCTTTAAGACCAATATAACATTGGAAATTTAAAATGTGAAAAATTTATCAAAATATTATAATTCTTATTTTGCTTTTTTTAATTATCATTTTTTATATTTTTTATTTTTGTCCCTAACAGCTAAATTATAAGCGCACACATTTAAGAAACACTCCTTCACAATATCTGCATCAGTTAACGGTTTCGTATGATCACCAGTAATATAACAAACTTCATGGCATGTCTTTGCACTGTGACGTCACCACTGACAAAACACTTTGTTGCTGTTGCACAGATTATTCAAGAAAGCCTATTTATCATCTCTTGAAGAGAGATCTTCGAGGATAAGTGTCATTGAATGATTCCTGTTTATTGGTATTTTTTAAATACATCCCTTTCGTGACAAATCAAACAATTATTGATCCATGTTTGTTTTCATTACAAATTAGTCAAGCTCCCAATAGTCTTGAAGCGATCTATTTTCTTCGACCATTTTTCGCTTGCAAGATATGAAAGATAGTTAAAAATTAGTTCCCCCATAAAAATTGTCTCTTCCCCACTGTTTGTCTGTTACCCCTAACCGTAACCATTACAAATAGAAAAAAATAGGAATTCTCACCCGTGCGATATCGACACCAAAAAGCAAAATCGATAGATTTGATTTCTTGACAAAGAATTTCCCACCAAATTTTTAATACTTTTTTCTTAAATAAGTGAATTTCTCAGAGCAATAGGCCATGACCGGGCCACTTAAAAAGACTCGGTGGGCCGCAGGTTGAGTATCGTTGCTCTAGAAGCAACAGGAGGGATAGCAGCATGAAGGTGACACTGAACTTAGTACTTTATTATCCCTGAAAATGCCCCCCTCCCAATATGAGAACGATGAGTTTTATATGCATTAACCCCACTTAAAGTTTTTTTTTCGATTCGAACTCTCTCCTCGTTGGTCAAAGTCTCGCTGCTTTCCTAACCAGAATACTATAGAAATGGTGTTGTGTGAGTACCAGTTTGGTATCTAAATTATAACAACCGTTATTGTAAATACAGGGGAATGTTGATTTAACTGAGCAACCGCACTCAATCCAGTCTTAACATAGCGAGTTGAATCAAACAATACTGAATCGCAAAATGCATAGATACCGAAAATTTTGGTCTGTGTTCGCTTCTCTGCCGAAAAGGTATCAAAAGAAATTACTTTTTCAATAACAATAAATGAATACAGGAAAGAGATTGTGGGCACAAATCTAGTCACAAAAAGGCGCAAACTCGACATATTTGGTGACAAAAATAAATGCATCCAGAAAAGTTCATTAGGAATTAAGGATGATTACTTTACTATAGAAAACCTTAAGATGGTCCTAAAAAGTTCTTCCCAGCCTACGTAAGGATGTGCGGGAAAACAACATTAGAGTTAAACATTTGACAGCGACTGTGCATTTCATTTGGTTCATATTTTACATGTATTGCTTTCTGTCAGAGAGTTTACTAGAGAGTTTGGAATAAATTATGATTAACAACGAAAGGTCCGCACTAGTAATATTTGTGAGGACCTTTTCTTCATTTTTAAGACGATGGTACCATGCAAAAATATTCTTAATAGTAACATGCGAAAATGATGCAATCAAAATTCAATTCAATCATAGATTTCTCATCATGTTTGAAAACTTTTTTCTTCATCTCGCTTTTTACTTTTTTCTTGCGTAGTCGTCCTGTTTAGTTATTCATTGCAACACAATGACCCTCTTTCAGCAGCTTCTCGACAATAACCCACGTTGTTTGCTCTGATCCTCAAACCGTCTTTATTTACCCGCCTCGCCGGCAATGAATAGGAAATGAGTTTTTTTTTTCATTTCTTTTTCATTTCCTCCGTGAAAGTGCTAGGGAAAAAAACGTGAACTGGAGCACATCAATAACAAAAACTTCATTAATCCAGCGATTTAAAGTCAATAAAATTGGGTTTTATGTTATTAATAGAGAGCGAAAATAACTGTGTGTGAAGTGTCGGTGCGTTTTTTGGGGTTTATTACCATCCTCTTTTTTTCCTGTTTCCGGTTTGTATGTATAAAAGTGTAAGTTCCGATTAGAGTTTTGGGCATGAGAAACATAGCTCATGTAAATGAGTTGGACCCTTCGGCAATAACACACGCGTTACATATTTAATTACATCTTTTCTGATTTATAGAGTGTTTACGGTAGGAGTCATAAGGGTGCGCAGACGGCTCCGGTTATTAACTTTTGATCCCTTTAACTGTGACTTACTAAATATCCACAAATAATTTTTCATAGAAATCTCCCATTTGAGTGGTCAGTTGTAATTAGAGGGATTGCAACATCGAACCAAAAGTTCAATACCGGTATTCGGTATTTTTTAGATTTTAATACCGGGATACCGGTTTTATTACCCCCGATAGTAGAAATTTTAGAAAAAGAAAGAAAACACAAGTGTTTGTTTTATTTGCTAGTTTTATTGGAGAGTGTAAATATCACAAAAAATAATAAAAACAGTAGATGGAGTCCGCTTGTACTTCCTCCATTCATTTTAATAACTGTTGAACATTTTTTACATTGTGACACTACATATTCTTTTCATCATGTAAAAAAATAAATTATAATTTGAAAAAAAAAAATTAAAAAAAGCTTTTATACTGAATCGAACTAAAAAGTAAAAAAATAATTCTTAATAAAGAATAAAATGATTAACGAGAGAGAAAATGAATGTCATTGTGGTAAAAGCGTGGGGTGCTTTGTACTACATTTTACACTAATTCAGCTTTTCGGAATAGAAGTTAGAAATTATAACAATTGATACATTTATAGAACACCCCACGCTTTTACCACAATGACATTCATTTTCTCTCTCGTTAATCATTTTATTCTTTATTAAGAATTATTTTTTTACTTTTTAGTTCGATTCAGTATAAAAGCGTGTTTTTTAGTTTTTTTTCAAACTATAATTTATCTTTCATTTTTTAGTTCGAACTACAATATAAGCGTGTTTTTTAGTTTTTTAAACTATCATTTATTCATTGTTGAATTTATCCTTGAGTTTGATATTTGAAGCTGGAATTACGTGGCTGTGGAATTAGTCTTGTTCTTCAATGGATATTAATTAACGGGTCTGAAGTGTATTTATTCTCTCCGCTTACGAGGCCTCGGATGAGTCCCGTATCGTTATATTAGATTCCGTCTCTTTTGAACAGGTCAAACAAATAAAAGTGTGTAAAGAAGAAAAAGTTCGAATTAAAAAAATTTTTAATGTACCATGTTTTATAACGGACTAAAAAGTATAAAATTCCTCCTTTTCGTTTTTGTTTTCTTTTTTCACATTTTCATGCATTGTTATCCACTTCTCAGCTATGGTCCAAATTTCAAGTCTCTAGCTTCTCGGAAAATCACACAGTTTAAAATCAATTACAAAATTCCACCCGGACAGACATTAAAGAAAGCGAGTTAATAAAAACATGGTAATATTAAGTGTCAATTGTTTTTTCACCTTTTAAACGTGTTCCTTTCATGTTAATTCGTATCATCATTTCTAAATGTATTGCTTTATAAAAATAAAAAATATTTAGCAGTTAGAACGCAAATTATTTTTTTTCACATGCACCAGCCTTTTTTTTATTTTCATTTTCAGAAAAATGTTTATATTATGATTAGAAATTGCTAACACACGCCCACCCTCCACTATCTCAGATACAGAACACTTTTTTTGTTTTTGTTTTATTTCTTTTAACTGCAAGTGTGTGTATTTTATACTTGCATATAATTAGCTTTAAATTCAAAACACTCGCTTTAGTTTACACCTTATTCTTTTAGTCGATACATCTGAAATTAGTCGCCAAATCTGGAAATGATATATGAAATTAGTCGCCATGTCTGAAAATGGTATATGGAACTAGTCGCTAAATTTAACAATGATATATGCAATCAGTCGCCAAATCTGGAAGTGGTATATGGATTTGTCGCCAAATCTGATTATCCTTATTCCTGAAGATCCTGAAAAGGACAATGGAACAAAATTATGAAATTATTGTATTGTCATCGGTCCTTGCCAAGTGTGCGAAATTTCGAATGAATCCGATCTTTTTAAGTGGGTAAAAATCGAGTTCTAAGATTCCGTTACATGCAAGTGAAACTTATAAAAGCGTGTTAATAATGAAACCAAACCGAAGTATTATCAACTGATTTTTTTTGTTCTTTAAAGTTATTCTTATTCATTATTATTAGTTATTATTTACGAATATATGTATATGAATCTAGAAAATCCAGCTCAGGTGTCGTCCGCGTCACTTGACCATGGTTCAAAATAACGCGGACCGTCGCCAAAAGCCCTCGTGTAGCTGAACAGTGCGACTTAAATATTCACTCACTCACTCACTCCCGTTAAAACTAATAATGATTTAATCGTAATACGCTCTTTTTTTAATTCTAGTTTCACTACCTTCCATATAAATCAGTTCTTTCTTTAAATTCAGTCGATTTATTAATAAGGAAATCAAATTCCAGCTACGCGTTATTTTGATATAAAAGTTTTCTAAATATCTGTGTGTATTATTAAAAATAATTATCCCACACAAACACATTTAATAGAATATATTACTGAATTTGTTTATATCCCAAGTTTCCATTCTGTGTATTTTAGAATTAAATATAAACGCGCGCGTGCTCGTTTTCAACTATTAATTGTTTGTAAGTAACTATTTTAAAAACATATATAATCTTTTTAGCATTTTAATAAGCAATTTTATAATTAATATACAAGTTACAAAACATCTTATCATATAACGGAAATGGAGCAATTAATTTTCCAACTCTTTGTCGAATTTCATCTAAATCACCTTAAACTCCTTTGAAATTCCCGCTTCTACTATCTATAATGCCATCTTTTAATCTTGATTTATGAGTATATAGCAATAATAAAAGGGTAACTAAACGAATCATCAGTTTGTCAGGTGGGGGAAGGAAAGCCACAAAACCTGAGATAGCTGTGTTTCAAAAGGTCAAAACTTTTTACGAAAGTCTATCAATTCCTATTTTAATTATTATTAAGAAAAGGATAATTAAAAAAATGAATATCTTAATTTCATACTTTAGAATACTGGCATATTTATTGCTCGTGACCGCCCTTTGAAACTAATAAATATCCTATGATGGTTATCTCTTTGCTAATTATAAAGACATGAGCTGTTACTCAGAAAGATATATCGCTTCACCTTTGGACATAAAGTAATTATACTTCTTTACCATTTTAATCTCCAAGGAGGTTACATTTGAAAAGGAATTTACATATATAACTATAATATTTTTTTTCTTAGTGGTGTTCAGAGGTAAAGGATGTCAATGAAATTGATTTGTATGTTCCACTGATTCATTTCTGTTACATTGATCTATAACAGTAACTCTCTCTCTCTCTCTCTAATTACTTCTTTTATAAACTGATCGTAATCAGAAGAGGTTTGATCCAACATTTAGATGTTCATTTCGAACGAGAGAAACGAGGAAAATTATTAAAACTAAAACGAACAAAAAAAAAAATGTTATTCCTACTTCTCTGATATTTTAACCCCTTGCGTACCAGACGGAGCTTTCTGGCATTCCCAGGAATCCCAGATTTCCGGAGATACTGACCTTGACGTACGGCGCGCATTTCATTTTTCATTTTGACGCTGACTAAGGCGCACGTTCGTTCGTGTGTCGTTTCACTTTCAATAAAGTTTGTACAACTATTTCTATTGTTTATTTTAATTTTTCTTGTCAATATGGCATCGTCGTTGGATATGAACATAATTTACACTGTTTCAGAATATTTGTTAGAAACCGATGAATAAATACTACAGTGACTCTAATACGGATTTATCCATTTGTGATGAAGAAGAGGAAGAAACGGAACAAAAATGACAATACACTTATATAACGCATGTGGAAATACTCGAAATGTTCCAAGGAACATTTTGAGCAATTTTACAAAGATTTGTGACTTTAATTTTAATTTTCCTATTTTTAAAAATTTGTGTAACTCATACTTTTTGTAACATAATTTTTGTAATGTTATACAATCCCAATGAAAAAAATCTACCTTATAATGTTTCCTGTGGTTGTACACCTAAGTAAGCCATGTATCTATACGAGGTTACAATAGGATTTAGCTCTATACATAGCATGTATCCACTAGTGGTTACATGGTACGCAAGGGGTTAAAAGAGTTTTCCTTTTTGTTTGAAAGGCTCTAGTAAAAGGAAAAATGCTCTCAACAATGCATTGGAGCAACCTGAAAAGCCGATGGGTTATTTCATGCTTACCATAGGAAAGTCGGATGTCATAGGAAATGTGCGCGGAAAAATGTTTATTAACGTCTCACTGTGAAACAACACGAAAGCTATTGGCGACGGACTTCTTAATTTTGAACGGCCATCAAGTGTGAAGACCTCTAAACTATTAACCTACCTCCAAATTTCCACACCATGCTAATGTGAGGACTTTGAACCACGAATGATTTCACATGGATCGTTTTCTATCTAGTACATAGCGGACCTTCAGTAATGGCTTTTATGAGATATATAGAGTGATTCTAAAAATGCTTTGAGAGGTTACTATTGATAACTATCAACCCATTTATGTTGTGCTTGAAAATGGAAAAATCACGCGAGAAATTTGTTTTATTCGAACAAACATCAGTATTTAAGGAATAGGAAGAAAAGAAGAAAAAACTATAAGAGATTTAAAGGGGGGGGGGCGAGAAAACAGCTTTGATACATAATTGTAACTAAAATCAGTTTTGCAGATCAATCCATCGCTTGATCAAACTAAATGCATAAAATTCTTTAATGCACGAGTCCCAGTGGCGTAACGTACACCCTCGCATCGCGAGAGAATTGGGGGCAGGATTCTAAAGAGCCCAAAGACTGACTGACGACAAGTACGTATTTAATCAATTTATGAAATATTAAAGGCAAAACCTGACTTTGCAGAGGAGCCCTAATATAATCTCCGTAACGCCACTGACTAAAAATAATTTGTGCGTGTGCTTATGACCACACGCTAGAAGTGAAAATTTCTGTTTAGTTCTAAGCAAAGGATCCTATTATTTGGATGCACTATGTTTTCTTTTACGATATTTTTGCATGTGGAGGTAGTAGTTCACTTGTTCATGCCCATTGGAGGATTTGTTTATTTTATCCATCTTCTGTAAAAGGCAATGTTTAAATAACTATGAATTCTGATATATTTATATATGGGTATATACGATTTAAATGTCAATCAGTCTAATTATTTAAAAATATTTAAATGTAAATTACTTATATAGACTATATTTATATAATATATATGCTTATATGGTACTTAGGTTCTATCGCAACAATGTCAACGTTCAAGATAACTCGCCAAGTTGGCAACCTGTTGTTGACAATATAATGTCACCAATACCGTTGCCATAATACGTAAGTGCCGCCCATCCGGTATAGTGGTCAGTGAGCTGACTGCGGTGCCGCAGGGACTGGGTTCGAATCCGAGAAGCATGGATGTTTGTGTTGTAATCCTTTCTTCTGTCTGTGTTGTTTACCCCGTGTTATACGTTCGGTGGTGCACGGGGTTTATAAATGTTAAAAATACTAATAATAATAATACGTAAGTACCGTTTATATGACTTATATACTCCCGTATACTATGTAAGGCTAGGAAAACGTATGCCCTGAAAACTGTTTACTTTTCTTATAATTTTCTAAGCAAACAAAAGGAGAGGGTTCGTAATGTTTCACAATTAATGCTCTTTTATTTTCTCATAATTTAATAGTTGTCATCCCCAATATAAACCAAAATATTAGCAACTTTCTCGCCAATTAGCTTCATTAAAATTTCAGATTTTAATTCGATTGGCACATTTTTGTGCTTAGATGTTCTTTCTACTTAATCAAAAAATAAATCCCATATGTTTCGTTTCTTCTTGACACACAGCGTACCATTATTTCTACAGGTTTAAAGAGTTTATCTAATAAAGGACTTCTTTGAACAACATAATACGTTTAATTTACACACTTCGTTTGTAGTTGCAAGCGTAACTTATGCAACTCGTCTTCATTTTTACGTTGCACAACTGTGGTCTCGCAGAGAAGTCCAAGACAAATTTCTTATCTTTTATAAATTCTGGGGAAGCAGCTAGCAAATCAACTTTTGTGACATTTAAAAAAATTATTGATCACACACACAAACAAAGTTCATTGGAAAAATCAAACTCACCTTTGCTAGATAATCCATTAAGACTTCTGGTTCTGAACGGAGAGCGGCAGCTTAGTAACAAACTTTGAAATACTCTTTTAATAACTACCAGAATCCTTCTTTTGATTTCCTACGAAAGAATAATCTTTTTCTTTTTATATATTCCCGCTTGTGCTCCTCTTCTCTCGTTCACTCATTGAAGTTGAGTGGAAGTGGGCAGCATGACAGTAATACTTAAAAAAAGAAAATAAAACCTCACGGGATAAAGTGTGTATTTTTTTTTTTTAACATTTATAAACCCCGTGCACCACCGAACGTATAACACGGAGGTAAACAACACAGACAGAAGAAAGGATTACAACACAAACATCCATGCCTTCTCCGGGATTCGAACCCAGTCCCTGCGGCACCGCAGTCAGCTTCACTGACCACTATACCGGATGGGCGGCAATAAAGTGTGTATGAGTGAGTGAATATTAACGTCCCACTGTTCAGCTACACGAGGGCTTTTGGGGACGGTCCGCGTAATTTTGAACCATGGTCAAGTGACGATAAAGTGAGTATGAAATTTTTACTTAAAAAAACTTAAAAGGTGTTTAATTCAAAACAAAGCGAGTGTCTGTGGTCCGAGCACAATTTCCGACTAAAGCCGTGAAAAACCGAATGGCATAACGTCCCCGAACCTGGCACTTCATTTAAATTCAGTCTTCAGAAAAACGAGCCTAAAGAAGTTATCACTTCAGAAACTGTTAAGGACTCGTAAGTGGCGTAACGGAGAATATTAGTTATAATTATATTATTTAAAAAAAAAACACTGTTGAGAATATAGCTTGTATGAAACATTGAATTTGCATGAAATTTGAAACATAGGCTATGCAGAATATTTTCTGGTAGCTTCTTCAAAAAAAAAAAGTCTCATTATAAGAAAAAAATAACAGGGGAATCAGTTATTTTAATCGATTATGTCGTAATTAAGCTTCCTTTGAGATATTTACGATAGTAATTATTTTATGTAGCTGAGGTTGAAAGAATGAAATTCATTTGGGATGCATTTCTTTTTAGATGGATTGTATAACGTCATAATTATTCTATATCATGCTTGAACGCTAAATAAGACATTCAACATTTCAACAAGAATCATGTTCAAGAAAACGGTTTTTTCTTCACCATACTCCCTTTGAATAACCGTCCTCTCTTTCTTTTTTGAATGTCTTTTAAACTTGTTGGATTTTCTCAAATTGATTTGTCGGAAACGTGCATTGCTTGTTATTTCTGAGAGCAGATACGTTGATCTAATGCATGTTAACATTCTGCACGCAAAAGGCAGTGGACGAGCTGAGCATCCGAATGAGGTGTTGATAACTCTTTCATTCATTCTCTGTCTGTTTCCTGTCTACCTTTGAGTCACTTTGCAATTATCTGGCATTCACGTGACACTGGAACTGTTATCTAAGAGAGGAGTTAAGCCGCGGAATTTGTTCGAGAACGGGCTTGAATTTTAAGTAAAGCATTAAAAACGTTTCCGTTGAAAGGAAGGAAGAGGCTATTATTACTCATGGAGGCTTTTTTCTTTTTTAAATGCTGAGAGGTACCTGTAATGAGGTAACTGAAATTTTAATAAAAGAAAGGTATCATTTGCTAAGATAATGTAAGACAGAATAGAGTGCCTGCGTTTTGAAACATTCGAAATTTATTTGATGCTTATAAAAAGTAGAAGCTTCATTTCGAATACTTTGTCTCGTAATATAAATTTTGTCTCTGCTTTCGTACTCTAAAAATATATGATCGGCTACTGATTGCCTTTCACTCATTGTTGTTTATTTCGAATTGAGTCTTTCCAACGCTCTTCGAAGTATTGGGTGAGGTCCTTTTCATTTCTAAGCTGTGGCCGCTGTAGCCGAGTGGTCAAAGTAACGGATTTTCAGCCAAAGTGTTATGTGTTCGATCCCAGTGCCCTTCGTGTAGAGGAGCTGATGCACGTTTAATCTGTTGGGGCTCAAACTACCTTCCGTTGCTGTGGTCTGGAAGTTAGGAGAGAGGGTGCCAGCTCAGGTGTCGTCCTCATCACTTGAACATGGTTCAAAGTTACGAGATCCGTCGCCAAAAGCCCTCATGTATAGCTGAATAGGGTGACGTTAATATTCACTCACTCACCCAGGCTTATCCGAAAAATGCTTTCTAAGCTGTTAACACAGTACCTACAATTGTTGTTTTTTTATTCTCCTCCAGATTTGCGTGGAAGAGATCAATCTCAACCGGCATTTCCCGCTTCGGAATTGTCTTGATTTTGAAATCTGGAATCTCTAGAGCGCATTTATAAAAATCTAGAAAATCTTTGGTGGTCTTGATAAAATCTATCCCCATTACATATTAATATTGCATCTATTACATGAAACTACCAACTTTTTTCAAAATCTCGAATCTGCACTTTTAATCACACAAACCTCAAATCACACTTTGAGCCTTACACCGTTACTACCGAAGCCTATCCGAAGTTTTCATTGGTTGGAAAGAAAAAAAATTTTACACACACTTGCAGAAATAAATGATTTTACTGCTTCAGTATCCCAAAAAGCTTTTATAAAAGTTTCCTGTAACAAAATGGGAATGGATATCTTGTCCACTGGACTCGATTTCAATGCATTTAAAATAATCGGAGGATTGTTCAGATCCTGCAGTCGACTACCTCCTTCCTCTCTATAGCTTACCAGTTTAAATATCGTTTGGATCTTCTGTCCTCAACCGATTATCGGGTCCTCTATGCATTTGATCACTTCTGAATCCATTTTTAATCAGACTTCTGTTTTCAGCTGTATCGTCTAAATTCCCATTATTCGCGTTGAGAATTATAATATGCTCGTCTGTCTTTGGAGATCTCTCACAACTCGAACCCCTTTCATATAGTCCACCACCAAAATTCGAATCATAATTATGATTAAACTTCCCATGTGTCTATCCTCATATTTTACTAACATCTGTTGCAATTGGGCTTTACTTGTTGGGCTTCGAACCTCAACAAAGTCGACCACCTGCAGATGACTGACCTGTTTTGCTTTGAGCCATAGAATCTGGCTTCTAATTCAGTTCGGTCCCGTATCACGGGAAAATTCCTAACCAAGGCCGCCTTCAATTGGGTAATATTTGTCACTGTTCCTTAAACAAAAGAATAAACAATCACTTCAAACCTGTCCTTTGCCTTCTCCGTAGGATGACCATTTAAGAATAAAAATTTTCGGGTATTTTATAATTTATTCGAGGAACTTAAAAACATTCTTCTTTCAAGAAAAAAGCAACGTCGAAAGCCACGCAATAGAAGTGAAACTTCTTTGGCGACGTTGGCCGTAGATGCAAGAATAGATCTAATTATATTAAACTGCTGGGAGAACTTACTTTAATCAATTAAAATTCAAACTTCATTCATTGTATGAAAATAATATTTTTATTCGGTTGAGTCCTATTATAGCCCACCCCTAGATTTTTGTGCTTTTTGGTCGCCAAGTTCAGCGATAAGTTCGCCAAGCTTGCAACCCTTCTCTTTTTATTCCTTCAAAATTAAAGACCATTTTTAGTGACCGTTAGGTGTCTGCAACTAGTAATTTCCGTTAATTACGTTGGTTTCGGCAACCCTACTAACTATGCACGAGTAGTAAGGACCGTTACTATTAGATGCTTTGCTGTTATTCGGCTAGTACGTGCGATTACCGGTTATTGTTTCTAGACGAAAGCAAGGTTTATTTATTTATTAATTTTTTGTAAAAAAAGGTTAATTATTGGATGGAGCTTTCGGTAAAAATTGTTAAAATTATGAAGATGCCGTTCGAAAGGAGGAAAGAATCCGCATGATGTAAAGAAAGGTACGTGGTTTGGCAAAAGCCGTTACAGTAATTTTAGAATATGTTTGTCTTTTTAAGAAGCTAAATCATTCAGTATTTTGTTCATAAGGTTTTAAAAGTTTAAATTATTCTCCTTCGAACATCGATTTATTCTTAGAATGTTCTTAATTTTCTATTTTTCAACAGTTGAAAAGAAATTTCCCTTTTTGTTCGGATATCCGTCTTTTTTTTTAGGATATCCTTAATTTTCTGCTTTTAGAAGCTAAATCTTTCATTGATTTGTTCTTATTTATTTTTTAGACTGTCTTAATTTTCTACTTTTCAGCAGTTAAAAAAGAAATTTCGATTTTTATCGTTCCGATATCCGTCTTTTTTTCTTTTTTTTTCTTCTGCTTTTAGAAGCTGAATCTTTCATTAATTTGTTCTGAGCGTCTAACAAATTTTTTTCCTCAATGGAACTTCGATTCCTTCTTTTAGTAATGTTCTTAAATCCATACTTTTCAAAAGTTAAAAAAAGAATTTTTCGTTTTTGGTCTTTAGATTTAAATTTTTACTTATTAGAATGCTCTTCATTTCCGATTTTTAGAAGCCGAGATTTTGCTGAATTTGCTTTTTTAACGTCTGTAAAATTTCTCTATCTATTCCTTTTTTTTTCCGGAATGTTTTCCCTTTTTACTTTTGAAAAGTTTAAAAAATACCTATTATTTTCAGAAGCTAATATTCAGAAGCTCGGATATTTTCTTAAAGCTCTAATGTTTTCCATTTTTGCTCCTTCGGACAAAACGCCATGTTTTTACCAGTTAGCCTGAACTCGACTTTGAAAAACGCGCTTGGCGCCTTGTTGGCGCGACTTGAAAAAAAATCTTCGCCAAGGGGTGGGCTATAATAGGAATTTACCTTTTATTCAATTTTCAGGCATCATCATTTTTCAAGAAAGACGCAATATGTGTGTGGTAACTAATGTAGGATATCAAAATTCTCGATTGTAGTCAATCAAGAAAATGTGAGAAAACTGCATCAATCGTGGTTCCGTGTATTGTTTTTCCTCCTCTAGAATCAGTATTCATTGCCAAATTCAGTGTTCATTTCAAGAATTCAATGAGTGGCTTTGCTTCTTCTGAAGCAAAATTAACATTAAATTCTCCAGTTAAAATAATCGGCTTTTTATCATCATCAGATCCAATGATTGCAGCAGCCTCTGATGTGTACAGCACTAAAAGTTTATGGATAAAGATGATAAAAGCTGCGACAGAACCGTCTGAACTTGCTGCTAGTTTTGCTTTTTTTTTCACGAAATTCTTTTCCACTTTTTGCATTTATTCTAGGCATTCAGACTAAGATTAATTTTAATTCAACGGAAACAAAAATTAATGATATAAACTTAGTGCATCACTCACAGAAGTCACTGTGTTTGCTTACAAGACGCTATCCGTAGGGATTCTGGGGCGAACGTTAGTGACATATACACAATGCCCCAGACACTTCCCTAACTGGAAGAGCCATATAATGGTAATATTTTGGGCGCGTTTATTCATTGAAAACGGCAGTTTATTATATAAAAATTACAAAAATACGCCACGCGAATTCGTTACGAGTAGCAAGGGTACCCACTTTATATCTCCAATACCTAAGCGCCTTTAGTCCAAACATCAAGATGCCCCACTCCATACCCCCTTAGCAATCGTCAAACTTTTTCACGGATATGACGCAAGTCACGTGGTGTCCCCCACTCACTTTTCCTTCTGCTCGCTATCACCTCACCATGGGGACGATTTGGGGGGATAGCGGGGGAAATCACTACTTCCGTTCGCTTTTTCCCTGTTACGCAAAACTGGTCAAATTTCGCATTCACTCTCGCGCCTAAAGCAGTTTCACTTCAAAAGAACACGTCGGGTAACACTGCTGCTCGTGAAGCAACTCCAAATACAGGGATGGGAAAGTTGAGTGTCATTGTCACGTACTCTTGCCCGCTGAAGTGTAAGGGTTCACCGAAGAGAGAGAGACATTTTTTCTTAAAATATGCATTCTTTATTATGAATTTCTAATCGTCATCTAAATTCGACTTAAACCATAGAGAGCAAGTGAATTTTAATTCTAATTTAAATATCTAGAATATAAATCTCAGATTTATCATTAATAGGTGATCCTCTGTAAGAATACGAGTCATTGTGTGGTCCATCTAAATCTTTCACCTTGAACTAAAAAGATACCAATGTTAGCTTCTTTACCCCACGTCTTAATCCCCGCACGACACACACACAACAATTATCATTGCCAACTCCCCTCTCTTAACTTGACATGAAATAGTAATCCTCTTTAGCATAGATCATCGTTCCTTTACAGAAAGAGACGCTGTAATATGATATAACGTCAGAAAAACTATTTCCCCCTAGATGATTAGACAGAATTACGTATGGAGCCCGTTGCAACTTTATGAACGACACGTTGGTCACCAAAAATATGTCCACAAGATTTTAGGATGATCATTTCATAAGAAAAATTTAGAAGCTTCTAGGAATTTCTTTCCAACCTATATAAGGACGATGCTGGGAAGCAACATTAGTCAAACGTATGATAGACTTCACGTTTATTTGCCTTCTGCTACCTAGAAAAATCCAGAAGGTTCTAGAATGATTATTTGATGAAATAGTTCATGAAAGATTCATCCCAGGGATGAAATAATGTGAATCAAACAGAGGACAGAAATATTGTTTCATTTGTCTTATGCCATTATGGATTTGAATTGCTGTAATCAATATTTGTGATTTTTTTTTAATTTGGGCTCTTACAGATTTGTACATGTGAGTTTTTTTCCTGTTAGACTTTGGAAAAGAAATTACTATTTAATCCGAAAAAATGGCCTGGTAAATGCGTGGAGCTTTTCTACATTTGGAAAACGATCAGTCACTTAACAATATTTTCTACTAGATTCAAAAATTTTCCAGAATGGTCCCCTACATTCACACAGGTGTTCATTGAAAGGGAAATATCTGTTTCGGGGGTTAACAGCACTACTAAGAAAATATACAGCCATCTAGAATTCATCTCTTGTACTGTTGGCGATACTGCAGATCATTTCTGACAAAGAGAATTTTTCCTTCGTCGGATTTTGCAGTCATCTTTGGAGTAGCGTGAGAACATGAAATTCTGTATTTTTCTCGAGAAATCACCTTCTGTGAGAGGCTCGGGAAGCTGGAGAAAGCATATGGAAACGATTCTAGAACATCGTTTTGTGCCTTCAGATGAGGTGATCCTTAATGCGACGAAGCAACTGAAGGACCTCTCAAAAATTGGATTCTAGAAGTGTTTAGAACAATAATACGAACTCTGGAACAAGCGCCTGGATACAGGAGGGCAGTACTTTGAAGGTCAATAAAACTAAATTATTGTTCTATTTTTTAATAATATGTAATTGACCTACACCGGGAACTTCTTAACCCTACATTGTATATGAACCGTGATATGAATGAAGCTCAAAAACTTTCTATACGCCATTGTGTACGTTGAACGTCCTCCAAAGAAAGAGCTAAAAGTTCCCTTGACCATTAAATAGAAGTTGAGTAATTATTTTAATGTTGCAACCTGCTTTTTAAACTTACTAAAAACAGGTGAATCATGACACATAGATGTCTCGTAGAGATGGAACGACGTTAACACAATTAAAGGTCGTTTTTGCATTTTCCGTATACGAGATGTGAATCATTATTTTTGTGGATCTAGTTTTTCTAGTGGTAAATTATTCTTTTAAAATAAACTATGCTTGAGCAATTTAAAAAGTGCGTCATATTACAGAAACTGATAGTGAACTACTTAAAGGTCATTTTAAAATCTTTTGTTGAGTTTTGCTGTATGGTTTTTGCTGTTTCTTGTTATCATAGTTCTGAAAAATGCCATATTAGTCTTAGAACCTCATTTTTTGTACCATTGAAGAGTTCTTCGACTTGAAGGAACTATCTTCATTACCTACGTCAAATACTACAATCAATGAAGATGCGTGAGTTCGTTTAAATGTGATCAATAGATAACTTTACATAGTCTCAGTTTATATTAGAAATTGAGGAAATTATATATTGAAAGAGGGAATTAGAATGTCACATCGGGGATATATAATGAAAGTCAGTAGCTTTCAGAAAATTCCCATTTTTATAGTTGAGCCAGAAAGTTGTGGCAAAACACACACACACACACACGCGCGCGCGCGCGAGCGAGTTTATTGCACAATTTTTTTATAATAATGAAAAAAAAAGAAGAAAATTGATTTCTTTTCCCTTTTTTCTCTTGGAAAGTAAGTTTGATTTGTGGTGCAGTTTTACTGTTTTCGATTGTCTTTTAGCTGTTATGAATTCGTAATTTTTGGTGGCTTTCGTTATGTGTTGTACGTTCATCTATGGAGATTGATTAGTTTGTTCCATTCTATTGTGGAAATCAACTCGCAGAAATTCTACTATACGAGTATATATATATCGAAATTTTTACCTAAATTTAATATCTACTTTATAGTAAATTCTCCTGAAATCTTTTGCACATTTAGCTAGTTTGTTTTTTTCTCAAAAATGTTAACATAAAACTCAGTTATTTTTTGCACTCTTTATAGAAGTAACATGAAAGAATATTGTCATCTGCATCTCATAAGATTTTCTAACAGGCTCACGTAGCATAGAATAATTACTGCATGGTGTTCGGTCTCCAAACCTTACTTCTTTGGCATACTCCTCACTTTGTGTTGCTTTTGTGATACGCGTGTGGCCGCGGTAGCCAAGTGGTCTAGGCATCGGATCGGGGCTAGCATGTCATGAGTTCGATCCCAGTACCACTGAAGACCCGCCGTGTAGAGGAGCGATGCACGTAAAATCTGTCGAGAGCTCAAACGTCCTCCCGTTGGTGAGGTGTGGTAGTTAGGAGAAAAGGTGACAGCTCAGGTGTCGTTCGCGTCACTTGACCATGTTTCAAAATTACGCGGACCGTCCCCAAAAGCCCTCGTGTAGCTGAACAGTGGGACGTTAATATTCACTCACTCAGAAGCCGAGTGGTCATGGTTCCGAACTCGTGGACGGAGGTGTTTCTGTCGAGTCATGAATTCGATTCCCGGTGGCATTGAAGAACTCTCGAGTAGAAATGCTGTGATGCACGTTAAATATATCGAGGTCTAAAATCCTCCCGTTCACGTGGTAAGGAAGTTTGGAGAGTAGGGTTCAAATTCGGGTGTTATCCTCTTTACTCACGACTGATATTAAAAATGACGAGTTCCGTGAGCAATAGCCTTTGTATTGCGAGTCAGTGAATATTAACGTCGCCTTATTCAACTACACGAGGGCTTTGGGTGACTGACATGGTCAACTGACAAGGAGGACATCTGAGCTGACATCCCCTTTCTTAACTTCCACACCTCATCAACAGGAGGACGTTTGAGCCCTGACAGATTTAATTCCCCTACACGGCGGGCCTTCAGTGGCTCAGGTTCGAACTCATGGCATACCAGCCACGAGCTCATTACTTTGACCACTAGGCTACCGCGGCCGCAGCCTTCGTATAGGAGTGCAAAGATAATGTGCAATCAATTAACTGAGATACACGTACCTCACTTTAGAGTGAGTGAATATTAACGTCACCTTATTCAGCTACACGAGGGCTTCTGGCGACGGACCTCATAATTTTGAGCCATGGTCAAGTGACGAGGACGACACCTGAACTGGCATCCCTCTCTCCTAACTACCACACCAATGGGAGGATGTTTGAGCCCTTGACGGATTCAACGTGCAATCGCTCCTCTACAGGGCGTGTTTTCAGCGGGCCTAGGCTCGAACTCACGACATGCCTGCCACGAGTCCGTTATTTTGGCCACTAGGCTACCGCGGTCACACCTCATAGTGGAGACCACAGCTACAAGGCACTATTCCATTTAAAAATCGCAGTTTACATTTATTTTTGTATGTTTTCTTATTCAATAACGGATAATTCTTTCTTTAAAACTACAAATTTATCTATACCGAATTTTCACAACGTTTTCCCATCCAACTAGTTTGTTTTTTCATGGTGCAGATTCGCGTTTCAATTTCCATTCCGCTTATCTGTATATTGGAAGAATATAACAGTCTGTAACTTGTAACTTTTTATGGTATTCTACACGTTATTGTTAAGCTCACAAACCACAATTGGGTTAGTTTTTAATGTTTTCGAACATTATCCTTTCTTTTCTTTTGGCTGTGCAGACGATTCCTGAGTGGTGTGTAAGTGGCGCATCGAAGGTGGAGTCGTGAATAAAAGAGTTGAAGGGCATTCTAACACCTTGAGGACAGAAGACGTGAACGGACGGTTTATGGACTGTTTAAATGCTAATCTCATCATAATTTATGGTTCTTTTTTTTCCTTTTGCGTCTTCATAGCATGGTTGGAATACAAGCACTGTTAAGGAAACGCAGGTTAAGTTTCTGGAACACTCAACGTTTTTTTCCCCTTTTTTTCCTAATGCGATGAAAAAGAAATATCCCTTTTTTATTCTACTTTATTCATCATTTATTTTATGCTTTTACTAAAGAAATTCTAAACATCTTAATTATTAAGTTCATTTTTCATAATCAGTGTATTAATCGCACTCTCCATTATTCATTAACTTTTTACGAACACTATTGTTTATAATTAAAATTATACGGATACTACAAAAGTCGTCCTGTTAAAAGAAAGAAAAATTGATTTTAGAATCCGCTTGCATTAATTATAATGTTAACATTCAGTCTTTTCATAATCTGAAGCATTTTTGTCTTTTTGTTTAGATGATAAATTCCCAGAGTGCATTGTCTGATCTGTAATTCTGTCGAGGCTCAAAGTTCTACATTACCGTGGTGAGGAAGGAAATTTGCAGAGTGGGTGGAGTAATGGGAGCTGAAGACTTTTAAGGGGATAAGAGGCAATAGCTGATTAAGGAGCAATTGGTTGGTGCAATTAGTTGGATAATTGTTACTTACGTTTTTACAGTAATGGGGGATACTTGCAGGAATTGTTTTTTTGCAAGAGTACTTTGACATCTTTAACAAAACGATGTGGGCTGTGTTTCAAATATGTAATGAATAAGACTCAGTATGGTTTGTGCCTTTTACCAAGAACAAGCATCCAAAAGTATATAGACTTGTGATAGAAGCCACACAAAATGAATTAATCTAAAGAAAATTATATTTATTTTGAAAATGTTCAGACAAACGGCATTATCTGATCCCCTCTGACATTTAAAAGTGTCAATGGTACAGTACATTTGAAATATAGTTTTATTTAGTCTCCTGATAACTGGTTATTACTGGTGTGCTTGATACACCAAAGAGAGTATGCTCAAATAAAACAATGAAATCTAGACTAAAGAAAATTTAATTTAGTTCATGTTGACAAAAATGAAAAAGGTTTTATTCAGTTTTCTTAAGTACTAGAAAAAAATACTCCATATTCAGAAAAATCTATACGAACATCTTTCTAGTAATTGCTATTTCATGGATATTAGATGAATTAAGGAAGAAAAATAGTAATAATAGTGTTCGGTAGAGATGTTAATTTTTTTTCTTTGAGAGTGAGCCGTGGTTGTAAAAAGTTTGGGAAGCTATGGTTTAAATAAACTTCCCATTTACTTTTTTGTTTACTAACTCTTAAATCAAAATTATTTGCCTTCAGAATTAATAATAGATTTATTTAAAACGTTCTTAATAATTTAAAGAAAAAATATTATTTCTTAAGTAAAAAAATACTATTGTATAAACGAAATTAGTTTCTCCTAAGTTTCGTTCAAAGTTGAACTAAAATGCCCTCTTTTATACTGAATGAAAATTTTGTCTGTTTTTACCCTCAATTTTTTACGTCTGTCTTTTTCAGACTTAAAATGATCTCGGATAAAGTTACAGTGGATGAAATTACTTTGCATTGATAACATCCAGAATTTTTTTTTAGTGCGAAAAAAAAAATTTTAACAAGTGCATGGAGAATTAATTAACAAATTTTGAATAAGGTAAACAAAACACACCTCGAGCCGATGATTGCATTACGGCTAAGCGCTGTTCACACGCTTTTTAAGCATTAAATTATTAATTATTTAAATTTCTTCAAAAAATTATTCATGCGTGTCACGAATAATTTATTCATAAACTCAACAAAAGCGATAATGAATATAGTTGACATTTAACCTTTATGTATTAAGCAAGGAGAAAGTTTAGGTCCTAATTAAAACTCAAAAAGCACGAAAAGAGTTTTTATTTATTTATTAGGGTATTGAATGGAAAAAAATAATTAAGTCTCTAAGAAAACATAATCCCATAGTATTAGGGTTTAAATTAAAACTTCAAAATACTTCAGACTCTAAAATTCGCATCTATAAAAATGATGTTTTTTTTTTTGCTTGTTGGATTTTTTCCCCCGTTTTTAAAATGGATTTCGATTTCTGACATGAAAATAAAATGGGGTTAAATTTCTACCATTAAAATACATTTATACGTTCACGTAGTTTGGAAGTTTGAAGAGTGGGGTGCCTGTTTAAGTTTCGCCCTTGTCGCTTGACCGAGAGGTCCGTTGCCAATAAATAGACAAGCAAACATTAGAAAGAGACACAAATAAACGATCATTTAATCGAGTGGGGAATATTAACGTCGCACTGTCCAGCTACACAAGGACTTTTGGTGACGGACCTCATAATTTTGAGCCATGGTCAAGTGACGAGGACGACACCTGAACTAGCATCCCTCTCTCCTAACTACCACACCAATGGGAGGACGTTTGAGTTCTTGACGGATTCAACGTGCAATCGCTCCCCTACATGGCGGGTCTTAAGTGATTCTGGGCTCGAACTCATGACACACTGGCCACAAGTCCGTTACTTTAACCACTAGGCTACCGCGACCACATCATTTAATCGAAGCCGGATTTAGGGCTACAATCGCATTCACATGACCTCACATGACCATTTCTTTTGGAATTAATTTCTAGCTACAATAATCCGGTTAAAAATAGACCTTCTACCGCCGCCTTTTTTGTTCTTAAAAGGAAGGACTCTCTCTCTCTCTCTCTCTCTCTCTCTCTCTCTCTCTCTCTCTCTCTCTATACATTTTATCAAGGGCTTCGAGCCGTAATTTTTTCGTTCCGATTCCCCGAAAAAAATACAGTGGTGGCCGAAATTGTGGACACTTTTTAAAATTGTTATGTTTTTTAAGTTTGTATGCTTATAGAAAATGTTGCATTGCACAAAATGCCAAGTATTTTATATCATTTTAAAAATATTTCAATGCTAAATTCAGTACAGAAAACAAAATTCAAATATTTGCAACGTAAAAAAGGTATACTGCAATAACTATATATATATATATATATACAATAAATACTCATTTAGCCTTAGTGGCACCGTTTGAAGACTTTTTCCCGAATAAAATAAAAAAGAACTAAATGAGAATATAATTGCTCCCTGGCATCATGTAATAACAAAGGGAGAGCTTAAAACTATTTTCAGCACAATAAAACATTTATAGAAAGATGTAATACGAAATAAAGGCTACCCACTAAGAACTGATAACTCACTGCAATCACGAGTATTTATTGTATATTTATAGTTATTGCAGTATACCTTTTTGCGTTGCAAATATTTCAATTTTGTTTTTTGTATTGAATTTAGTAATAAATTATCTATAAAAGCATATAAAATACTTGGCATTTTGTGCAGTGCAACATTATCTATAAGCATATAAACTTAAAAAACATAACAATTTTAAAAAGTGTGCACAATTTTGGCCACCACTGCATATCGGTTCAGTTTTCATTCCGCCAAAAATTAAGGTTTTCGATTCAGTTCCGAATGAATAATTTTATTTTATGTATATTCTTATTTGAAATTAAAAATATGATTCTATCATAAACAAAAAATGTATTGATGATTGTATGATTTTATATTTTTAATTGGTACAATGTGAATTGATATAATTAACCAGCATGGACGATACGAGCCGTGAGCTAAGAACGGCGAGCATTGACATTGTTATCCATTTTCCAAATCGCATTTGATAACCAAGTTCGTGATTCTGGTTTGCCTATCTAAACAGTCAATGTAAACACCCGTGTATGACTGTATGCCTAGATGCGATAAATATAAATCAGCCTGATATTTTTCTTAAAAAATCATCTATACTTCTAGCTCATTCAACTGAATTAAATCTACAAGTAGCTTCAAGCGAAAGTGAAACAAATAAATACTAGTAAACATCTCAAAATAGGAAATCGAGGGATAATAGCCTTTGTCGCTCCACATCCCACAAAAATAATGACTGTAACTGCAGGAAATCGAGAAATAATGTACATGTAATGATGATAGTTATATGATTGACATTAAATTAGAAAATATTGATAAGTTGGTACAGTAACAAAATGACTGAAGATATTTCGAACCGAATTAAACCGATATTTTTTTCGGTTCAATTCCGGTTTTCGTACCGACCACAATAACAGTTTTTTTCCAGTTTTCGGTTTTTGACTCAGTTCCAAGCCCTATGTTTTATGCCAGCAACAACTTACATTAATTCGTACGGAGGTAACGACAAGTGCGCCCTAAGTGAACCCATGACTTCCATACTTCTGGATTCGACATTAGCCCATACACACGATCCTATATTTCAAACACTAATTTTTCAATCCCAGTGATCGAAGTAATGTTTTAAAGAAGAATGTATGTGTTAGAAGACACTTTGTACTGTAGGTTTGTATCTTAAGACCTCAAAAACTTACATGGCTTCAAATTTCTCTTAAAAAATGAGAATATATAAATTAGGGTTTGCAGCCCCGGGATTCCGAAATCCCGGTGGTTTTTTCAAATCCCGGAATCCCGGGATTGGATTTAACTTTTGTCTGAATTATATTTAGAAATTTTTTTCAAACTATTGTGAATTTGTTATTACATTTAATGTAACTTTTTTTGTACTGTATATGGTTAATGTTAGTTTTCTTACGTCTTGAACCTTGAAGGGTTCGAGGAGGGAGTGTATGTTAAACCGTGAAATTTCATGTTTTCTCTTATTTTCCTCTGTAACTTGCTCCCCATCGCGAGTGGGGTCAGAAAACGGACATTTCTCCCACCCTCAGGATGTCCGGTGACAGTTGACTTGGACAGATGCATCTAGAATTTTCGGAAGATATCTAGTAAGGTGTTCAGCTCCGGGATCCCGGAATTCCGAAACCCCTGGATCGCAGTGTTCTTTCTAATCCGGGAATCCGGGATTAAAATAACTATTTCTGGGATTTAATTTTTGTCTGAATTATATTTAAAAACTTTTTCTCAAAAATTTTCTAAGAATTTAATTTTTTAAAATTTATATTCTATTTATGAAACATATGCGTTGCTACGTAGAATTTCTTTGCACAATTATAAGTGCTATATGTAAAAAAAAATATATGCACAGTATGGGAGAACGTCGCAAAGATCTAAGTGTCTCACTGCAATGCTTACACAAAAATATGTAACATCAGAAGAATAGATTTTTTCACAGTTCCTTCTTCAATTAAATGCCGTTAATTAATAGCGGACCTGCTTGGAAGACTTGAAACACTACAAATCCCATTGCATTACTAACAGCTCATGCAACTGGATCTTCAATTTCAAATGAGATGAAAAACTTGAAATTGATTCAAATTCTGATTCAATAACTGGAACAATTTATACATACAAAAACCATTGAGTGTAGCAGAAGAACTAAATAAAGTTATCAAAGAGGTATATGCACCAATGCAGTCTATTAGATTTGAGATACTGCCATCAAAAATTCAAAAAGAAATGTCTCTTTTTTGAAAATGGAGGGGATACGACAATTTGTATCAAAAATAAGAAGCCGTTCCAACTATGAAACTCGAGGAGCTGTGCTTTTTATAAGCTTATTTACAGAAACACAAGAAATGAAGAAATGCTTTTTTTAAATTTCATTATGTACTATTTTTATTTGTTTTTTACGATGAATTAATTTTTTTGTTCCATTAAAATAATATTAAATCAATTTTTAATTATATTTTATGTTTTATTATGCAGTTCCAACTATGCTAATATGTAAGTATTTTTAATAAATAGTCCAATGCTAATCCCGGGATTTGGATAAGGCAATCCCAAAATCCCGGGATTGAAAATATGACATGGGATTGCAAACCCTAATACAAATTTTCTTAAAATGTGATGATTTTCGATGCTGAGAACTCTTATTGTTTATAGACCTCGTAATTTTAAGCCATTGTCAATGACGAGTACGACATTCGACCTGAGTTGATACTTTTTAAACTTCCTCACCACGCCAAGATGAGGACTTAAAACCACGACAGTTTAACGCATGTCAGTTTCTATACACAGGCGTTATTGGCACTAGGACTCTAACATACGACTCGATATAAATAATGCTACCGACCAGTTGGTGACCATGATTATTCATTTGCTGTAGTAACAAGTGCGTGTCAGGTTTGATTTGATTTGTTTATAATATACGTCAAGTTCTAAAGCAACATGGGGCCATCAGTGACCGACCTTGTAATTTTGAACTACGGATAAGGGACGAGGACGACACCTGAGCTGGAACACCCTTCTCCAAACTTTCAGGCCACGCCAAGTAAAAGACTATGAGCTGCGACATTTTGAACGTGCATTATCCCCTCTGTACCCCCTCCATATGATGGGTGTTCCTGGTATTGGGACTCGACAACACTGAGCACAAGTTCGTGATCATGACCCCTAAACCTCCGCAGGCACTCTGCAGCATTAAAAAAAACCCATAACTGCATTTTGTTAACCCAAGTTTTTATTTCAAATGACTGTTAGAATCTAATAATCACAATAAACTAATAATTACATGAAAGGCATATATATAACTTTGTAAATACATGCGTTTCATTAGACGGCAAAAAAAACCCTCAAAATGTGCCAATTTAATAATTTGCCTTTAAAAATGTAACTTTAATAAGCAAGCAATCATTTTTATATAAAAAATTGAGTCTTTCATCTCTTTAAAAAAATGCACACGCTCTTTTAAATATTTCTTAACTGGATTTTTACAATATAAGTACTTTAGAATAGGATTACAAGAGAACATGCAGTAAAAATAAATTATTAAATTTGTGTGTACGCTTTATTATGCTGTTGCGTAGTTATTTCAAAAAACTGACTGTGTGAATTCATTTCTTCAAAATTAAAACAGCAAATTTATAACACTAAATGTAATTTTTGTTTTACTTAAAAGTATGTTTAATTACTGCGATAAACACCGCAATAAATTTTTTTATTCTTTGTCTTATTAAAATTATCTGCATAATATCTTGTCGCGATGCTTTAGAACTACAAGGTTAGGAGAAACGATCTTGCCTGTTTGTTTGTGTAATGAAGGTTAAAAAACTGTTTTTCATGTTTATGAGTTTAAACATAAATTGTTTCAAGGCGCTGCGAGTGTTATTTTAAACGTAAAATATTTCAAGGTTTATAGGGCATTTCATTGAGATCGAGTTTGACAAGAAAAGAGCGAATTGTTAATGAACAAATTATAAAGGGAGGGGACTTAAATATATGAAACCTGAATTTAAAATTCATGTTTCTTTATTGTTACTCCACACAATGAGGGCTTTTAATTTTCGAGTTTTCCACAGTCGACGAATAATTTGAATCTAGATGGAAACGGAAAAATCACTGTGAAAATGTAAAGGAGAAAGATATTTATAACTGTGATTATAGTCATAGATATACAAGTAATTTAGAAAACTTTTCCTGTTTTTAAAAGCAGTTGTTTTATGACCGCACAGCTGAAGCCGTTGATTCTTGTCTGTTATTTGAAAAACTGAGCATAAAATTTTCTTTTGGGACAAAAACATATAATTATGTATCCTTTTCTGATTCTAAATTTATTAGTGTCTTTGTTGTGCAAAATTTATGTCATAAAAATTCGTTCAATTTCTTATAATTGCTTCTAGTTCTGATATTGTGTTGAGATTGGGAATGTTTCTCATTTAACATTCAAACTTTCAAATAAATAAAGTCTTCGAGTTACACTCAACAAAAAGAGAAAGATATTTATTTGAGTGAAAACAGGTGATATAATCTATTATAATTTTTTGGGTGGAATACACACAGTCACAGTTTAATTAATTCATTAACCTAACTCTAGATTCTGTGATACATCTATCGTCGTTAGATATATGAAAGAATTGTCATGTTTATATATCTAAGCTCAAGCCAGTATACCTTGTAGTCTTAAGTCTAAGCTATATATATAAGTTAAGTTATATAATCTATATATATAACTTAACTCTATATTATATCTAAGTTAAGTTATATATCTAAGCTCAAGCCAGTATACCTTGTAGTCTTAAGTCTAAGCTATATATCTAAGTTAAGTTATATAATCTATATATATAACTTAACTCTATATTATATATCTAAGCTCAAGCCAGTATACCTTGTAGTCTTAAGTCTAAGCTATATATCTAAGTTAAGTTATATAATCTATATATATATAACTTAACTCTATATTATATCTAAGTTAAGTTATATATCTAAGCTCAAGCCAGTATACCTTGTAGTCTTAAGTCTCACTTTCATTCTCTCCTTCAATCTCCATTTTAGTCTCTCATTTATTCTATCCTTTAGTTGCTTTTTCAGTTTGCCATTGGTTTCGTTTTTAGTCTCCTCCTTAATGTCTCCTTTAATCTTTCCTTAAATCTCTCTTTTAGTTTCACTTTGGTCTCTACTTCAATCTCTCATTCAGTCTTACTTACCATAAGGTATCCGACTTGTTCGACAACTTTTTTTTAAAAAAAATAGAGATATGGAGATTTTTTTGTTATTTTTAGATTTGTTTAGCACATTTTAAGAAAAAATATGCTAAAATTAAGAAGATAAAAAGAAATTATTATTACTAAAATGGAAAAATTTACAAAAACTAGCATAAACGCGGCCCATTCTGTACCAAAGGATTATGAACAAATTTTCAATTTTTTCATTTGAATGTCTTGCTATGTTATTCATTTTTGAAATGACCTTCAGGACAAGAGAAATTTTCTTTGTTACAAAAACTAGAGCACTTTATCTCAGTTATTATATAAAATTGCTTAAAAAAAACAGTGATTATATTCACATAAGGGACTGTAAACTTTGTAATAAAACAGTGATTGATAAATCTGAGCGTTAAAACATTATACAAAACACACACACAAAATTTCAGTTAAGTTTTTTCAAAACTTTTTTAGCAATCGCAGGCCCCGTTTGAGTATTAAAAAAACCACACATTTCGAGTAAAATGCGTTTTAAAGTATGACATCTTGCTTAAAGTAATGGCATCTGCTTTTACTAAAAGACTTGTAATTTTTGTTCTGTTGAACGGAAAATGATAAACTTGGTATTTTTATAAAGGTATAGATGGCGTATAAAATAAAATCTAAAAAAATTTGTCAATTTTTGGCAAAATTCACAATTTTAGGGTAGTCGGATACCTTAAGTCTCTGACCCTTTTCCTCATTAGTCTCCCCCCTTATATCCTTAGGTTTTAATTCTAGTCTCATTTTTAGTTTTTCCTTTCATCGTTTTTTCTCCTCCTTGGGGTTGTGTTAAAAAGAAATCTGACACGAAAACTAGAAAATGCAGTTCACCTCAAAGAGGCAAATTAAATTTACATAAACTTCGGGAAATGAACATTGTCTGCTGGAAGAAGTAAAATAGAGATATGCCTAAGCACATTGTCACGTAACAGAGCAAAATCTCTAACAGTATAGTAGTTTTATAAACCTCATAAGGCTAATGATGTAGTGTCAACGCAAATAGTCACTTCAACCTGTAAAACAATAAAACGTTAAAGAGAGAACATTTGCACTTATGCTTTTATTTTAATAAAATTTATTTTTTGGAATTAAAAAAAAAAGCTTTTTTCACGCCTAATTGAAGAATTTCAAAAATGGGAAACTTTTGATTTTAAAGTTGCCTTCCCAATATTAAAAAAATAATGATATAATCTTTCACAAACTGATTTTTTTTCTCAAAGAAAGAATATCTAAGAGAAAATGAATATAATGATTTTAAATTCACTGCGTTTGGATTTTATTTTGCTTCAGCTCTACAGTGGAGTTTTGCCATTAATCATTGAACGATGTTAAGTTAATACAGTTTGTAACAGACATGCAGTTTTAATGTCATACAACAATGGCATGTGAGAGAATTACATTTATTTTATTATTACATTTATTACGATATTTGCAATATTCAATGTGAATTGAACACAGAATACTTTAAATATCAACTAGCACACAATCATTTATACAATTACTATATCTTTACAAACAAAAATTGGGAATTCTGAAACGGCTTCAATAAAAAAAAAATTCAATAAAACATTCGATATTGGGACGGAGAAGAACACATACATTCGGCATAGGCTCTAAAAATTTGTTTTCGGGATTTTTACAGCTTAAATTCAATTGCGGTATAAATGAACTTGTCACAATTCACCTACAGATTATTTTCTGTCTAATCAGCTTTTCTTCATATTCTCTAATTTGTCGATTTCTTACAACCTAGACTACCTTATTATTTTAAATGCTTGTTTAAAACTCAACACAAGAGCGGGAATTGTGCTATAGGAGTCCACACGTGCGATATATGATATGTTCTTTTTCATTGACTAGTTTCTTCGAAAATCTTTTGATGATGAATTTATAAGGGTTCAGTAGTATTTAGAAGGTAGAATTTATGTGTGTGTGTCTCATCAGAATTTCTAATCTTTTATTGCTTGATAACCTTTAAGTTCTAACTTTAAATATGTGGGACGTACCTTATACTCAAGTTTAATATACCCGAGTGAAATATATTTACCAAAAGCCAATATTACTGCGAAGCAAAAATTGACTTTTTCCTAAAAATTAAATATTTTTGAATACATAAAAATGACAACATAAATTTATATAAATGGTTATCCCAATAGCAGTTTGGGATAAAAAAATATCAAATTTACCTTCAGTAGGCTTTCTAACATTTCACTCAACGAAGCATCCTCCAAGTGTATTAATTTGAGTATATTAGTCCTTGCTTTTGTGACTATGTTATTGTTCAGTATCTTCTCTGCTGATGAATCAACAGTAGTCAGCAATTATTTCTCTATTCCATTCCGTTCTATAACAATAATTAGATATCTGTTGTTGAAATTGTTCGCCATGCATAGCTCTTATATTGTAGCATATTATTTGAAAAAAAGTCCCGGTGAAAGTGTGTAGATGCTCAATCAGCGGCCCTTCGGAGCGCATGTGACCCGGTGGCCTTTTCTGAGTGGCCCGATCATGGCCCATGCACTAAGAAATTAAATTATTTAAGAACAATGTACTAAAAATAAAACGAGAAATTCTATCAAGGAAGCAATCAAATCTATCAATTTTGCTATTAATTTGTTTTGATAGTAAAATGAAAGGAAAGCGGGTCAGGCTGAAAAGAATTCGAGAGAGAGAAACCACCCCATATATAACTCAGTAAAAAATGCATTAAAGTAAATATTTTTTTATGTGTGTTTGATATTAATATAGTATTAAAATAAAAGCCGAAAATAAGAGTTTAAATATTTTTATCAATTTTGCTTTGTCCAATGTTGATTTGGTCTCATAGTGTTTTTTTCATATTATTCTCGTGTCGCGGCTATATAGCGTGAAATACCTGTCATATGAATGTGGTCCGGCGGGAAAAAAGGTTGAGTACTCCTGGTGTAGAGGATTTTTTTCGCATGTTTAAAATCTTGTATTCTTATAAAATTTGTAGCTTTGTTATTCTTTAGAAAACTTTCCACAATGGCCTCGAATGAAAACGATGTCTTTTTCTATCGTTATAAGAAAAGTTTTAAATTGGTCATTTTTGGTATGTTTCTGAACGTCTGTACCTATGATCTCGCGCAAGCGCAAATGCCTTACTTATTGCGATCGAGAGTTTTTGCGAAATTTTTGCCGACTCCAGCTTGAGAGGCGGAATAGGACATAATGTTCAATCGTGATCCCAGGGCAGATCCTAGCAGGTGTGCAGCGCATTTACCAAAAGCTGGCCGCCAAAACAAGGGATGGCAGCAGGTAGCATATAGTTCTACTAATATACAAATTTTTTACAAATATCTCAAAATAAATCTTATAATAAGTTGAATAAATTTGATGAATTTTAAATAGTTATTGAAAAATCAAAATAAGTCCCGATTTCCTGATAACATAGCATAGTTTAAGAAAAATAGAATGTTCATGCATAATGTGTTGGTCCACTGTCCATTAATGTCTATTATTTGCACACATCCTTCATTTGACTTTAAAATTCCTGGCAAAGCCGGCAATAAGAAAAAGTTTTCTTTCTTATCAGCGGCACTGGCGGTGCACTGTGGATTGATGCTTAACAAAAGCGTTTCAAAAATAATTTTTGCGAAAGTTGTTTTGCTAAAATATTTAATATGTTTAATATTTCCTAACACTTATGGGTGTTTAAATTCAATATAGTTTGGGGAAATTAAAAGTTTTCAATTTAATAATACCCTTACAATTAAAAAAAAACAAAATAGCGGAAAGTGATTTTTAAGACTGTTTGCATTTTTGTTGTTGTTTTACCCTTTACTGTTATACAGATTGACGAGTTCATAACGTCAACGTTATTAGTCAAAGTATGAAAAATTCTCTAGAGGGACGGCATTTTGGGTCTTTTCACGAGGGTGGCCAACACACCCTAGAATCGGTCCTGGATGATTCCAGATATTGGTTTATCGCCGAGCGCCATTGACATCTGAGAAAGACTCCTTTTGTGATTATTGTTTATTTTATTTTGAAAATTTTTGTCCTTTGCACGACTGTCCCATTAGCACATGAAGTTTGAGTATTTAGTACTATTTGTTCCATTCCCGGAAGAATAGAAATGACTTTCAATTCAGCACACGTTTTTCATTGAATTGTCGCACTCTTAACACAAATAATAGCTTCTTCCTCGAGGGTTGTAATTTTCTTCTTCACCTGAAGCATTCGTTCAGGAAAGGAGCTATTCCTTGACCCTTGTAATTTAGATATTAATGGCAATGAAATTATAGAAGCACCTGTAACTAATGTAACTTTTCTTTCTTAATCATGATGTGTGTAAAATAAATTATTTTAAATAGGAATCTTGTGAAATTAGCCGTAGTTGAGTAGAAACACAGGACTTAAGAAGGCAATAAAACAACATTATGTGATATATTTAAACACAGATATCTAAAGCAGAATTAATTATGCTAACGTATTATTGCAATAAACGCTAACTCTATTAAAAAATTGCCAGGTTAGCAACCCTGATTTCCTATATATGCTAATTCCTGATTTTCGTATGCGCTGAAAGGACAACCATGTGCTTCGTTTCATATAATGTCGCTAATAGGTTGCGATAATAAGTACCGAATCAATGCTATATAACTGAACATCAACAAACATTTAAGGATCTCGCATATTATGTAAATTTTTTTTATTAAAACATATACTTCATACATTTATTTAACATTAAAAGATTTTGTTCGATGTAATGACAAAGTCATGTAAATCACATAACAATAAGAAGAAACCATGTTAATAATTGAATAAATAATAAACTCTTTTCTACCCTGGCAGCAGGGCCGTTTTTAAACTCTCCAGTGCCTTAGGCCAGTGATAGCGAACCTATGATCCGTGGGTGAGACTACTCAAGTTCTTTTTAACTGATCCATGGTTGCTAGGCAATCACTTGTTTATTTACGCGAGTTTATTTAGATTTTCTAATTTATGTGGAATATTTATATTCTGTTTGTATTTTTTTAAGCAATGCATTTACACAAAAGCAATTTAAATGTTGTCTATAACAATTCAGTTTGATCATTACAGTCCAAAGTTACACAAATGACAACAAATGTAAATGAAAGTATGTAGTATTTGAAATAAAGCAAAAGTATTTATAAAAAACTGCATAATTTTACTCACATTTTGTTGGTTGAAAAAAATCGACAAACCAAAGCAAATAACCATATTTAAAGCACTTTCTTCGGATAAAATGCACTTTTGTAAGTTATGTTCAGTTATGTAAATGAAAGGGTACCGGTCCTGACATTTTTAAAGAATTTGATATTGCATTTAAATAAATGGATATTGACCTTCAGAAAATAGTTTCTGTAACAACAGACAGTGCACCTAGTAGGTAGGGGAAAACATTGGATTTATTCAGCACTTAAGCAAAATATTTCACTTTCTTTGATTGAATTTCACTGAATGATACACCCGAGTGTTATGTTTGAAGCATGGTTTAAAACATTTTTCTGTGTAATGCCAGTTGTAATAAAAATAATCAACTTTATAAAATCAAGGCCTCTTTATAAACGGTAATTTACACAATTCCTAGAGGAAATTGAATGCCAATATTCAGGGATTTTGACATATAACAACGTGCGGTGGCTTAGTTTCGGTCAAGTCCTTTATCGCTTTGTAACGTTATTAGAAGAAATTAAGCACTTTTTAATTGAAAAAAGCAATAGTTTCGATGCTAATAGTTTTATCCAATATATATTGATTAAGGTATCCGAATACGTTCGGAGTACTTTTTAACAAAATAGCATACTAAAACATTATAAATGTTTTTTTAGGACTCAATACCAATAAATATTACTATTTAACTATCAATATTTAAAATAAATTACCTAAATTTTACAAAAATCACAATTATAAGTGAAATTTTAGCAATATTTTTGAAAAACTTCAAAGCAGCTGGAGAAAAAAAGTAATAAATATATATTAGTAAAAGTATTATTAAAACAAATTAGATGCATTTATCTAGAAAATGTACTAACATTTTAATGTTTTATTAAAATTTGAAAATTTTAGAGCTGATTGAGTAAACATTATAAGAAATTTTACTTTCTTTATGAGACCATTATTTAAATAAAAAGCCATCACTCAAAAATTATTCATACAATAAGAAATATTTTAGTACGTTCTCTAGAAAATATCATAAATATCAGGTTCAAAAAGTGTTATAGAAATACATTCGTAATATTTTGAATTATCAGACTCGCCATGATAGATTTTGAACAATTTAAATGCCCCCTTCTAGTAGATCAAAAACCCACTTCCGGTTTTTCTAAATTTATAAAATTGATTGTAACTTGGCCTCTAGGTAGCGTAGAAACAAAACTAAGTATGTTTTGTAAAGTCAAAAAATAGCTCTATTCAATAAAATAAAAAACAAAAATATCTGTCTTGACTGAATTTGGTCATTTTCAACGTGTTCGGATACCTTAAATGATTTAACATTTTTATGCGACATCACTCAGCATTTTAATGAACTAAATAAAAAAAACTTCAAGAGACTAATTGTTTTAACGATGTTTGAAAATATTATGACGAAACTTGATATCTTTACTAAGAATTTGAAAATGAAAATCACATGAAATATTTTCCTCAATTACAAAAACATTTTCAAAACACAATTATTTGCGAAAACTCCGTTGACATTCAAGAAAATGCAATTAAAAAGTATTTAATGACTATGCAGGAAATAAAACAAGCTTTTGAGGAGACATTCAATCAATTTAAAAGTTTGGAAAATACATTTCCCTTTATTTTATATCCATACAAAACAAAATTTGCAACAATGGAGTTAACCGAATTTATGTGGCCTGGCATCGATAATTTAGAAATGGGATTAGGTGAATTTCAAAGCAGCGTAGTGTGGAAAACAAAATGTGAAGACTTGATTTCTGAAGCAAAAGTAAAACTGCGCTAAAATACTGCAGATAACATTGATTCCACAGTAAAAATTGAAAATATTATATTAAACATATGGGATACCTTACCAAATAGTTTTATATCAATGAAAAAACTAGCTAATGTGCTAGCTAATGCTTTTAACGTTGTTTGGGTCCACACATTCGTGTGAAAAATGGTTTTCTTCAATGAACTTTGTAAAATCTTCTAATAGAAATATACTTGACAGGGAATTAACTGCGAAATGCGTTAAGCTTATGAATACGAAATATGAACCTAATATTAAAAAACTATCTGAAAATAAACAGCAACAGATTTCTCATTAAGTACTTTTTAATAAAAAAAATTTGTTATACGTATATATATACTAATAAATAATATTTCAAATAAAAATTGTGTATAATTTTCGTTACTTCACGTTCATTCAAGCATTTATTGTCATTTGCAACAAACACTTAAGAAATTTTAACCCCAATAAAAAATTTTGAACCATCAAACCATGCCCATTTTTACCCATTAAGCCAACTGAATTTTAAAGATGTTTAGTTTTAAAAATACTCATTAAAATTTTTTTAACTTAACTCTGCAATAAGGAAATAGGGAATCTCGCAAATAGGGAATTAGTGACACACGAATTAGCACTAAAAAAATATGAACATAATTTGACAAATGTTTTAAAAGGTCGCCATCCCTGCCATAGGCACTTCAAATTGCTACGCCCCCCTCTCCACTATTTCCAAACCACCCCCTCCTTCAGTTCTTACCTCGCCAGTTTTGATTCGGGAGAGATTTTCCCTAACACTTACTCTCTTACTCTTTTCCCATTCTTTGCTTTTGCTCTTTGGAGAGCCTTTTTTTTGTCCACCACCTATGGACCAGCTGTGTCCTGGACTGGCAGCCGGAAGGAAAGGACAGTGGCATGGTTGGCTACTCCTGTGTATTTCTTACTTTAGAGCATCACAGACCACCCACCAACCCTTTTCTAAATTAATACAGTAAATTAATGAAATCGTTTGCAATAACTGTATGAACTGCTTGTAAATTGTTAGTTATCTTTTTCATCGCTTATCTTTTACTTTTAGATATCCTTATTATTTTCTGAGTCATTGTCATCGTACTTGTTCAACAAAGGTTTCCTTTGAGCTTTGATCATTGCAAAATTATTGACATCATTACAATCAGTTTCCAGTAGTAGATCTCATTTCAGTCTGTACTCTCTTAAGGGCGGAATTGCTTCTCTCATGACTCGCTAGGCGGTGACACGTTCACTGTAATCTAATTTTTTCTCTTTTTTTTTTCTCTTCAATTTTTTGCGTCCTAGGCATGTCCCGAGCTTGCCTTAGAGGAAAAGCGGCTCTCTGCCTGACAGAATTATCAAACTTAGATTCCACTAGCGTTTTACAACCTCTCTTATTCTATGATCATTTTTCTTGCTCCATTTCTCTAAAAAGAAAACTAAACACTTCTCTAAAAACAAAAACGAAAATGTTGTATGAATTTTCCAAAATTTTTAGAGATTATCAGATAAATTAAAATACATTTCATAGCCATGCAAAGCAATTAATTTGCTATTAAAAAGCATATCGTATTTTGTGATGAAAAAGTTGCAATCTCAATCGTGCTGCCACCTAACGGAAGTACCACACACAATTTGAATAATTTTAAGTATAATAAATTATTAGATGATTGTTAAATTGTTTATACGTCTTTTTATTTGTAATATAAAACTTAATTTATAAATTAAATTTCATCAAAACCTATTTTTTAAAAGAAAAGGCTTTTATCTTGAAAAATGTACTAAAATTTGTTCATTTAATGATAACATTGTGTGCAAGGGGAAAAAATATTTCATGTTAATAAATAACAAAACTTCCGCGTATATAAAATACTTGCTATAACGGTACTTAAATTTATGAATATAGTTATATTAAATATACACAGCAATCGTTAAGCAACTTTATATTTGCTTTTTTCTCGGTATTCTTTTCAATTACAACAGTTTCCCAATTCCCAATTTTATTTGTAAGATTCAAACATATTTAATATTTAAAGAGAGAGAGAGAAGAGAGAAAGCTAAATAATTCTTACCCTTATTAAAAACTAGGCGTTTACAATTTCGTTAAAGAAAATCTGTTAGCAGATTTACTTTTTCAGATATTTTCCTAGAAATAATGACTGTGCTTTCTTTTTAATCACAAAATTAAAAAAAATTCCTTAATGTGTTTAACCTCTGCCAAAGTTCTAACAGTTCTAAAAGAGACAAGAAATTGTTTTAAAAAGTCGAAGATTGCAAATATACATAGCATCAGATATCAATATTTTTCCTATGTTTCTTTATCTCTCATGAGTTTTGTTGCCAAAACGTAAAGATAAATTATATTCGACAGAAAAGAAAATTGTAGGGCTCTAATACTTAGTATTGTCTATAGAGCTAGTCTAGCTTTATGAATATGTAAAATGTATTTTTCACATGGGAATCAGATTTGAATGAAATGGGTGAGCTGAGTTCCAATTACTCACGAGATATATCACAGATGAATTTAGTAATTCCAAAATACGGTCATTTCACACACCTGAACTGGTGTCTATTGTAATTTCCCCTCCTTATCGCCAAAACACTTAGAGGCTCGTTCTCTTTATTTCAACATCCCTTATTGTACCAGGAATCGAGCATAAGGCTCAGCCTTGAAACATGAGTTCATTACGAATGGACTTCTGTTACCGAGGTCAAATATTACAAGCACAACTAGTGAGGAAATACGCTGTGCAGTTAAAACAAATGTACTGTGAGTGAAATATTTATCTTAGAACTCTAAAAGGCCTTTTTCAAGCTGACTCGAAGGAAATAACTATATTGAATCACACTGTGTCTTCAAGAGGATACGTTTTTAACCACCACTGGTGTTACTCACAGATTTTATTTAGAACGTATGCCTACTTTAGACAATAACTTGCATCATCAAATCCATTGAAGACTTTCCGTGTAGAGTGAGTGAATATTAACTCGCACTATTCAGTTACTCGAGGGCTTTTCACGACGGACCTCGTAATTTTGAACCATGACCGAGGTGACGAGGAGGACATCTGAGTTGGCATCCTTTCTCCTAACTTCCACTCCACACCGACGGGAGGACGTTTAAGCATCGACATATTTAATGTGCATCGTCCCCCGATATGGTGGGTCTTCAGGGGTACTAGGCTCGAACTCATGACACGCCGTTGACGAAATCGTTACCTTGCCACAATGCTATCGCGGTCCCCTTTCCGTGTAGAAAGGCTGATGCACGTTAAATTTGTAAAGACTGAAAGTCCTCACGTTGGTGTGATGTGAAAGTTTGGATAGTGGGGTGTAAAATACGGGGTCGTCTTCGTCATTTGACCGAGGCTTAAAATTAGAGGTCAATCGTCAATAGCTTTCATGTAGTGTCAAAAGCGCGAAGTAAATAAACAATCAAATCCTATCAAAGCGATTACACAACATGTGAATGTTCATGAAGACTTTTGTGAGTTGTAGACAAAGATTTTCGTTAGAATATTTTAGAAAAGTTATAAAGGATTCCTTTGATTTATTAAAGTAAATTGAATAGATCCAGCATTTTGATATCTTTATATTATATTCCCATGGGGATGAGAACAAATTGCAAGGACCTTCCATGTACAATTAACTTGTAAAATGTCACCAAGAACCATTTTTGACACGTTTATGTAAATGGAGAAATAGATTTCATTTGATAACTCTATGGGAAAAAGCATTAGGCTTCCCCAGAAAAATCATCGACACAAATTCTGAAGCAAAATATCCTTAGAAAGATTTTTTTATGTTTTTACTGGAATATTTATGTGGCGTAGTTCACTTTCAGCTGTTTAACATCAGAGCAGGCGTGTATAGTGGTCAGTTTGACCAATTTGAAAACAACTATTGTAAAAAAGCATTCCATTTTTATTCATAGAAAGTATGTTATAAAATGATATAAAAATGGACCACATGTTGAAACTTTCAAAATAAAAAAAATTTTAAATTGTAAGATTAAAGCTTAAGATTAAAATCTAGAGTTGCTTAAAAAGTTATTTCCCTAACTTGGCCTCCATTTTATCTTTTGGATACCTGCAACACTTTTAAGCTGGAAAAAATAAATTTTTATGAAAGATAGGAAGTATGATAATTGGACATTTCTTTATCCAACTCTTGCCTTGGGGTTTTTTTTAATTAAAAAAAAACTGAGATAAAAACTTTATAACTAAGCGAGGAAGGGTGAAAGATATTTAATTTAATTCCTTATTAATAAAATACTGAACATTAAAAAAGGACGCCGGAAGTCGAAATCTATATAAACCGATAATCTTATTAGAAATTCTGAGATGCAAACCTATAACCTCAAAGATGGTAGTAGTATGTGTATTAAAAGGGTTTGCTCTTGAATCTTTCTCGAGATACATAAATTACTTTTGAAGGTTTTTAACTTCCTAATAAAAAAAATTTCAAGGATTGTTACTGTATTGTATGAATAATTGATGAGATTCATTACTGTATAGGTATGCAACGTCTTAAAAACTACTCACTAGAAATGGCACATTTCGATTCTTAAAATAGTACGACGTCACTTCTATAGATGGCAGCAGTAGTCAAATCTCATAACTCATTTTTGCAACTTTTTTCTTAAATTTGACTATTGTATTGATAAATATTATTTTCTTAGTTACAAATCTGTATTTGGATCAAAATTTCAAAAAAAAAAATTTATAAATAAATATTTTAAACGAGATGCGTGGAAAATATTAATTCTTTTTTCGATTGAACTGATACATTTTTCTACAGCATCATGCTCAAAATGAGTCCAGTTTTTTAAAAATAAGATGCATTTTTTGGAATACTTACACATATATGAATAAAATATTATTATATACAGCTGAAGTATATGTCCTAAAAAACCTTGAAAAGGAACATTTTTTTAAAATAAGCTTCGCAGAAGAACAGAGGGTAGTGTGTCTGCGTAAACAAACTGAAGAAATAGGTTTTTGTAACTGTAAAATGATAATTATTATTAATATTATATAATTACAAATATATATAAGATTTAGTAAAAAATTAATAGAATTTTAACAGTTTTTCTTTTTAATATTAAAATATTTTCCATTTGATTACAATGTAGGAAAACAATTTTTTTTAAAATTCGTTTCCTATTTTGTATTGTTACTTGATCAGGGATAAAAGATGTTAAGATCCTCAAAAATAAGCGAAAAAAATATTTAATGCTTTTAAATTCCATGATCAGTCATTTTCAAATAAAATGTCGATATTGGCTCCTAGGTGTGCCAAGAAAATTATTAAAAAACATTAAATAAAATTATTTTCAAGTATAAATTATTTCAAACTACTATAAATTATGTGTAAGGAGTGAATGATCTTCAAAAATGTTAGTAGATGCTGGAAATCTTGGAAGAAAGTCTAAAAATATGCGTGTCTAAGGTTCTAACTTACGAGAAAAATATATTCCTTTGAAAATATTAAGACGCAATTCTCTCGATAAATTGTAGCAAGCAGAAGAAAAAAAAGTATGAATTATTAAAAGAATACAAACAATTCTTTTTCGCTTAAGTGTTTCATTTTTTTTTTTTGCAAATAGTTAATTCCTTTTTTTTTTTTAATGTTTATAACGTCCTTTATGTATATAATTTGGGGATTTACGTTCCACGTAACTTCCAAACCATTTTAGGTGAAATAAAAATTTTATTTTATTTCATTCAGAAAACCACGAATAAAGGCAAGCAAAAATCAACTGCATAAGTTTTCATAAATGCGCATTTACATTTATGCATTAACATTACTTTTAATGCAATTCATTTATTATAGTAACTAATAATAAGTTCATACATATTTTTCAACTAATAACTAAAATAAGAGTAAGAGAGGAATTCATAGTATTATCTTAATAAAAGAATAAAACCTTTAAATTAAAAATATTAGAAATAACATTTATTATTCGTCACTGTTGTTGAGCTGTAAGTGCTTTTGATTAAGGTGAGTTGAATTGAAATCCTCTTTCTCTTTTGAAAGTTTAACAAATAGGCAGTGTTTGAATTGAATGAAGGTTTTCGTCCCGCAAAGTCGTTTTGAGAAAACGAATTGATTTCCGAAATAATTTTTGTGACTCTTTTATCAAAAAGTTTATTATTTTAGTACATTAATTAATCCATTTACTATGATAATTGTTTCCTTTTTTTTTTGCATGTTTTTTATATCTAGTGACTAGTGAAGCAAATCTTCAAATCATAATAGAATTTTTGGGTACGTTCAGCTCCTAAAATCTATCCTTAAAAACGATTTTCCAGACCTGAAACAAGTTAAAGTCCTCAGAAATTAAACTACAAGTTAATCGAGGACTTTTATATTATATGCCATTCTTTCGCAAGACAAACATGAATCATATATCATAAAAGTAAATCAGCCTTGTAAAAAAAAGGATTGAATGTAAGCATATATAACACACAAGGTGTCTCGAAATTCGTCAAGCGAGCACGAGGTGAAAAGAAGGATCACATATCAGTTTTTTTGGGGGGGGGGGATTTTACCACTTGGTTAAGCGATGACCAGCATATTTTTGCAAATGTGGACAATTGACATCCTCCATACATTATTAGGTGCTGCAAACACACATAGCCCAATTTTATAGTGACTTTTTCACTAACCTTATTTTACGTAGCAGTGCTGTTAATAACAGTCACAAGTCGGTTAAAACACTTCGCATTTTTAAAGTAGTTTGAGAGAATGATGTCGCCGAACGGATTCTTTATAAAAAAAAAAGAATATTACATACTATCGTAGGCGTTATTAGAAAATACAATCCATTTATAGTTAAAATTCCAAAATGGTGCAACACTTGCTACTTTTCTGTTGATAACAATTATTGCCATTCTTTTATACAGAATGGTATAGTTTCAAAAACCTCAGTTTTAAGTGTGGAATTCAAACTAAGCAATAAATTTAAAAATAAAACTGTAATTCACTATAGTATTACAAGAATTTTTTTTCAGTTTTATATTTGAATTTTTTGCTTAATTTGAGTTTTTTAAGCCATTTTGTAAGAAAAAGAAAAAATTGCAAATTTTTTTTTATGGATAGAAAAGTAGCAAATGCTGTGCCAGTTTAGAATTTTAACTGAATTTATCATCCTTTGAAATAACTTGATAGGGTAGTATGTTACGTCTTCTTTTTATGGAGAGTCAAAGTTAAGTGCCATAATTTTTTCCTAACTCAAACAAACTACGTTTATCTTAACTAGACCAGCAACTCTGGTCAATAGCATGACTATGTATGATCACGTTTGTGAAAAAGTCATTGTGAAATTTGTGGTCACAGTACCTGATGATGTGGAGATAAAAGAGCGACAATTTTCCATGTTTTCAAAAATGTTCTACACATCACTTAACCAAGTGCAAGGAAACTTTTTTTCCTCAAAACTGATATGACCCCCCTTCCCTCACCTTTCATCCATTGAATTTCGGGACACCCCGTAGATATACACTCAAAGCCTTTTCATTGAGCAAATACTAAAAGAATTCTAAAATTTCTGCGAGATCACAATATATATTTGCTTTGAACAAATTTAACAAATAAATTACAGGTTTTTTGATAAAAACGTTAATACTGTAATATATTTAGGAAAGTAGCCATTTATTCAATTCGTTATTATTGGAAGAAAACCATTCGATTCCAGCCTGGCGGATGAAACTTTCATGGTGAGTGATTTTATCTCACACAGGGACGTTTTAGTGCATGGGCTAATTGGGCCCGGGCCCAGGGCCTCGTCTCGTACTCAATTTAGCCTTAATAAGATCATGATTCGAATAATTTCAACGTTCAAATGTTATTTCCGGTTGTATTCTCCGAAAAACTGGGAATTTCGGAAGATATGTTAACTGGCTAAAAGTGATGGCCAGCGTCCATGTATAAGCTTAGACCTATCACTATACACCAGTGATTCCCAAACTTTTTTAACCCTTGGATCCCCTTTTTATAGTCAACACTTGCCCGCGGACCCCCCTTTTTCAAGTCAAAACTTTCCCAAGGATCCCCTAGTGAAAAAGCTACATAAATGCATAGTATAAAAATAAAATATTAAAAAAACCTTTTGTTGAAGAATAATTTATAAAAATTATAACTTTTCTTCAAAGTAAAATTTTAAAAAAATCATTACTTGGATGAACTTGAGGAGATCTTGTGAGTGTATTTATGTTTATCTTAATGTTTGTGAGTAGAAACTACAAATCTTCACAAGCATTAATTTCTAGTCGGATTTTTTTCTTTTGTTTTTGTGATGAGGCTTTTTACGGCTCTGAATCCACGTTCTACCTATGTGGAAGACGGGAAAGTAGTCAACAACTTTTGTATAATAACCTATAATGCAGGGATATAAAACTGGGGTCTGTTTTTGTAACCAGAATTTATGGTATCCTTGTTCAACCATTGGTTCAAGTCCCTCATTTGTGGGCATTTCAATGCGATGGATTCATCTGTGTTTGGGATCTGAATTAGTCTACGCGCAAAAGGGTTCAACACCCAGTCGAGAATATCCGAAAGAATTATTGGTATTTAATTAAATTTCCATAAAAATAAAAATGGTCAACATTTTTTATTTTTTTGTATCTTGCGCTGACCCCCAGACATTGTTCAGGGACCTCCAAATCAATTTTAATTTTTCACGGACCCTTGAATAATATCGGAACCACTGCTATACACCATCATTACTCATCCGGTAAAAAAGGTGGCAGTTGATCCAGCCGGTTTGTCCGAGTGTAGTGGCCGCGGTAGCCAAGTGGTCAAGACATCGGATCATGGCTAGCGTGTCATGAGTTCGAGCCCAGTACCACTGAAGACCCGCCGTGTAGGGGAGCGATGCACGTTAAATCTGTCGAGAGCTCAACGTCCTCCCGTTGGTGTGGTGTGGTAGTTAGAAGAGGTGTGCCGGCTCAGGTGTCGTCCGCGTCACTTGACCATGGTTCAAAATTACGCGGTCCGTCGCCAAAAGCCCTCGTGTAGCTGAACAGTGCGACGTTAATATTCATTCATGTAGGATATCCCATGGAACTCCTTTTGTAAAAGGTTAGATCATATCCCTTTGCAGAGGACGGCAATTTTAGTCAAAAACAGCATTCCACAGCAACGCCATCTAGCGTGTTTATTAAAACGCTGATGCGATTTATTTTTAGCAGAGGCCCACTAACACTCGACGTCGAAGCACCGTTTTCGCGCGTTCGCCACAACTGGCGGTAAGTTGCGATCCCATCGAATAATGAGTTTTATTTAATCTCTAACGTCCAACCAGAAGGAATGAACTATCTTCTCTGTACTTTTAAATGTCTGCATGTTCTAATTTCTATTTTGTAAATATTCCCCCTGTAAATGCTCTCCTATAACTCATAATAAATTTTTTGGTTTCTTTATTATGTTGTCTATTTTTTTCAACGTTAACCCATACACGTAAAAACTCCTAGACACCCCGCCAAATAAAAACCCCGATTTCTGAAGAATCTAACTTTTTTGGAAGATTTCGGTTAGATTCCCACATTTATATTCATTCATTGTCCGAGTGTAAGCCATGCACATTTATTTGTTTCGGGTTATTGTTTATACGAGTTTTTGACAACGTATGCTATGTTATGTCTACTTTTAAGGGTCATAGGTGGGGATTACACTTGTGGAAGGGCCCAGGGCCTCAATAAATCTTAAGAAGTCCTGTTCTCACAACAAACAAATGCATTTATTATCTACTATTAAGAAAAATGAACTGATTAAAGAATAATTAACTGTTATTAAAAAGAATAATTAATTTTTATTAAATAATAAAACTGTTATTTCTAGAATATCGTATACAAAGTTTTTATTATTTCTCTAGAAAAAACAATTTTTCTTCTATTTTAACACTGTTTTTAAAATTGATCAAAGTTTCTTATCTCATCTTTCACGGTTTAACGTAAAACGCTCGCATTCGTCTTTTTATCATACAAATCGTATCCTTTTTGCAGTTTTTAACGGTTTTCCCAGGAACGCATCCGCGTAAAAAAAATATTTAGGTGCTCATATTTCAAACCACATGCAGAATATTACTCCAGGAAGAAATTTTCGAATACTGATCCGAATAGTTATTCTTTTCAATTTCTATATACTCGAGAACTTAAAAATTTCTTTTTCATGCCAATACATTGTACTTCCTTTTAAAGGATATTTGCCAGATCAAAGGTTATTTCTGTGGTGGCATGATGTCATTCATACGTTATTTTCTAACATTTTCTGTAATCAGCATGGTGTGTTACTCATTTCCGTTTGCATAATCTGAAAATGAAGGACATTTCTGTTCCTGTTTCTTTTTATTGCTGTCTTTTAACTCAACCTAACTTACTTGCATTTTCTTTGTGATCAAATGATTAAGAATTAAATTTTTTTCTATAAAACTTCGATTCAACATCCTTTTACGTTTTCTTTTCCATGTGCAAGTTTTTATTATTGCTGTCTGAATACAGTTAAAACACTTTAAATTTATTGCTTTAATTGTGCAAATTATAAGAATAATTACAAAATTAATACCTTGAAAAAAATCTAGTATTTACGATTAAGCTCTGTAGTAACCAATTTAGGCAGTTAATATAGTGACATTTATTAATTCAAAATGTGGAATTAATTAAAATTTCCGTGAGCTTTATTTTTAACGAACAATTTTCTTTCGAGAATGTAAAATTACAGTCTATGTCCATACAGAAATCAAACGGAAAACTTAACATGTTTTATTGACTGTCCAATAAAATGGGCCAAAGTATATATTTATTCAATGTAATTCCCGTACTAAAAGCAACAGAAACGCATTGTTGGGCATGAGTGAGTAGTAAATGATGAGGTTGAATTTTGCCACTGACGCATTATGCGAATACTGAGAATAAGGAAAAAGATGAATTATACTGGTTTTATTCGAAGCACGTAAACTCCGTTTCAGTTATTAGATTAATGCCAGATAACTTTTTACTGATGAAATTGAGAAAACCTTGCCTATCTTTTCTGGCTAATTTACCTATTATTTAGTACTCGAAATTTGTGAGAAGCTGCAAAAATATGTTCAAGATCGAGTTATAGATTTCATTTCGCGAACATTTTATCTATTATTTATTAAAGTCTTTTTGAAAGTATTAACATAATTATCATTAAAATAATGTATATTATACGCTAAGTGACATTGAAAATGAAATGCAAGAGAAAAAGGGAAAAAAAGTTATGTAAATTTTAAAGTAGTCCCTCCTCACCTAGCATGTGTAATACTTAGCTTTCCGGCACGTGTTGACAAGGATATAAGAAAGGGCAATATCCGTACCTTTATTCCTAGTAAAATAATGGTGAGAATTTTCTTTTTGTCCCAAAGAACACGTGTGATGGAGAGAAGGGAATACTAATCCACATCTAAAGGAGGTTGTTCTAGCAAACAGATGGTCACGGTAGCTTAGGGATTATGGCAGTGCTTCTTAAGCTTTCTATACTTGCATCTCATTTCAATTATAATTTTCATCGCACCCCCTCCATATAATAACAATGTATTGAATTCAATAATAATGAACTTTGACGTAAAGCAAGGGTGTCAACCTCAAAGGCTGACTTGGGCTAACTTAAAGTGGGCCGCAAAAAAAAAAATCAATTTTTATAGAAACGTAGATTTATTTCTCTCGAAAAGTGCGTTATAACAAAGATTTTTGAAAGAACAAGAACAATTTAATATTTATGTCCTTTAATAACTTGATAATTTATTACACATTATCGTGTGCCAATATACTGATCGGGCCGCAAAAATGCTCGCCGTGGCTCGCGAGTTTCACACCCCTGACGTAAAGCTACGATGCGACTTTAATTACGAGTATAAACCGTACAAAACATCAAGATAAGTATTAAATTTTGTATATAATTTCATGATATGCCCATAGGGTCACTGGTAATTATAAAACTTATTAATTTTGTACTGTTAAAAATTAATTATGAAACACATTGTGTGTGGTATTGATTCATTTATAACGGGGTGGGCATTACGTCGATCGTGATCGACCGGTGGACCGCCAAGACATTTTACGGTGACCGCCTGAAAATTTTACCAGTTAATAATTATATACCGAAAAATCAAGATTAGCTCACAGTACGCAGACTAAGCCTTCTGCTGACTATAACAACAAAAACTAACTTCAGATAAAAATGTTTTATTTTTTTAGTATATTTTGAATTGTTTCATGATAAATGTATCATTTGATACAATTGTATCGGGGCTATTATAATTAAGTTTGTATCTTGCGTTTTGCTGTAAACGTGGTTTTAAAAGTGTTGCTTTTTATTTTAATACTGTAGGTAAGTACATATTCCGTACTTATTATTAAGTTATATAATAACCTTTTCCTCAAACCTCACCACACCTACGACATTGGGCAGTAGTGTTCACAAGAATTTTTAAAGGAAGGGAGTCGAGGGTTGAAGATCTAGCATTCTCGTATCATACCCCTATACGCCGCCAAACATTTTTTTTTTTATTTTGTCAATTGTCTGGAACAAAAAAACAGCAAAAAAATAAATTACTGAATAAATAATTAACGTTAATAAATAAAAAAATACTAATATCATATACTAATTACATTTTACATACTATATACATGGGTGAGTGAGTGAATATTAACGTCCCACTGTTCAGCTACACGAGGGCCTTTGGGGACGGTCCGCGTAATTTTGAACCATGGTCAAGTGACGCGGACGACACCTGAGCTAGCACCCCCTCTCCTAACTACCACACCACACCAACGGGAGGACGTTTGAGCTCTCGACAGATTTAACGTGCATCGCTCCCCTACACGGCGGGTCTTTAGTGGTACTGGGATCGAACTCATGACACGCTAGCCACGATTCGATGCCTAGACCACTTGGCTACCGCGGCCTTACTATATACATGAGACTGTAATGAATCGGAAAAAAATGAAGGACTATGAGGGAAGGTCCGGATCCGTGGACCCCTCCCCCACCCTTGTGTACCCCACTGACACTGGGTGGACCGCAACTCCTTGGAAAAATTAGAAGTAGCCCACACCCTGGAAAAGTCTGCCCACCCCTGCATTTATAAGGGTATTATATCAATGTAAACGTGTATTTTATTTTTTATTATGTCACAATGTATTTTATTTTGCTGCCTTTCAAGAAATTAATAATTTTTTTAAAGAATAATCTTATGTTTTCAATTTTTTGATATACTTGCCCCCTGAGGTGGGGGCACCCCACAGTTTGAAAAGCACTGGGTTATGGATCAAACTCGTGGCTGATGTGTCATGGGTTGGAGTCCTGGTACCACGGAAGATCCGTCGTGTAAATAGGGCTGATACATATTAAATTTGTCGAGATCAGGGTCTTGCCGTTGGCGTTGTATGGTAATTTGGAGAAGGATGTGCCTGCTCAGGTGTCGTCGTCACTTGACCGAGGCTCAAAAACACGAGGTCCGTTGCCATTAACCTTCGTGTTACTTTACACTGCGACGTTAATATAAATCACTCACAAGCAGACAGATGATTTTTCGAGAAGCATTGTGATTGAACTGAAGGCTGGTTGTGCCATACGTCAAATCTCAGATAACACTGTGACGTTTGAGGAAATTAATCGTAGCATGAAAGTTAGGAAATTAAATAGTTGATATATTTACGTCATAGTCATTAATTATAGAAAAAAGTTATTCATAATATTGAGTATTTTAATAGTGTTCAGAATTTGATATTTCTGAGGGAGGAGGCTACACAACCGTTCTCTTCAGTTTTTTCCATGGAATCTCTCTCCACTTCATGGTCTTTGGACGGGTGTGGTTTCTTTCTGACACCTCGAATTATAATCGGAGTTTCCGGCTATCAGGTGTCCATCCGTTGGATTTTCTCACCGGCATAGGTTGCGGGGGCGATGTCATATGACAGGATCCCTCAATATTTAGGGGTGCATGTGTGCACAGGAATGCTGTTACCTTATCTATAAAAAGAAGCCGATTTTTCAAGTAGTGTGACGCGAAAACGCCACAGAAACCTATCTTTACGCGCCAATTTTCGCTGGAAAACTCGATTGAAACAAGGAAAAAAAGTGTCGAAGCAGCGAAAGCAACTTTACTCCGCATATGAATTCATGGATTCAGCGGCAAGTTTTGGTGGTCCCTTTGCAACCTTTTAGCATGAGTAGGACTATTAGCCTACACTCATGGTGTCCGTTAAGAATACCGTTGACTCCATAGCGCAATGGTGTAGCGACGTAAGCAACGGAATGGTGCTGGCTCCTGGCAACGGACGATTCACACGTCTGTGTATCCAATGATAGTTGCTGAATACGAGTGTTTCGTGGGGAAATCCAATCCGACTGAGTCTGTGGAATGATCTGTCGCACAACCCCATCGCAACATGGCTTGGAGCGCCAACGCGTGCTGTAATAGATTATCTTTTGGTTTGTATTCAAGGTACTATGACGATTCAATGATACTAGATTAAATTTTGTAGCCGGTGAACACTTCCACTCCTTTGGGATGCCCTATTTTTTGTAGCGGCAAGGTAACACGATTGTGTTTTGCATGCATCAGCCAAACCGCTCTGTAAAATGTGCAGATGCTTCCCCGGTCATCATTCTCCCCAGATTTCTCACCAATTAAACATAAACGAGACATGACTGGACAAGAATTGTGGAAAATGGTCGACAAGGAATAGAGTTATCCCTCAGAACTTTGTACCCAGACAGTGGCGTAACGTACCCCCCACAATCCCCACGTCACGGAGAAGGCAGGAGCTCTAGAGGGCTCAAAGCCTGAATGACACCAAGTACGCAATCCTTTATAAGGTAGGCTTGGTGCCCCAAGCCTCATTTTGCAGGGGGGGGGGCTAATATTCTCCGTTACGCCAAAGTACCCAGACGTGTTGATTTGTGAACCGCCGTACGCCATACAACTTACTTAAACTCTGACATTATTTTCTCTCTGTGTTAGGAGTAGCATTTTAAAATAAACATAACATATTCTTCATCGTTGTCTCTATTGGTTTCACTTCTTTCTTTCTAGATTGTGTTATAATTTCGTTGTTACGTAGTGTATTTCAGATGATAAAAGACAGTTCCGTAACAATATGAAAAAATAGAAATCTGATAATTAATGCAAGTGATAAAATTTTAAGTAGTAAAAGTTTCACATTCTTAACATTCAGTTAATTTAGAACATCTTGTCAAACTTGATAAAAATTTATTCAATAACGGAAATCAGTACGGTATTCAATGAAAGGGCTCGGCAGAAAATGTTCAGCTATTACTTAGATAGTTATGTAAAAGTGTTCAAGATTGGAAGAAGAATCAAAGAAATGACAATTCACAGCAATATCAAAAACGTTTGATTCCGAAACTCGTGAATAAAGATATCAAATGAAGCAGTAGTTTGAAGATAGCATTTCTAAAAAGGGTGCTCAGGGTTCACAACTGTCTTGAAGTTTAAAGAAATTTTATCTCGGTTTCTGTGCTATTTCTTGAATTTTTGTTTTGATATAAATTTTGTTTTGTTGACGATCTTCCGCAGATTGATGAACTCAAAAAAGATCCATGAAACAGTTGATCTTTAAAAAAAGAGCACAAGATATAAAAGAATGATATATTTCCTAACTCCCATACAATTCACAATATGATCGGTAGAAGCCTGGTGTACCTGATAATTGAAACAGGTGGTGAAAATCTTGTTTTCGGAGAACGAACGCGACGCGATGTAAGAACTGCCAAGGCGTGAGAATGTACTCGGGGAGTCTCTGCCACACTCGATGGCACGGCTATGGGTGGCATAGTTGGTATGTTGCTGACATTCCGCACCTAAGGTTGCGGGTTCCACGCCGGCCCACGTCGGTGGATTTTCATGATGCAGAAAATCGACAGCGTCCATGTCGTATGATTATGCGGCATGTAAAAAAATCCCTTGAGCGTGTATTTGGCTTGGATGCTCTAGGCAAAATTAAATTCCAAAGTACAAATTTCGCATTGGCAGAGCTTAGGTGTCTCCCTCTGGGAAGGAAACTGGACTTCAAAATTACTTGTGGCAATTGGTATCGTCTATATGATGCCGCACTAAAAAGTGATACCAGCTCCTGGGAATGTATTAGGTCTGCAAAGGTAGAAATACGAATCCGCAGCCCAATTAGAGAAAAAAAAACATTCCAACAATGATCAATAGGCATCTACACTCCACCATATTCCAGAAAATAGGGTAGAAAAGAAAGGATTTGGAAAACAACAGTCTTCCTTTGCTGTTTAGCTTTGTCATTGCCTTAAAGGTCAACATGAGATTGGATCCTACTGAAAATAAACATCGTATGCAACGATAAAAATTTCAGCTTGTGTAGAATAGAGAAATAGATTTTGTCACCAACAAGGAGACAATTGCCAGATGTTGAAACAATCCAAAGATCTTCACAATTCTTCTTGATTAGGATAACCACATCAATGGCTATTAATTCACTTCTGAAAACTGAGCAAAAGTCTAGATTACATTTTTTAGTTAATTTTTTCTGAAAGGTATCAATGTAAATACCAGTACCTACTTTGTCGGATATTTTGTTGCCATCAGTAGAAATCTCAAAAGGATGGTGGACACAATGTCCAATCTTGGTCAAAATTGCGATTCCAATTTTTTTATACTAATAACATTCCTAAAACAGTAGAACATCGTTTTCCCGAACGTTTATTATCCAGGGAGTCAAATATCCGGACCAAAGTCCGGATACGTTTTCGAACAGTGCAATGTGCTCTACAGTTGTTTCGCGTGAGGCCAAAAGTGACGGGAAACAACAACGAAAGTAGCAAGGATCTGTCAAATGTTGACGCATTTTCTGCGTTCGAGACAGCTATGGAGTGGTACGAACAACAGAGTGCTGTCCTACTCAACTACTGCTGCTCAGGAGAATCAGAGACCATGCATTGAAAAAACGAAGGTGTACAATGGTACAGCGAAAAATAAGTGATTATTTACCACAATAAAGGTAAAATTGCGACATCTTGCACCTATTTTGCCTTTTCTTCAAGCACGTTTCCCGCATGTGATGATTTTCAATATTCATATAGTGTCCGGTTTCATATACTGCATGGATCGCATTCGGTTTTCGATTATCTGAACAATCGCGTATCCGAACGATGTCCGGTCCCAATTGATTCGGATAAAAGACGTTCTACTGTATTTCATAGAATAATTCTGTCAAAGAATTTTGTCATTTTGTTTAATAATTATTGTGCTATTTTTTTATTTTACACAAATAAATGTTTTAAAAAATTCTGTTGTTGTTGCTTATCCACTTGGCCTAGACCACAAACTAGACCAAGTCCAAGAGACCGTGTCGCTTAATTAAACTAAAAACAACATCCTCCTCATTCAATAATTTCCCCACAGAGGCACCAATACATGCAATGATATGGGAGAGAGAAGCCATAACCGAACAGAAGTAAGAAGCAAAAATTATTTTCTTACTTTGTAAATTTTCCTTTTTCATTCTTACGTAAAATGCTTTCCTTGCATTTCACATTACGTCATATTTCTTTGAACTTCACACAACTTAGGATAGATGATATAATTCTCAAAGTTGTACATTAATTTTCTATAAAAATTAACGGATCATATTTTGTGTTTTTTTTTTTATATTTCATGCACAAATATATTTTGTTGTAGTTCATATATCTATATATATGAAACAAAAATAATACACATGTCTTAAAAATTATTGCGCAAGGAGCATTTTTAAAAATAGTTTAAAAAATTAATTTTTTTAAAACAAATCAGTTATCAATATTTTTTTTAAAAAAAATATATCTAAATTGTGAAATATATTAATCATTTACTATATTGATTCTAATTTCAGCTAATTAAGCTAACAATTTAAGAAATTAGTTTTAATGGTCCACCGTCCCCTTAATAGCTGATAGCTCAGTCGTTTTCACATAATAATATTATGCATAGAAGAAATGCTCGCTTCTTTGTTTAGTGGACTGTGCTTGTTTATTACTTCCTACTCGAGTCCTCCCTCTTTGGAGTCTAAGGATACATTAAAGCACCGTAAGAGCAAGGGGGCGCTTTACCCTCACATACACTGACAAGTTCATAGTTGGAAATAGTTAATAGTTCAAAGTTAAAACTTTCAATGCTGCAGTGAATAGATGAGAGAAGATATGAGAATGATACCACGAAGTATCAGTGAGTGAGCAAAATGAAAAGTGAAACTTCTGAAGTTAATAATAGTCTAATTGCGAAATTGACTCAGAAAAAGTCTTGGGTAAACCTGCTTGAGAAGATAGTAATGTTTCCTTGAAGCTTAGCTGGAATTTTCATTTATAGATATATTACAATTTATATAAACTCTATTAAGATTCAGTTAAAAAAGTTGTGCAAAAATAACACAATAAAAGGAAGTTAAAAATTTCTGAAGATACTGGTTAACATCTGAATTATATCCTAATTTTCGATTTGTTTGATTATGTCACTGTTCTTGGCTTAGATCTAGTAAATGATATGCATTTCTTTTAAAAATAATTGCGAATATTTTTTTTTCGTTCTACAATTTTGATTGGGGTAAAAACTATTCTTGTGAATTTTAATGAAACGAAATTCGGAAATAACATTAATTTGAATACAACATAAATGTTATGTACCAAATCTCTCAAGTAAAAAAAAAAAAAAAATTAAGAAACATTCGGAAAAAAACACATTTTATTTCTATATAAATACAAATGTAAAAATAAAAATTGTACACCAAAGAATAAAATGAAATGCTATTTAAATTGATGATCATTTAATTTATGTCAACACATAAGTACATTTTTTCACGTACATAAAATGTAAATACATATGGCAAGAACAATCATATATACATTGATACAAAGACAAGAAATGGTTTTTGGCAAATTCCATCATCATCATCAATTAAGCAAATGTTAAATTTGGGGTTCCCTCCCTTCCTTTAAAGTAGAGGCTTTTGACCTGTGTTCATGGACACTTTGAGGTTCATAAAAAGTTTCAAGAATGTCTGTGAACTAAAAGGAAATAAACCCTGTCTTTCTTATTTTCCGCGACGATTAATTTGATCTTCTATAGATTTTTCCCCATAAATATATGAAACAAACTACGACAATAAAAAGGAACAAACCGTCATTTAATGGTATTAATTCATGATAAATGTAAGCACGTGTTTTTCATTGAATTCAAAAACTGACATACGACTTGTACTTGTAAAATTCAGATACAATTTAAAATTTCATAATAAGGGAAAGATGTCGAAATAAGATTTTCTTTCAAGAGTTTATAAAAAGAAAAAAAAAACCCTCTTATACTTCACTGGTGCCTGTGAGCTATTATTGTTAAAAAAATATGCACTTTTTAAAAGAAAGCGTCTGTAAGAAGAAAAAGTGGCAACGATGAGGATCACAGCTCAAAACACGTGACTTCATTTATCATGTGACTATTACGTCACATGTATATAGTTTAGAATCTTACAAAAATAAGCAAAAGTATTTTTCAGTATGATATGTATCGTAGAATACAAAGATACTATTTGAAGAGTCTTGCACATTGACTGCATTTGTAAGTATTATTGTATTAGGGATATTAAATATTTTTATGTATTACTAAACACAAAAAATAATGCATAAGCTTCTTTTGCATTAATAAAGCACATGAATCACAACGCAATATTTGTAGTACTATATATTTTCAGTACTGATTTTAGACATACTGATTTACACAACTGATTGTACACATACGTATACCTTAATTCATTTGCAAAACGGAAGGGTTCAAAGTCCTTTAATGAGAAAGGTCAATCGAGCTGCCAAGAGCCTCTGCTTTGATTGGAAGGGGGGGGGACATGAAAAAAAAGCATAATGATATATAGATAATGTATATGTACAGGTCATCCTCATCATCTTAAATTTTTTTTTGTTCAATATCAAGTATAACAAGTTACTAATGTGGATATCAGGTACCTAAGGGATTGCGAGTAAAACATATAAGTATGTATTTACAATATATTGAATACGTAAAAATGGTTATAAAAACTGCAGTGTGGTACTTATTCAAAATTATATTAATTAACAAAGTAATAATGTTGAAAATTATTATAATTGTTTTAAAATTAATAACAATTATTGCCAGAAAAATGTCCGGTAATAATAAATTCAATAGTCATAAAAATTATTTTTTGCTTTTCCCATAAAAATGATAAAATATGTAAATGTTTACGTGCATTGATTTCTTTATTTGTGTGTGTTTTCAATATTGCGCAGTTATAATGTTAATTTTTTCCACACAATTCGAATGATAACTAAATAAAGATAACATAAGCATATGTGTGAAATGTTATAATAATCTTCCGAATATAACTACAATAAAATGAATATTCCAACAAATCTCTAACCAATTTTAGTATTTGGCTTAAGGGTTTATTAATGTATTACTGTGGCTATTTTACACAGTATTGTACTGTTTAGCTCCTTTCTTGCTTATTGTTTGTTCATATGCGGTAGCAAAAGAGAGATTTTAATAAGCCTTGAAAATGGAGTCAGCTGATTCTCAAAGAACATATTAGCGACTTTAATTATTTTTTTCTTTCATTTTAAGGTGTAAAAAAGGTGGATGAGGGTGAAAATGATATATATTACACATTTTTAAATGAAGATTAATTTCCACTGTCCATTTCAGATGATGGTTTGATGACGGAAAAAAACAATCTTCTTATAAAGTATTTATGGGACTGGATTGGCAACGGCACGAGCTTGGCATCCAAAATGTATCTTTGGCGACGGAGCCATTGTTGCTCAGGAACACCATGTTGACAGGTGAATAGAACTGCGTACAGTAGATGCTACATTCTTCGCTTTTACTGAAAGAAAAAAATATCAAATCAGATTTATATATTTCATCACCCCACACACGTTTTTGGGAGCAAATACAAAAAACAAGCTCTAGACCAGGGATCGGCAACCTATGGCACGCGATACAATTCTCGGTGGCACTTTGCACTACTCGACAAATTTGTCAATATTTGAGTGGATGGAAGTTGATAAATTTGTAATGGACCTTATTTGACAAACATCATCAGAATTACGAACATTTACGGAATTACTAAAAAATCTGAAAGATAACTCCTACTATAAATTTACAGCTATTTTGTAAATTATTGAATGTTATTGCCGGAGATATCTAATTGTTTGAAGAGAAAAAATCTCATGTAATCTGCTTTCCACTTTTGGTTCAAGATATCCAAGTAAAAAATCTTTCCTCTATATGAAAAATATTTCGAGTCCACAAGGAAATTGTTTTACAACTGAATGCTCAGAATCGTGTCAAATTGAGTCACAAATTATACCTATGGTTTTGTGATATGAAAATAGAGCAGTGCACACAAGCATTAGGTTCTCATTAAGAGGACACAGTAAGATTCAATTGACAAAAATAAATCAAAAAATCAAATCTAATTTTCTTAGCCTAAATTATTCTTTATAATCTTCCCTATAACCTCACAAAATTTGAAAGCTCTAAACTTAAAAGACGCAGAATTATATATATATATATATATATATATATATATATATATATATATGATAGTTTTTACGTTCGTTTTTATTCACATTCCTCAGGCAAATAAAAAAATTTAAACTGACTTTTCTCGGAATAATAAAATAAGTAGTTTGTCTTCATTTAAAATGCTAAGGCTTTTTTTTCTATTGTGCCTAATGCTTGGAAATTTTTTTCACTTGTTGCTAATAGTACATGGAATAAAAGTTGGTATGCATTTTTCAATCAAAGCGATGCTTATTTTTTTAAAAAATAATTGAAATCAGAATTTATACATTTTTTAAGGAATTTTCTATAAGCATTCATAAAAACAAGTATTGTACGCACACCAATCATGCTATCGCAAAACCCATACCAACTTTTGTTACACATAGTGTGACGTACTTGCAAATCAAATTTCCTGCGTGTACGTAAATCGTTGTAGGAGGAGTAGCATTTTAAAATCACTTCAAAAATTCAAGTTTTTTTCTTAAAAAATTAATAGCTAGCTTTGCATGAAATTTACACAATTTGTTTTACATAATATGCACACATAGGAGGCGACCAAAAAAATTTTTAAAATCCTTAAAGTAAAATTTTTTGCTTAAATCGTACCATGTCCCCAAAACATTTTTATTTATCTTTTTATTTAAGTATAATGAAGGGAAATACTTATATTTTATACACTGTATATTTCTTATTTTAATAATTATATTTAAAAGTACTTAACATATGTACAATTTTATTATTTTTATTTTTGAAGAAATAAATATATTTTATGCTGTTTATTTTTGTATTAAGAAATATCTTTAAATGATACAAAATTAATGCATAATAAAACGTATACTACTAAATAAATTAATACTAACTAAATATCTCTATTTCTTCATGCATTATCGTGGGAATCGAAATATTTTAAACATGTCCTACTGAGTGGTACGCTGAACACTATTGGTAGATTAGTTTGGCAAGCCGCAGCTAAAATGTTGCCGACCCCTGCTCTAGACATTTCACTAGATTCAAATTATATTTAAATGAAAGACGGAAACAGAAACCAATAAATAATTGCATTAGAAAGAAAAAATTATTTCACAGTGAGAAATTAAACATTTTGGAGGGTTGAAAAGGAAATTGAGAAAGCCCAAAGGAAATGATCAATGAATTTGATAAAAGGGAAATTATTAATCAAGAAACTTTTAAGACAAGGAAAAGGTCCCCCTCCCCTGCCTTCATTTTATTTTATGTGTTACCATAAATTGAAGTGATGTTCTGGTTAAAAGAGAAAAGTCATGTGATTTGCTTAGATCTCTTGAGAAAACAATGGATTAACCAATATTAAAAACTAATTATCAATTAAAATTGATTTAAAAAACACAAATAAAAAAACTTGTAATGCAGAGGCAGATGTAAAATTATAGTTTAATCAAGGTGGCCACAAGAAATATAGTATGATCATAATCTATTATTCTCTATTTTAAGTCTTCAACTCCAGTTATATTTTAAATTATTCTTTCAAGGATATTTATTACACACATTTTTGTTCATAGAGGAAAACGGAATTTTCCCCTAATTCTGGTTTTCTATAAATATCCTTGGGAATTCCCGTCCCCCAAGCCATATGATTAACACTCACGCGATCCAGTTTATTTTTGAGGATGATTAGACTTAACATAGTAACCGCAACCTCTTTGGATTTGGGTTTCACAATCTACAAGGACACTGAACCCGATTTTATGAGTTGCCTACCCTTTGAAAGCGAAACTTGAAAATTTTCGGAATAATGAGGCAGAAAAAAATTCGAACGTCTATTGAATAAAATCCTTTAAATTCTTTATCCACTTTTGTTGAATCCACTTTTTTTCTTTATCGTCTATGTTTTTTTAATCCTTTATATTTAGAAATAATTTCGACTTTATCCGCAAGATCATGTGAGACAAGATGTCAAACGAACCAAATCTGGTTTAATGATGGAGGTAATTTTGAGAAAAATTTTTTTTTCTTTTACAGATGCTTTTTTTTTTTTTGCCTCATTTGCGGTTAAGCGAAAAACATTGTGTAACATTAGTTTAAATGGCCCAGAAAAGTCTGAAAACCCAAATTAGCAATATTATATATTTCACGTAGATTTGCAAGAAAATGTACTTAACACCTATTCTGCAATGCTTTTACATTTATGGATAATTAGCCCAAATTTAGAGGTATGTATCTATTATAATATGATTATTCTAAAGCTAGGGCAGTTCTTCTCTCACTTTCAATATTTGCGACACAATTTTCAATCATTATTTTAATCGCCCCCCCATATGTTAACAATATATTGAATGCAATAGTGATATTGTTTGACAATATAGCTACAATGCCTTAACTGTAAGCCATGCAAATTATCCAGATAAATTTTGTATATGTTATTTTAAATAATAGATATTTTAATTTAATTACTTCAAGCATTACGTTATTTTTTCTGTCTACAATTTTAAGTGTATTGTACCAGTGTAAAGGCTAATTTTATTTTTATAATATCTCACTGTATTTTAGCTTGCTTCCTTTCAGTAAAATAATAATTTTTTAAAAAATGATCTTTTGTGTTTTCGACTTTTACAAAATATAATACATACACATTTGAAAGAAATATAAAAAGCATAGAAACACAAAGCAAAGCTTTTAAAGACAACGTGCGTATATACACACAGCTTTGGCCACAGTTACAATGCGGCAGCGTATAATGTGTAGAATAAGATAAAAAAATAACTCAGATTACTTTTTTAGATAAAAATATTTCTCAAATATCGACATCGAATTCTGAATTTCGCAAATTGTAGATAACATCACAATTTATGTTTTTCTGCTATTTTCAATTCGTGCAAACCTTTTTTTTTCAATTTAATTTTCTTTCATCTTAATGTTGTTTTTTCGAGCTGTTACGGCAAATAGGCGTACGAGGCCTACATATATTCACGTGGGATGATTCTTACATTCTAACAAAGAGCCGGCTGAAACACAACTAGGCCCTATAAGAAATTCCAAGCAATATGTTTGACAACCTGCATTTTTGGAGCACATAAACGTTGAAAGCCTTAAAACTTGACATTACAGGTGTCGAAACTCCAAAGACCTAAAACACATCCGCGCCAGTTTCAAATCAATATAGGTGTTTCTTCCGTCCCAATTTGTGGAGGGGGGGGGGTATAAAGTCAAATAACTATAAATAATTCCATCTATAACAAATATTGCGTCTCGTAATTTTGAAGAGGCGTGATAAAATTTCGAAGTAAATGAGCCATAAAGACCCCTCAGTGGTCGAGTGGTAGCGTATCGTGCTTCAACGCCAGATGTCTGAGGTTCAAACCTCGGGCTGGGCGACTCAGCCTTTCATCCCTTCAGTTGGTCGATAAATGAGTACCAAGCTTGCTTGGGAACTAAACAATGAAGGTTTCGCTTCAAACTGGCTCCCTGATCGGAATATCTTCACATGCATCTCAGCGCCCAAGGCCCCGTAAACTGAGTTGGGCACAGTAGGCCTTGGCCCTTATGGGTTGTTGCACCCCTGACTTCAGTTTAATTTAAATGAGCCATTAAACGACCAAAAAAAAACGCACATTCTTAGAGTAGTAAACAACATTTCCAGACCTTAGACAAACTAAATAGCATTAAGTAAGTTCAATAACATTTTTATCTGTAAATATGATCTATAGAACGTAATTTAATTTAGGAATAAGTTTTTAAAAATAAATGTTATCCATTTTTTTAAAAAAAAAAAAAACAGCCTATCTAATGCACAATGTTTAACTGCCTTTGTAAATGGAAAATCGAGAGTTTGAGGAATATTTTTAAGAACAAAGCATGACAAATGGATACAACCATGTGAACTTATATTAATCTTATGACATTTTCCTTGTTAAAACCCAACGTGGTACAACTGTAAGTTTAAAAACATACTCTTGATTCCAGTTCTCTGATTATGAATCGAAAACAGCCATAAATTGTAACAGTAAAAACCCAACTTACTCGCAAATATGCACTTTTATCTTCTGGTTGGTATCTGAGAGTTCATCTTGGACAATAAACCTCCATTCTCCTCCGCTGCTGGCAGCCAGTTTAGGCAGCGCTGCTTTGCTGAGGATGGGACACCTCTTGGAGAGTTCCGGTGCGGACTGGTTAGAACTGGATTTATCAGTAACCGATCGGATCTTACGGTTACGACTTTCAGTTTCGTTCTCTGGAACCAACAATTCCTCGTGCAAGATGAATTCTGGAGGTTCTTGCAAACCTTCTCTTTCGTCTGTGAACAGATCGTCCAAGAGGAAAGCCTTCGACTGGAGAATTTTTTGAATGGTTTTTCTGGAGGAAAGAAAATTATTTTAATTGAGAAGGTCCAGTTTGAGAAATATTACAAGTTAGATAACAAATTTATGTGAAACAAGAATTTTTTTTATTCTTACATAAATCTAAGCTTATTTCAAAAAGAACAGTCTAAACCAGTGATTCTCAACCACTGTGTCACGGCACTTATGTGTGCCATCAATTTTTTTTAAAGTTATTAATTATACTTTGAGAAAAAAAATAAAATCCGGGCTGATTCAGTTTGCCATTTTATAGAAATAAACTGAAGGCATTCTTTTTATATTTGACTTATTCTTTCGTCGATAGATGGAAGTGTATTACAGATAAGTTCTTTTAAACTTATTTTATTGTTAGTGTGCCGCCAAATTTTGAAACTGTTAAAAGTGTGCCGCAAAAAAAAGTCTAGAGTCACTAGTCTAAATGAATTATAATGGTAGAATTAATATTTCTTTTTGAACATTCGGGCATCTTTTAAAAGTTACTATCTTGCCCCATTCGAGAAAAGTGTTTACGAATTATTCCTTTCAGAACCAATTCATGAAGAATATTAATGATTCTGAATCAGACAATTCATTTATTTACATTTTACTGCCATCAAGTTAGCTTTATTTAACCTTTTCCTTCAAATTTAAATCTGCCATACTTCTACACTGTGTAATTCAATATTAAGAAATAAAATAAATAAATAATTGTATTATTTATTTATAACATTTGTAAAATTAGCTGAACATTCCAGAAATAAAAACGACTAAAACGCAATCGGGTTAATGGAGACCTACTGGACGACACAATTTTTGACATTTCGTAATATATTAACCATATATGTTTAATATAAAAGCTTGGTATTGCAGGAGTCATAACTACAAACCCAACAAGACTCCTTCATGAGATTTGTCATCCCAACAAGTGTTACTTCAGTTATATTTAAGAAGGGCGAGGGTGGATCAATATATTCGAAATTATTAATACGGATATAGTGAATAAGTAGCAATATTGTGCTTTGTAGTCTCAAGAAGTATGACTAAAAAACATACTACAGAAAAATTTCAAACTGGAAAAACAGATGATAATCCGATGGAGGTTTAAACATTGTATTTATATTTCTAAGCCCTCTTTGAGATTCTGAATTAAGTAATTTGCAGTAGTAAGACGTTTTAATCCTTAAAATATGTGTTTAAAGAAATTTTTCCAAGAGCTAAGTCCGTATCAATACGAATAATTTTTTTAGTATATGATTATTGTTTCATTACCTAAATCACGTAGCCAATAAATTTTTTAACAGAGGGTTTTTTAAAAAAAAATAATAATAACGTGGGAATAATATTAAGCTTCAAATGGCAAATTCGCACAGCTTGTCTTGTGCTGTTTTTGATTTTATATTTTATTTTTTCCGTTTTTGAAGCTGAAATTCGTACTTAAATGTTAACATTTCAGTATCAGTATAAAGGATAAATTTTCTAAATGTTGGAATAAATAAATAAATAAAAAGAAAAAGAAAGAAAAAAATTGATAATGAGAGATTTATAGCATCATGTAGGCAAATCTCTCATATTCCACACTTATTATTTATGCATTCCTAACCAAGACAAAATCTTTTTCATCCTAATTTAAGATTATTATAATATGATATACACAAAATTATATGCATAAATAATAGAAACGTAAATTTTTTAATGATTCTGCACATTGCTAGAAAAATCAAAGAATCTATCTAAATATATATTTTTTTGCTCAACAGGGGGTTTCATCATAAATATTTTAAATTGTATTTTGAAATGGAAGAATAGGGATAAATAATTTTTTCCTAAACAGATGAATGTGAAATAAAAAAAAAACATGACTTTAAAAATAGTATAACCCCTTTTGCACTCTGCAACCGATATGTAAACTACTACAATATAATTTACTGTACTAGCATAATAAAAATGCTGGGTTGACTTATTGTGTACGCGAGGAACAAAAGTCTAGTGACATGCAGCTGCGGATCAATTTTACTTATTCAATAACTTTATTTTCAGAAAATAATAATAATAAATGCACAAGAGATGGAAAAAGGAGAGAAAATATTGTTCAATAATAGGGAATTTCCGCAAATTTCGCGGGTATTTCCAGCAGCTAGCATTCTTGAAATGCATCTCGATCAAATCGACACGGTTACGGTTAACGAGTTTTAGAATTTCTCGAAATTTATCTTCTGAGAAAAAAAGTTAGTGCGCGTCTGAATTTATTGTTACGCATAGCAGGTGCGTAACTACGCTTTCGAAGGTTGACATACGAAGCAGTCTGTCTTTTTTTAATCAAATTTACATAAATTTTTAATAAAACATAAGTTGAAGACGTAATTGACACGTGTCTTAATGCAGACTAAAACGGTTAATTAACAGTTTTATTTTTATTTATATGTAGATGTTGTTTTGACACTTCAGATGAAATCGTCTGAAGTTAAAACAGAATGCTTTTCTTAAATTTTATGTTCTTACTTTTTTGGTTAATTATTACATTTCATTTAAAACATATTAGTTGAGAGCATCTTACAACAAGGAAATTTCAAGATGAAATCTGAGAATTTTCTTTTAATTTAAAACTTGAATAATTCTTTATATTTCTTATTTATTTATTTTTCCTTATAATATCGTGAAACTAAAATACATATAATTTAGAAGCCTTTTATATACATCTACATTTTATGCTGGACATATAATCAAGCTAATGTAAATGATTTAAATTAAATTTCTGATTTTTGATCCCGAAAGATTCTGTTGGAATACTTTTAGTTTAATATATGAATTTGGTGTCAGCTCAAATGCTAATATTACAAAAAACAAAACAAAACAAAAATCTCAAAACTTTAAAAAAATTTTAATTATTATATATTTTTGAGCATCACTATTTATATAAAAACATTACTTATATTTAAAATGTCTTAAAATATTTTTAAAATATCTTCGTATATTTTTTATATTCATAGCATTTTATAAGATTTTTTTTAAATTTTCAATTAAATTTCTCATTTTTAAATTGGAAATGAGTGGCAACAGTAAATATATATATATAATCGATCCCTTCTGCCTTGCTATTGTTACAATTGTTAATAATGAATACAGAAAATAATTGTGTGAACAGAAATTTCTCCTTTTTAATTGGCTAATTTTTCTAAATGTTTATAATTTTTTTAAGTATTCAATGCATAATTATTCGTGTTTCTCATCATTTATAGATAACACTTTTACAAAAATTCATGACAATAATAATTTTAACTAAAAAATTGCTTGTTTGTTTTAAAATCGTGTTGATATTTAAATCAAACTTTGAGTTTTAATATTCTGTTATTCAACAGAAAATTCCTTTTTTGTCAACGTATGTTTCTTCAATCTGCTTTTTAATTTGTTAATTTATCTCAATGTTATAAATTCTGATATTAAGTGCATAATTATTTGTTTTTCTCATCCTTTATATATGGTACTTTTTTAAAAAATTCATAACTATTGTAACTTTTAATTCAAAAATTGTTTGTTTTAAAATAGGATGCTAATATGCAAAGCAAACTTTAAATTTTAATATGCTGTAAATTTATAGAGAATATTCGTTTTTGTTAACTTATGGTATTTTAATCTGCTTGGAATTATTTAAACTGAGGTAATCACAAAGACAGAAATATCATTCCAATCCTTCAGAACACTAGATTTTAAAAATACAATCCGAAACTTCTGGAACAAATTTTACATGCATGATTGTATTCTTTTCGACTAGCCATGGGTAGAAATGTAACACATAAAGAGAATAAATGTTATTTTAAATTTAATATACTAACGCGCTGTTTCATCAATCCTATATAAGCCCACAGAATAATAACTGGTTTCTTAGGCTTAGAATAAATGTTGCTAGTCGGCTCAGCGGCCTAGAGGTAGCGTGCCCATTTCCTAAGCCTAAGGTTGCGGGTTCGATCCCGATAGGAGTCGACAGATTTTCTGGATGCGAAAATCAAGGGCATGTAAAAGATCCATCGAGTTTCAATTTGGCTCTGATACTCTTGGCAAAATTAAATCAAGGCAATATTTAGCATCCGATGAGAGCTTGAACTAAAATTTGCTCAAGTTTTCAAATTTGTTAGCGAGGGCCGCCACTAGATGGCGTCACCAATGAAATGGCTTCCAGTCTTGGTGACTTTCCGTGTCTGCAAAAGCTTGGTTGCCATTTTGCAGTTCATTAGGAAAATTTTCTATATATGGGAGGTTGGTGGCAAACCGAGTAATTTCGAATTACTTTCGCATTACGCATAGGGAATTTATAAACTGGTTTCTTCATCTCAGCACATTTTTAGCAAGTTTCGTTAACTTCATTCTAAGTACGAAAATTCTTATTTAATCTGACCTCAGAATTTTGGTGGATTCAGGACCTGAATACATGAATCCTTTTAAAGAGCTGTAGTTGTTAATATCAGGACCCTACTCATAAGAATACTCCTGCATGTAAAATATCAGCATTTTCCAAATGATACTTTCGAATATATTTCAAAGAGAATTCGTGATTCATTCCTTCAATGAATGGATTCCGAGATGAATATTTCTCATTCCAATCCCGCTTTATATATCAAAATTATCAATTCACCTTTCGAATTAAATAAGAATAGAATGGGCGTTAAACGAAAACACTTCTTCAGCCTTAGTGCTCTATGTTAGAATATCCGTATTGATAACCCCTCAAACAAAGAGACTGCAGAAAAAGAATAAAATACGAAAACCCTTTCTTTCTAGAATGTCGAAAAAAGAAAGAACAGATGGATGAAAATATTCGACTACACCCTGACGAGAACAATTTTCAGATCAAATCGCACCTTTTTATGTTTTTAGTTGACCTTCGCCGCGAGAAATTTGATTTATGTGGACAAGTTTTTTATTTCATTGTTTCTAAAACTGCAATTCGAAATTTTAAAAAGGCGTGAGGTTTAATTCCACGACGCGTTTCAACCGAGATTGCGCAATGCGTCGTCTTGTTTATATAGTGCGAAGAAAATATTGCGAAATTGTGTAGATTAAAAACTTCCAAATGAAATTAATTGTTGATACGAAAAGTTAGCGCTTAACAGGGAAAACACAGAAATGCTAATTGCGTCCATTTTTTCAAAACATGAAAACATGTTTTGGTTTCCCAAGTCAATAAAATATGAAAAATCTAAAATAAATAATACATTTAATTGGCATATTTAAATAAAATCAATGGGGTGTATGCTAATTCTGGTCTATAAAAAACACAAAATCTAAATAATTCTTTAAATGCTGTTTTACTACTTTAACATGAGTAATTTAAAAAAGAATAATAAGCGAAACAAATAAATTTGTACGCAAGTTTTGAAATTGTGCAATAACATGAAATAATTACGAATAATACAGTTGAATTCAACTAGCATAAAGTAAATTTTTACTAAATTTAATTAAAAATTGTTTATTCTCTAAAAGTTGCAAATTAGAATCAAGACATTACTATACGCGCTCGTAGATGTTATACAAATCATGTGATTTTCTTGGTGAGTATTATATAAATACATCAAAACATATGTATTAAATGCGACCTTAGTTTAAATGTATGCTTTATTAATCCTATTATTAAAAAAATATTTATTATTATTTATTAAATTATTTTATTATTTAATTAAATTATTTTATTATTTATTATTATCTATCATTTTAATTATTACTTATTAAATATCTTATTATTTAAAAAAATTTTTAAATGTATTAGATATATCAAAAGTACTTTTAAGAACTAAATTAACTATTTTTGCAATAAAAGAAAAACTTAATTTTTCTTTCTTTTAGAGTGCCTATTGTATCTATGATAATGCATAAAAATAGATATAAAACAAAGGTAAAAAAATGAAATAACTTTTGATGACTGTCAAATTTTAATCAGAGCATTTCCTGCTCTTTCTGCTAAAAGAAAGGGCGAAATCTATAAAGATAAATGATTAATTTCCATCGAAAAAGAAATCTTGGAAAAAATAATGATATGAGGAAGTTTTAAAGAAACATTTTTTTAAATTGTGATTTTTTTACACACATGTTAAATAAGTTAGCATTTATTTTCACGTTATATGTTAAATAAGAAAATTTAACATTTTAAAAATAAATATGTAGGAAAAGTGATATAAAGAAAATAAAGAAATGAAACAGTGATGTAAGTGAAAATTTTTGATTATAAAATATTTAATAAAGTGATAGATTTTGATTTCAAAATATTTTCTTTCCTTTATTTTGAAATTCAAGTTTAAGCCCTGCAATGTTTATCAGAAAGAAAGAAATGTAATTCTATTAATGGAAATAATTACCATAGAAATTTTTTTCTGAGAACTATTATGTGGTTTGGGAGAGAGTTTTAATTTTACGAAACAAATTTAGAATATTTTACTTAAAATTTCCAAATCGTAACCACAAAACTTGACATTATTCTGTGTATTATGTAAAAATAACATAGAATTTTTTTGGTAAAATTTCCTTCTTCTGTATAACTATTTTTTGCAGCATTTAAAGCAAAAAATGTGTTTAATTAACCGCACGAATTACAAAAATAAAACTAAGTGTTATAAAAAATATTTTTTGAATATTTAAAATTATGAATTACAAATTATACAAATTATTAATTTTTTCTACAAATCATACAAAATATTTTTCAATTTTCTGAGAAAAAGTTTATTTTGTATATATATATATTTATGTCTTTATTATTTTTATGTAAAATGACGGAAAATACGGTAAAATGTGTTTCTGAAATTTAATTTTGTTGGTTTTACATTTCACACATTAATGAAACTGTGTTTTGAGAATAATGCCGTTTTCGCAAACATTTCAATTTGGCATTCCGTAAATGTATGACAGGATATGAATTGAAAAGGGTTCATAGATAGGCTCATTTATAGTTTGATTTTAATTTTAAATCAAAATTATTCCGTATTTTTATAATTACACGAGAGATTTCCAATGCCACCTTAATCCTTCACGGTCTCTGAGGCTTTTAGATATATAGGATTTCAATCAGAGAACTAAATACACAGAAGCATGATAACAGAATATAAGATAAAAATTACCTACATTCTAATTGGTTTTAATCTAATATCGAGTTTCTTATTCTGTATTAAAAATTAACGGTAAAAAAAATCTCCCCTCTCTGCCTTTACCGATTATTCAGCCTGATATTTGTTCTAAAATAAATTACTTTAAACATATAAGGCAGCGGTTCTTAAACTTTCGATCACCACGGCCCCTTTTATATATCAACCTGACGTCACCCCTCCCCCCCCCAAGAAATTTTGAACACCTCTCCCTGACTCCCAGCACATGGCATAATGACTTAAATGCAATCGTTACCGTATTGGTACGCTATGAATCAAGATCCTTATTTTTGCACAAATTTTTTTACAATTTTTTGAAAATATTACGCTGTATTAATGGCTATGTAGTTATAAACAAAAGATGAGAAAAACCCTGATTTAATATTCTTGTTCGAAATACATGTTCTAGTAGAGATTTTTCATTAGGGGCAATCTAGATTAGTTTAGCGTGTATTTCTCAATTTTTCCATGAGGCCTTTCAGAGTCTGTACAAGAGGAAAATCTTAAAATTGAATAACAGACCTTCGCAGCCCCCCCCGGAGGTCCACGAACCACATTTTAAGAACCACTGACATAAGGTATAAAAGGTTCAAATCCAATTTGGATTTGTATTCAATTATGGAACAAGCTGCACATCATCTTCTAGGTAAAGAAAACACTTTCATCCTTATTCTGTAGCATCAGCAAGTTTTGTATATTTTGGAGAATGGGCGCAGAAAGAGTAACCAAATGGCCAACCAATATACAAGTAAAAGTGCTTGAGAACACGTGAATGTAATAAAAGCTTCGTGTTTTTTATTTGTCATTTCCCTGACTAGCGGCATTTCACTCAGGTATATATTTTTTCTTTTGACGCAATGAATCGAAATAGGGCTATAGTATCTTATGGACGTTGAAGAGAGTATTGAGTTTTCTCGGAAATATTGGGGTTTCAATAAATTTTAGTATTCTTATATAGTACTTAAAGATATACTTTATTGTATAAAATTCTTTATTTTGTTATTTCCGAACTGAATATCATCGTTGAGGGCAACACCCCCATTAAATATATTTCGACAATTACTAAAGCCACTAAGGCATTAGTGAAACTTTCTGAAGTCAGATATAATCACATAATTTAAAGATAACTAACTTTGATACTTGAAAAATGAGCATATGAATTGTTAAAAATGAGTTATAAATAATTTTTACAATGTTTGTCTGAAAAATTCTCAAGAGTCCAGTCCTATTATTTTCTTTAAGTTTCTAAAGAATGTTTTCCTTAAAATCCTGTATATATAAGCTTTAATTCACACTAAAAATAATTGGTAAAAAGTACCAGTAATAAACATAATTTTACAATTAAAACTATAACTCGAGGTATTCTTGTAAATCAAGCAGGTTCCACGTTCGATATATGACTTTTAATTCATCCAAGAGATTTCATATCACTTCCGATCGCATCTGAAAATCTTTTTTCCTCTAGATTTCTTATGTGTGTGAAATTATTTTTTCTCTTGTTTTTAAAATTCTAAACATCACTTCCTAAATCATTAAACCGTTATTTATAAATTTATTCACATTCTTCAGAAATTCAAGTTTCTAATGTAGCTTAAAAGATTCAAGGGATTTTTTTTTTATCTAATTTTCCGATGAACCTTCACATTTTTTAACGCGAAGGAGGAGCTATAATTATATATCTCTCTCTAGCATTTCCCAAATTTTGTCTAACTATAAACTTTTTTTTTTCTTTTGCAAATTAAATATTTCGTTTTATTTTTCACACGGGAAATTCAGTAAAAGCACGAACATTTTATGTATTTCAGTAACTTATATAGAAATTTTATTTCGTTATTTGCACTAACTATTATAAAAAAATGCTTATGTGTATTATAAATAATGAGTTTATGTATAATAATACTTTAGTAAAATTACAAAAATAAAACTAAGTTTTCATCTAATTAATTTACACAATATATTAAATAAAATAAATCATTATAAATTTAATAATTACTTTTTAAAAATTATATTATGCATGTCTACATTAATTCTTACTATAGCTGGACGATTCTTAAAATAATTTATTGGCAACATCCTTGGATATCGTTCAACTCACTTCAAATTCTTTATCTTGACTACATTATTTGGTTGAATACTAACTAACGTAAGTTTATTTAAACCCTTTTCACTTTTAGACAAATTTGAGCATTGTATACATTTTCTGCGGAAAGAGACAAAAGCATTTTTAAAACACATACTTATCAATATTTGACAGAATGTAAAAATAATATTATCCACCATATTTTGATTTAATTAATGAAAATCTTTATATTAGAATTTGAGTAGAGTGAAAGTCAAAACATGCAATCGTAATCTCCTTACTACCCCCCCCCTCCATACATTTGTATGTTATCTGTAAAAAAGGGCATTAAAAAATTCCTCATTCGTGTTTACACTGGAAATAACATTTCTAAGACCAACCCCCTAAAAAAATTGGTATTTTATACCTTTACAAAAGTGATTGTGTAAAGAAATATAATTTTTCTAAATGTCACACGTATTATTTTTTTCTTTTCAAAAGATTCAAGACAAGAAGCTCTTGTGAGCAATTAAAGAGTTTAATTTATATCGACATTCTGTTAAAGTGCGCTTACTTAATTCTAAGTTTCATGATGTCAATTTTAATTACATTCTTCAGTTTTCTCTCTCCTTCATACAATTCGCGCTAATAAGTATAATCTCCAATAATACCGTAGAAGATTTTCAAATACCAGATTGACCAAATTCTAATTGCTCATTATTAAAGTACATCAGGGTGAAACGCGGGAAAAAATGAGAAGAAAAAAATATTACGGTTATCAAATATAACAATAAAAAATTATTCCATTCATTATTTTTAATTAGCTGTCAAATAAATATAGAAACAGAGCATCATCAGACTCACTCACGTGGGATATTTGTCCACTTTTTCACAGAACGTGGCGCTGTTCATCGCACACGGGGGTCTCGAACCCGGCGGGGAAGGAGTAAACGTCTCATCCCGGAACAGAGGCACGCCACCGACCACCCCCAAACAGCAAACGATCGCTAACCGGATCATCCCTATCTGAAAACCGAATTCCAAAACAGCACGCACAAATGCACAAGTTGGCTTTTTATACGGCCTTATGACGTCACCAACATCGCAAGTCGTCCAGTTTAGGGTGACGACCCTTTCCTATCCCAGAATCGTTTTGGCAGCGAGAGGAAGGGAATTCCCAGAGAACTCGGGGATTCTCCATTTCTTAATCTCCCATTCTCGTTTGGTATTTTTCGACGAATCAGATTCACCCTTTTTCGGATTGTGTGTGTATGTTGTTTTGACGTCTCAAAAAAATTAGATCTCTCACTCCGAAAAAGCGTAAATGGATTTTTAAAAACGATTTCTGAGGTTTGTTTAGTTTATCTATCTTTTCTTTTTTTGGCGAACGATTATGGAGCTGAGATGCTTCAAGGTCAATGGTGCGTTTTAATGACCAATTGAATCTTCGTAAAAGTGTTTAATTGGAGAAGTGGGACCTTGAGCCATTTTTTAAAAATGTTTTGTTTTTGAAAAGAGAGATAGAGTTCACGGGGGCATTCTTTTATTCCTTTTTTTTTTTCAAAAAGACGCGATATATTCTTTAATTCTAAAAAAATATCTCCTGAATACTAATGTTTTGAAGGGAATGTTTGTAATTGTTCCAATAGCAAACAAAAAAGAAAAACACTATGTTTTGAAATAAGAACACAGCTGAGTAGAATTTTAATTGCTTTTGTCGTACGAGTCAAGTTCAATATCTTTTTTTTTAATTATTATCTACTTGCGAAATCTTTTTTATCAAAAATTATTTTAAAGTAAAAGAAAATATGAATGTGAGACTTTTTAAAGAAAATTAGTGTTTATACAAAAACTGAATTTTGAAAATAAAATAGGATCTATCAGATATTAACAGAAAATTGTTGATTTCTCTCTCTCTCTCTCGTTCTTTTTTATTTTTTTTTTTGAATAAGAGATATTCAAAAATGATAAGACTTTGTTGTCATATCGTGGCATAAAATTGCTATATTTTTATTGGCCTCTGAATTGAGAAATGGCGGACAAACCTTTTCAAAAGCGTTCCAATTTAATTTATTTTAAAATGCAATAAAGACTAAAAAAATAATTTTAATTTTAAGATGAATGAAATTGTGACATATTTCTTATTTATTCATTTTTTAACTGAGTACAAAGCGAAAAAAGCATTTTCTTGATAATTTTAAGCATATTTTTTAAGGCGAGTTCACACACAGTTTTTTTTCCCTATAAAAGATTTTAAATCAAGAGTATTCTTTTATACGTAAAAAAGTATTCACACACACACTCAAATTCTTATAGAAATTTTTGTCATATGCATAAAAGGAATAGGCCTTTTAATTAACTTTTTAAACACTTTAAAATCAGAAATTGTTATATTTTGGTTTCAAATTGTGCGATGTGAGTGGGATAGAACTTCTAAGGGTTTCGTATTGGGTCATCGGGTTGTTATTTGTTCATGATTGCTATAAAACTATGAGAACAGATCAACGAAGTAAGAGAAAATTCGATTTTTTCATAAAGCGATTTCTTAAAACGATTTCTTTTGTTTTGTATATAATTATGTTTTAATTAATCAAATGTAAAATTCCTTTAGTTTTAAGCGGACGTGTTAGACTATTTACTAACTGTTAATGCATGATAAGCATTTATTTTAAGTATTTGACATTTTTCGAAGCATCATTTTTGTTCTAACGTAAGAGCTTGTTTTTCAAACTATGAAAACCCCCCCCTCCTTCCACCAAAAAAAAAACAACACGAGTTAAGTAGCAAAGGAATACCACATTTTTTTTCTTGTTTAAATAATTGTAAGTAATTTATTTTATTTGTCATCAATAATTTTTAAATTTATATTTTAATTATTTAAAAAAACTTTCTAATGAAGTTGTAAATGTAAGTAATTAAATATATTTTTTAAGAATGTAATGTAGATGTAAATGTATTCTTTAACTTTCTTACTGAAGCTGTTGTTTTTTCATATGAGAATTACTTTATCTCTAAGTCTATCTTATTTTCGCAAATTTTTCAACAAAATAAAATCCATATGCCCATGTGGTTGCACATTCTATTTTATAAATGAAATATAATGTAGCACAAAATTTCGAACATAGTTTTGATATGCGTATTTACTCTTTGATTATGGATCAGAATAAAGAAAATCGTTTCCACTCAGTCATTGTAAAATTCTAGTGTGATTTTATGGCAAACAAGTCATTATTCCTGTTTAAAAAATATATGTATTGTAGAATCCATAAAAATTTCAGAGATCTTAAAAAGTTTTATTTTTATTTATGTCTGATATTTTTAATTTATCTTGATTCATATTCAAAAAAAATATATAGATGTTTCGAAATATCGTACAATTTAATTACTGGATTCCATTGCCAAATTTAAAATTCGTAACTCGTGAAACCATCAAGAGATGTGTAAGAAACTTTTCATTTAGCTAAAAATTTTCACGTTTGAACTACTTTCTTTTTTAAAAGGTATGGTAAAATCGCTTACAGATATTAAAACACGCATTTCTATGTTGAGTTTTTTTATCGTTTGTTCGATGTAACTTTTCTTCAATCAGAAAATTTATTTTCGTGAAACACTGTGACTGAGTGAGAATTATATAAACATCGCTCTATAAAGTAACACGAAGGCTATTGGTGGCATACCTCGTAATTTTGAATCTTGGTCGAATGATGAGGATGACATCTGAGCTGGCGTCTCCCTATCCAAACTACCACATCGTACCAACGAGAAGACATTGAGTCTAGACAGATTTAACGTGCATCGCCCCCCCCCCTCTACAGGGGGGAATCACAGTGGGAAAAAAATCTCATCATGCAATAATTTTGAAAACAACATTTTCCCAGCTATCATATCTTCGCACAAACAAACAAGCTATAGCGATGGGTGGTCACCAAATACGTTCTTTGTTCAAAATAACGTTGTTTTGGAAAACAGAGAATCTTCGAGACAGGACAGGCTCCCGCGGTCATTTACAAACTCGACGCAGCGACCTTGACAATTAACTCTTTCGTTGACAGGTAATCATGCTCATGGGATAGTTTGCGGTTTAGGGATTGCTTTTGTTTGCGCATAGTCACCCTGAACCTTTTCTAATGACCAATCATCTCATTACTTGACTCAGAACACGTATCCCATCCTGAAATGCAATTGGCATAGCAAAGAACTTTTGTCAACAAACTGTTCAATCGCTTAAAAAAAGTGGAAACATTAAATATGATTCACTCCAAATTAATTGCTTTTTTGATTATGTATAAAAGAGGAGGAAATGCCAAAACATATTAAAATTAAAAGGACACAGAACTCAAAAAAGGCTAAATTTACGAAAATTAATTTGGGGTAATTTTTTAACTATTTATCATAAAAAAGTAATTGATACAGTTTGACTATTTTTTTTCCAATTGTGTGGTACCTTTTTGAATGAAAAGTTTTGATACTTTTTTTTAATGGATCTATGTTTAAATTACCGTAATATTCGGCGTATAACGCACACTATACTTTCAAGCAACATTTTTTGATTTTAAGGTATATTCGCTGTATAACGCGCACCACCACGTATGCAATACTCTTATGTTTTGAAGTCATTTATTCGAAGTTATTACCTCAGACTGAAAAGCCTACTTTTTTAGAATTACAACTGTTTAAGTGTTCAAAAGAGATGAAATTTCTTAGAAATAAACAGTATTTCGGTCTATGTAGAAGACTAATTTTTTATGCTCGTTTATTTTATTTCAAAAGCTGTTATTTTTATAACCGGCGTATCAGATGCACTCGTAAATTTCGATCTTATTTTTTGTGATAAAAGTGCGCGTTATGTTCCAGATTTTAAGGTATTTTATCTTACCCCCATATTTTGTTGAACTCAAATTGTAATCTTGTATAAAATTTTTTAAATATTTGAAGCAGTTATTTATTATTAGCAACAAAATTATGTAAAAAAATGAGCCATCTTGTTCATTGTTGAATGAAAGAATCTAGTACTAAAATCCCCTGTTTCGATACCATGCATTTTTTCTCGAAATGAAGGATTTTACATTCAAAATGGTTCTCGGTAAAAAGGACCGATCCCAGCTAGTGTGCAGCTCGTGCACCGCACGCGAGTACCCAAAACAAGGGACGATGCAGACCGCATATAGTTAAATCAATCAAAAAAATTATTTCACGAATTTCTCAAAACAATACTTATGATAAGTCAAATAGATATGCTGAATTTTAAACAGTTATTGAAAAATCAAAATAAATCCCAATTTCCCGATAGCACAGCATAGTTTAAGAAAAGAAGAACTTTATTGCACAGTGTGTTGGTCTACACACACATTGTCCATTAATATCTTCTCTTTACGCACATCATTCTTTTGATAGCAAAATTCGTGTCAGAGTCGGCAATACCGCAATAGAAAAGACTTTCTTGCGAATCTGCGGCACTAGCGGCGCACTGTGGATCGATGCTTAACAAAGGCGTCTCAAAAATAATTTTTGTGAAATTTACTTCGACAATGTCTAATATGGTTAATATTACCTAAGACATAAGAGTGTTTAAATAAAATATTTTTTTCTTTCAAATGGGGCTGCGGATTGGTAATCACCATTGCAGACCTAGTGCATTCCCCGGGAGCTGGTATCACTTTTTAGTGTGCCATCATATACACATAGGTGGATATTAATTGCTGCAGTGCAGTTTTGACGTCAAGTTTCCCACCAGAGGGAGGCGCCTAAGTACTGATGATACGAATTGGAACAAGGAATTCAATTTCGCCGAGAGCTCCCAAGCCAAACAGGCACTCAAGGGATGGTTTTCATGCCGCATAATCATACAACATGGGCGCAGTCAATTTTCTGCATCAGGAAAATCCACCGGGCCGGGAACGAACTCTTAACCTTCGGCAGATAAAGCAAGCACCTAACCAACTACGCCCCTCAGCCGGCAAAAATTCAATATGTATATGGGGCAATTAAAAGTATAAAATTTGAAAAATAGCCTATACAATTTAGAAAAATGAAAATAGAGGAAAGAAGTGAGAGTTGAAATTTGGGGGTCCATTTGCCTTTTTATTAATGTTTTACTTTTCACGCTTATTGTTCGTGTTCAAAGTGCGCGTTATACGCCGGAGAGATTTTACGGTATTTTTTAAAATTTCACCCTTATATTCCTCAGTATCCTTCCACCCCGAAGTTGTTTTTTTTATGTCTATAATTTTTCCCCATTCCCGATTTCCGGTAACATCTACTTTCTGGAAGTATGGAAAATTCTATAAAAGGAATCCTTAAGAATAAATTAAGAAAGTTTTGTTAAGTAGGCTCCTTGATATTTCATTGTTTAGGGAAGCTGTGATTAACAATAGAATTTTGAATGATATTGCAACAGCTACGGGTGAGACAAAACGCAGACGACCTCTTTCCCATTTTAAAAACTTCAACTGCAAACTTCTAGGTCAGATGGAATTCTTGAGCCTTCTCCTTCACTGGTGAAAGTGGAACTCAGAGGCGTGACCTCCAATGTGACCAGTTTTTTAGGTTGCTTCTCTAAAGGAAATTACTCTTTTTATTTCTTTCTAATTCGTAATGATACAAAAGAATTGCTTTTTTGTGTGTTCTTCTTGGAATTTGATTCTTTCTTCTTTCTGTGTGTGCTCCCTCCCATTTATTGTCCGTAAGAAGACATGAATAGAAATATCTTCGTGTAAGTATAATCCATCACAGTTGGGGTGTGCAATATAATAAATCAACACACATTTTTTAAACATTTGAAGATCAAAGCCATTCTTGAAAGTTTTATCGCATCCTACTTC